>VDFB02058242.1:234390260-234445059 GCA_007258455.2 Sequoia sempervirens
TTGTAAGGGGAAGGAGGACAAGCTTGTAGTGGAGGGATATTAAGAGGAGGAGCTTCCGACCCTCCCGCAACAAGAGCTAAGGAAGAGGGCCCCTCGAGGTCCTCTCCATCTAGTTCTTGTGGAGTCAAGGTTAGTGATTTTGCCAAGATCGCTGACAAGGCCAAAAATTCATCCACAAAGTTAAACATGCACCCCATAGGAACGTCATGTCTAACTTTAGTGGATGGGGTAGGCTAAGCCTAAGATTCACTGCTAGGCTCGCCAAGTGACTCGGGAGTGGTGATGAACTCCGAGGAAGCTGGGATTGGATTTGTCACCAAGACAGAACAAGTCAACACAGGACCACCTTATGAAGAAGGTGGGATCATCTTACATCCTTCGTTGCTAGAAGGACCACTCTCCACCTCCTTCCTCGTTGGAGGAGATGAACTCCCCACGGACGAGGCTAGAGGTGTAGAGGAAGAGGAGGAAAGAACCGTAGTGGATACAACCAAGGTATTAATCATATCCACAGGTTTTGGAAAAGACTGGATGTCTAGATCAAACATTAGTAAAGGAGGCTCCACCGAAGGAGTGTTGAACACCTATACCCCCTTGGGGTTAGGTGTGTTTGCACTTGCAACGGAAGCAAGGAATATCATAGGACTAGACTGGAGTGGAGCAGAAGGGAGGGAAGAGGGAAAAAATGTAGGAGGCCCTAAAGTAGGGGTAGTTGTCTCTTACTCCCTTCTTTGCAAGGTGACCTGCTCAACTAGGAGGGCCTTTCGTCTACGCTTTCGCTCACGCACAAGGTGGTTTCTTCGGCTCTTGGTGTTGGAGGCCAGAGGCTACAAAGGAGCATAGGGCTCCTGATCAACCATAGGAATGTCCACTATGGTCATTTTTGGTGGAGGGATAGGTTCCTGCATGGGAGTAGGAGGAACAGGCTGAGGAGCGGCAAGAGGAGTTGGCTCAAGAGCCTCGGTAGTAGGCCTCTTCCAACTCACTATTTTGGGAGCAAGAGTCGTAGGAGGCCATGGATTGAATTCCCTTTAAGAACCTTTCTTTTTGCCATATAAATAGTACCACGGTCCATGGTATTCATTAGGAAGGTCCACGACCTTGAGCTTGGGCCTATGCCAAGGAGGAATCATCGGACTTAGCGGATAGCCATCGGGCCTACTCATCCAATACTCTTCCTAGGAAAGGGGAGAGGACGAGGCAGTTTGGGGAAAATTCACCTTCTCTTTGCCTTTACGAGAAGGAGAGGGAGTCAACATGGGCTTCTCCTCTTTATTTAGAGAAGGGGTAGTGGTTGGTGCGGCCTTCTCCTTCTCCTTTGGGGAGGAGGAGGCGACTAACTACTGCACTATAGGATGGGTCAGTTTGGCTATCCCTTACCCCCAGTCTTATACTTTACATAATTCTTGTAAAGCAGGCCATTTAATACTAATGTTTCCTCTGTGATAACATTCACATGGCTTGCAGGGTCTACCAAGACTCCTGTTACAATGTTACCATTGACACGAGCGGAATGTAGAGAGGTGAGGATTTATTATAGAAGGGTAGATCCTGTGATTTGAATGTAATGTCTAGTGAACCGGGTGCAGGTAGAGTGGTAGAAGTCACCGTGACCATGTTAACATAGGCCTCAAGCTTAGTAAAAAAATTAGTGGGATCTATAATCATGTTAGCAGAATGTAACAGAAACAAGTCCGTGTATATCTGCAATTCACTATTAGCCTTCGCCACTGATTTGTTGGCATCTTTTTTATTCTCGTCGAGGTGAATGCTACCATCCTCGATGCGGTCCTATATCTCATGACAGAGCCGTATACAATGTTCGGTATCATGTGTCCATTAACCCGATGGTACTACCAGTAAATGCTTCCATCATACCAACTAGGGTAAGGTTCCTTAATAGGCTTTGGAGTCAGAAAAGTTATGATCTTATCCTTCAGCAGCTTCTGCAAGACAAAAGAATAAGATTCTGATAACTTTGTGAACTTTCAGTTATTCTTGAGGTTGTTGTTTTCAGCAGTGGCAACTACATTCGTAACTATCTTTCCTTTCCCATAGATCGATATGATGGGCTTTCCCTCAGAAGGGGAGCGTGAGGAGGAACCCATGAACTAAACAACTGTCTATTGGTATTCTTGTAAAAGTTGCACACAAGTGTACGAAAGAAGGGTACTTCATAAGGGAAAAAATATCTTTCCAAGGCCTTTGTAAGTTTCCTATGAATACCTTTTGTACATCAGAATCAGGAAGCTGGTACAATTTTTTTGAAAGGAGCGCTTAGTAGTGCACTATGAAATCAGTGATTTTTTCATTATCTCCTTGTTTACACCATACGAGATCTAAAAAGGTCATCTTTAGCTCGATGTTTGCTAGAAATTGTCTGAGGAATTGATTAACAAGTTGGTCGAATGAGAAAATGGAATTGTCAGGAAAGGAACAATACCACTCAAGCGATGTGTCCTTGAGAGATCGGGGAAACAATTTGGCCATCGAGGCATCATGATGGAAAAATTCTATGCATAGGGCATTAAAGGTAGACACGTGTGTTTGTGGATCTCCTTTACCACCATACTTTTCAAATTTAGATATCTTCATTCCCTAGGGGAAAGGAGTGTTCAAGATTACAACCGACAATGAGCTATATCAGAAAAAGGGATGAAAGATAGGCTAGGCAGAAGCTTGGGAAAGACTCGCTAACTGGATCTGCATCTTACCCATGTTTTGAAGAAGAGTATTCAGAATAAGAGCCAGAGGAACCTCCCCCAGAATGGCCACCAAGGCCACCTCCAAAACCACCACTAGTGTGACTTCTTCCAGGGCCACTACTAGAGCCGCTGGCCAGTAGGGCCTCTATTGGAACCACCACCATGACCTCCATTAGAGCTACGCTCCACTAGCATTTCCTCCACTGCCGAATCCACCACCACTACCAAATCCCTCACCACTCAACCTGCCAAAGCCTCCACCACTAGAGGTGATAGGAGGGGTGAATCTAAAGCCCAAGGGGACCCTATTCACTTTGATAGTTTTGGGCTGTTCAAAGACAAAAGGAATATTGATAGAAGGGACCATGTTGACCATATAGATGGATGTGGGAGGCATTAATACTCCTAACTTTCCTTCACGCTCTTAGAAAGTGACCCCTTGTGCGAAGCTAGGGTTGTTCGAAGGAGCACATGCTTCGGCGAGATCAAGGAGGCTAGTCAGAAGCTCTATGCTTGTTCGATATTTACTCATCATATGCTTTAACTCACTGATGACTCGAGTGGCTCTAGCCATCTTTGGATTTCTTTCCAAGTGATTTTCTAAGTTTCCTAATCTCTTAGTGAGGGCCGAAATGTACTATGTGGGGATTTGAATGACCTCATACTCGTCCACCGATGATGGCGTGGGAGACGTAGGGGGAGTGGGAACATGATTGGTTTTGTTAGCAAATCCCATCTCGTTCCTCGACAACTGCTCCTGCGCAACCATACTAATGGTGGGACCAGAGAAAAGGTCCGTAGAGAGACCAATTGAGACCTTCGTCCTTTCCATCAGAAGGTTTCATACACTTCTCCTGACGATATACCTAGAAGTTGTGGATTGGGTTGTGATGATCATAAACCTTCACAACACTCAAGAACACAACAATCACAAAGTACTCAAGGGAAGTCTTAACACTGATAGATGAACAAACGTTGGTTCACGTCGGGTTCACCTAAATGTAAGGTAGGGGGACCTCCACACGCTAGGCCCCAGGTCATGGAGGGCCAAGATGCGGAAAGCTACCCTAACTTACCTCAGCTGGATGTGATGTTTAGGGTATGAGGATGAGAATGGTGAGGACTATAGAGTCCTGCAACCACTTTGCAATTCCGAGTTTTGAAAAGGGGTTAGGTGAGTTAGTTTTCAGGTTCAACACTATGACCATTTGAGATCTATTGATTCTTGATATATACACTCTCTAGACTAGGGCAGTAGTGCCCCTATCTATCCAATCTAAGTCCTAATTTATATGCTAGGTTCCTTTATCTATGCACTTTGTTTCTTTGTTGTTCTTTTCTATGATTCAGTTATGCAATTCTCTATATTTTCATTAGTTTGTTGTAGCTTCATAGTTAACCTAGGTATACATTTGCATAACCAAATAAAGTCAAATATTAATCAATCAAATTAATATCACTCCCTTAAAGAAAGAACCAAAACCTTGATCCACCATTTTGGCTCTTCCATTGAGGTTAGTATCCAAGTGGGTGTACGTTGTCAATTTTGGTTCTCTTTAATGTAATGTAGGAGAAAGTGTGATTTAGATCCTCTAAGACCCCTTTTTACCACATACTTAGAAGGAGAGATGTAGGTTTCCGTCTAAGAAACTTGAACTAGAACTCTCTTGGAGACCTTTCCAACACATTGAATTAGTTTAATTTTCACCCAACAAGCTAGGACTTATAACCCCATTAAATTGGGGTACCAAAATTAAATAATTTCCTAGTTTTATTTTAATTTTTATTTAATTTATCCTCATCCAATAGTCGATTTCAATTTCCTAGGAGGAAATAGGTCTAGTGAATCCTTAGTTTTTGATGGAAACCATAATTTACTAGTTTGGTAATTTTCTACTTTTTACAAAATGTATAAATTGTCTAATTTCAAATCAATGAATTAAAGTTGAATGCATGCATCTCTTCCATATATTTTTCCATATATTGTATAATCTCTCTCAAATTTGAATAAAAATACATCTTATTTTGCTTTAATAATTGTTATTGTTTTATATTTTCACATCATACACCTTGTCAAATTTTGGTTAGTGACAAAGTTTGGATTCATCTCTAGAATAACTACTTTAGAGGTCACACAAGAAAATTCATTCCCTTCAATATGGACTAAACATCGTCCTCAAGTAGATAAGTGATAATTCCTTTGACCTCAAATTTCCCTCTTTTTCTTAGATTGCATCTATTTTTAATATATATTTTATATCCATATTTTCCACCATTATTGGACACCTTAGAAGGAGCATTTGGATGGTTAAATCTAGGAAATATTGAAAATATTTTTTTTCCCCTAAATCTTCTATATGTTTGGAGGCCTTTAGTTTAGAATTGGTCCTTGAGAATTTCTTTGTTTAATTAGGAGGAGGGACATTAGTTTCTCTCTAAAAAACTCAAACTATGTCTCTTAGAGACCTTTCAAATACATCTAAATAGTTTATCTTTCATCCAACATTCTAGTAGATACTACCCAACCCATTTGGGGTACAAAAATTAATGATTTCCTACTTTTATTTTCATTTTGTAGTTACTTTACTATCATTCAATCCCCCATTTAAAACTCCAAGGAGAACACACGTGTGATAACTTATAAATTTTTATGGGAATCAAATTTAATTGTTTTATCAAACTTTCTAGTTTGATTTGTAAAAGGCCTATATTGGTAGATTTGAATCAATGGAGTAGAGTTGAAGGCATGCATCTCTTCCACAAAATTCCCCATATATTATATAATATTTCCCAATTTTAGATAAAAAATCCATCTTGTTTAGCTTGAGTGATTGTTCTTGTTGCACATTTAGATTCATACAACTCATGTCTATTTTAGGTTGATGATTTTTTTTGAATTTCTCCAAAAATAATGGATTCAATAGAAACTTAGTAAATATTTTACCCTTTAATATGGGCCCTACACTATCCTAAAGTAGGTATGTGACAATAGATTTGAGCTTAAAAGCTACCCCTTTTCTCATATTGTATCCAATTTCCAATGTAGAGTTGTTGCACCTATATTTTCTACCATTGTTGGACACCTCAAAAGAGCATTTGGATGACATTTTTATGGTGAAATCTAAGAAATATTAAAAAATATATTTTTTGTTATTTCCTATATCTTTATAATCTACATTTTAGAAGCCTTTAGAGTGGAATTGACCTTTGAGACTTTCTTTAATTGCTTATGATGAGAGCCATAGGCTACCCTCCAAGCAACTTGAACTATCTCTTGGAGACCTTTCCAATGCATCAAACTAATTCAATTTTATCTAAGGGGATAAAATTTATTACCCCATCAAATTGGGATACCAAAATAAAATAATTTCTTATTTCTCTTTTAGTTTTATAGTTTTAATTTATCCTAATTTGGCTATCCATTTAAAATTCAAAGGATAACATGAGTGTGGTGACTCTTTAATTTCCAATGGGAACCATAATTTAATAGTTTTAGTAAGTTTTCTAATTTGATATATAAAATGTATAAGTTGAAAAAATTGAAATAAAATAGAGTTGAAGGCATGCATATCTTACCTAGAGTTTGCCATACATTGTGTAAGATCTTTAAATTTTGAATAAAAATCCATCTTGTTCAACTTCAATAATTATTGTTGTTGCATAGTGAGGATCATACAACTCATCATTTTCAAGTTGGTGACAAAGTTTTTCTTCATCTCTAGAAAGAGTAGCTTTAAAAACCATACAAGAAATTTCATCCCCTTCAATAGGGAGCCTATACCATCCTCAAAGAGATAGGCGATCTAGTACCTTTGAGCTCAATTTGTCCCCTTTTCTCAAATTGTATCTAAATTTTAATGTAAAGTTGTGTCCACATTTTTAAACGTTATTGGATACCTCAAAAGGATAATTTAAATGAAATTTTTATGGCCAAATCTAGGAAATATTAAAAATATTCTTTTTAACATTTTATGTCTTTATGATATGTAGTTTTGGAGGCCTTCAAATTATAATTTTCCCTTGAGGATTTCTTTGGTTTCTTAAGAGGAAAGCCATAGGCTCTCCTCCAAGAAAATTGAATGATCTCTCTTGGAGACCTTTCCAACACATCAAACTAGTTTAGTTCTCACCCAATGGGCAAGGAGTTATGACCCCACCAAGTCGGGGCACCAAAGTTAAATGAAATTTTGTAGTTAATTTGTACTCATTTGGTTGTCCATATTTTCCATCATTATCTAATACCTCAAAACTAGAATTTTGACGGCATTTGCATGGTTGAATTAAGAAATATCAAAATCCATATTTTGGTACATTTTTCACATATCTGTAATTTATATTTTTAAATACCTTCAAAATGAAATTATCCCTTGAGAATTTTTGTAGGTGCTCAGGAGGGGGGTCATTGATTTTCTTAGAGGAATTTTTATTAAAACTCATTTAGTTTTTTCCTAGTGGACTAGTAGTAATGACCCGCCAAATTGGGATATGAAAATTAAATTATTTCTTATTTTTATATTCATTTTTTAGTTAATTTATTGTCATTTCTTAATTTGATATAGAATGGGATTATACCAAAATATACTACAATTATAATAAAAATGACAATAATGACAATTCTACGACTACATTGATTGCCCAAATTTACTAGTTGGGCCCACATATGGAAGAAGGAATTGCATGAATATTCTTATATGAAACAAGTATGAAAATACATTACATCACTTTGCTACAATAGTTATACAAACTAAAATATAATATCTACACCCATGACCCACAATAACTACAATGTCATGCAAATGTGATATCACTAGTATTTGCCACCATGAAAGCATAAACATGACTTTTGAGTGAGACCGTTCCTTTCAACTAGAGGTATTTTATTCTTAACATGTGAGATCCAAGGGGTTTTTTCCTTCAATCTCCTACAAAACTATAGGATATTTTCTACAGATATATAGATGCTTGAACACACATGCTCATAATAAGTTTTAATTATGGTTTTTTGTGTATATTCAATAGTAATACATTTTTCATACTTTGAATCCTTAATACTCCTATAATCCATGTTAAAACCTACACTAATTGCTAATAAGTCATGTCAGGTACACAAGAAAGAATGATCATACCTAATGGGTGACATTTTCCTTTGAGTTATTCTTAAAAGCATGCCACATGTCTTTGGATGTACATAAGAACTATGAGAAAATAAGTTTTGTGCCCTACAAATGTACTCTACAATAATCATGAGAGATCCCATAGGGTTTGAAACCCTAGCTATGATATTGATGGCAGTTAAGGCCATGCCTTTATTTGCAATGCTAGAAGTACACATGGATCCACATCCCTATTATCAAATGATTATTTTATGCTCATGAAAAAACTTTTGGAAGATGCATCATCCATCTGATCATTAATGACAGTTCAATCATGTAGGAGGTAGGTGAGCTGAACAATGAAAATGTGTGGAAGTCAGAGTTCATGAGTCAAAGATACTTCATGACTTATAACTAGTTGGAGATTAGATTTCAAGAAAGAGGCATGATGGTAAGGACAAGTTTGAAACTCTGACAAGGCAAGAGAAAAGAGTAACGTTCAAAAGAAATGGATGATGCGATGGAGAACTCTAATAACCTAGTAGGAGAAGGGAATGAAGATGGGTGATGGACTAAGGTATGCTTGGATGGATAATTTTGACACTTCAATAGACATAAAGGAGAAGAAAAATTTAGAGGAAAGGCATGTCAAGATGAGGAATTCTAAAAGTATAGTAGAGATGGATGATGTAGTAAATAGGAATAGGAAATTTGGTCCATAACATAGATTATTACAAAAAGGGGACATGATAAAAGCTTAAGGTACTAATTGATAATTTGAGCAATCAAAGACTAGTTATTCAAGAAAATGCTAAACTTGTCATTTATTACCTATAATTGAACAACTAATATCCTAAACTAGTTAACTCCTTTTCAAAAAATGAATAAAAATTTAAGATTTTAGCAAAACTTTTTCTTTTATTACAATCATAAGTTCCTTGCCTCTCTCAAACAACAAGTAGAATTTATATTTCACATTAATGGAGGTTGGAGGTAAATGAGCACTAACTTAAAACACACAAATTCAACTTGTTTAAACCGATTGCTCGAACTCGAAATATAAATATATATACTAGAATGATTCAACAAATACTTCTCCAATTCAACTTTATTTGTTTTTAACAAATACACAAACCCAAAATGCTACAACATTCACTAGCTACAACTCATTGATCACTTAATCACATGACTACATGATACTAAAAGCATTACAATTGTCTCAATATATAGAGGTCTTTACTACAACAAGGCTCTTTATAGGTCGTCATGCCAAAGATAATAGCTTACTAACAATAGCAAACAATTTTGTTATCTAAAATCTTCCTAAAACAAGCTATATACTCTATTTAGTTATGGGAGAAATTACATATTCCAACACACATGGCAAGAAATATTTAATGAGATGAGATGTGCGATACTCACATCTACCACCATTAACAATAAAATTTGGTCCATGTGATCTATTAGAAATCTATATACTAGATTTATTTAACAGTTTGAATTAATTGTTATTGCTAGTTTAAGGGATATACATTGATAAGAATCATTAATAGAATTGAAAAATAGACAAAAAAAAAATTGACTTTGAATTTGCACCTTTCACATATGTTTGAATATGCCCAACTCATCAAGACAATTTCATTTCAATCACAAGATGATTATGACAAGAGTTGACAATTGAGACACCATTTATTCCACAATAAAAGCTAAATGAAAAGATCTAGGAAAGAGGGGCCAGTGGTCCATTTATTCCACAATTGATTGCATGACTATTGGACGTTGCACAACTACTGCACCCTCTACCCTATTAAACTGCGGTGTCTTTTAAATTGATGTGTTTGAAAATGATCCACCGTAAATAAACTAGTGCGGGATCCTTTTCAGCGTGCTTCGCACTCCCATATGATAAGCGTTACCCTTCTAGTGGATGACCATCACAACAATCTTGGCCGCTCGAGTCAAAACCAGGAACAATCTCAACATCAAATCACAGAAATAATAAGTTGGTTAAGTTGGTCATTTTTGCACAGTTTGCGCGTTTCTTTTGTTGGCGAGCAGTTTTCAGTTCCTGCAGGAGGATGGCGGCCATGGCCATGGCGTTGAATTTATGGCTAGAATTGAGCAGGGGATTGCCTTAAAACAACTCTTTAGTGGGCTTTGATTCACCTATTTAGGGCTCTAGGTAAGCAAACATTTCATCTTGGCCCTTAATTTAGGAAATACCTATATTATTAGGAGGGTTTCTGGCCGAACGACAGTTAAAATCTACTCCTTGTTGGGTTAAAAAGTCCTATGTGTACAAGCTGTAGGCCAGAAATAGCCATTCTTTTGGTTACAAATGCCTCTTTAAATTTTCATCTTGCAAGTACTTTCAAAAATTTAATGTTCCAGCTTTTAAGCACATCAAATTGCTGCTAAATCTGCAATTTCAGGTTTGAAGGATCTAAAATCTGCAATTTTTTGTTCGAGAGGATCTAAAATCTGTAGATTTTGGCCTGAAGGATTAAAAATCTATAACTGTTATTGAAATGATTTAAAATCTGTACCCTTTCGCTGGATGGTTTAAAATCTGCAAATTTTGGCTATAAAATCTGTTTTTTTTTCTTCTTCTGAAAATTTCTTGTACCTAGATGCAAATACATTTTTTTGTCTAAAAATTTGTTAATTCTGCATTCAGGCGACAAGTACCTGAGACCCTACGTCATATCCGAGCCGGAGGTAATGATAACGGAGACGAGTGTTCGACTTTGTCAAAGTGATGGACTTTGGGGCGCCAACTGCCAGATAAGTAACGGCATTGAATCTCTTAATTTTAATAAAAAAGAGTTGATTTATACACCTCGCAATAAGTAATTGATTTCTAATGAAAAGTAGAGTTAATATTAAAGATGGAGTATTCTTATATAGATACCCTTCAATGTTTGAGTTAAATTTAAACTTGAATTTTTTTTTAGATATTTTTCATATTTTTCATATTTGACTTAAGTTTATGTTTGAACAATTTCATTTTAAGTCTTTGAGTTAAATTTATGTTTTAAGTAAAAAATTCAACCAAAAAAATTATATTATTTATACACTATATAATTTTTTTTAAAGGTTTGTTTACTATATTTTTATTTTTAATTTCAATAAATTTAAAGATTTAAAATTTATTCTAAAAAGACATAAGACTAGGACTATACCCATGAAATCAATACTCTTTAGTCCTTGACTCTTAATTGAAGAACAAAAATGATCTAGGCTTTGACATAAAACCTTCCATAAAAAGTTTTTTCAAAAAATAGAACTATTAACTCTATTACAATGTTGAACCAAAAAAAAATCTTTTATATTTTTTAACTTAAAATGCCTAAAAATTATTAAATATTGATAGTTTTTTTTTAAAAAAATTGACTTTGTTGGGGTTATGGTTGAAAGAAACCCAAAAATGTTGCATATTGGTTTTTATTTTTAAAGAAATTTTCTTTAATGTATAAGTAAAAATGGTGAATGGTTGATTTCCACACTACATTTATTTGAATGTTTAAAAGAAGTATATAACAATTGTAATTTGATATGAGGAATGTAGGACAAAGGGGTTAATACAAAGGCCACACAAAAGCCTCATTTCTCTACCATGAAAAAAGCACCAAAACAAGCCATTTCAAAGCCACTCAAAATCTTCAAATTGATGTTAGATTGGCTAAAAAAACTACCCACAAGGCTAGCTTAATCTTTTTCATCTCAATTAAGTTGAGTGGAATTAATTCACATGGAATTGAGTAGAGATGGTTGGATTTTTTTTATTTGTTTTATTTTATATTTTTTTCAAAATTTATGTAGAGGATGGAAAAGAAAAACGAGGAGATGATAATTTTCTAATGAGAAGACAATAAAAAATAACTATGGGTTGTAATATTTAACTTTAAGGATGTGAATCTTCAAGTAGTAAATATGTGTGGTGATGGAAAGGGTCTTTTAGCTACTAATCAAAGTTTCAAGCTTGATGAGAAGTTTGCTCATTGATACACATTTATTGTTAGTTGAGTTTAAACTTGGAGAAGGCACTTGTAGAAAATTCAATTGGGGAAGGTGTGTCTAACAATAAGTCCCACCATATATTTCAATTTAAGTTTACAATGTCTTTATTGATTTTCTCTAAAGATCGTTTGGTTTGTTGTAACTTCAATCTTTTCTTTTTTAATAATGGCTGCTTGATTAGTATAACACTTTTTTACCTTAACATAACTGCAACATTTTTATTTCTCAAGAATAAGATTTTATGTGGAAGTGGAGCACTTATTGGAAAATGAAGGAAGAATATTCAAGATTGGATTTTTCTTTTTTAAGAGTAGGTTTTTCATGTGTATAATTTTTTAGTATAATTGTAGCATTTTTATCTCTCAAACAATCATGTTGTTTTATCTCAATGTAATTTGTTGTTGTTTTCTTGCTTGAATTATCTTTATATGTATGTTGAGGAAATCTTACACTAATACCCATCAATTTTTTCAATAAATATGGTATTTTTTTTGTTTTTTTTTGTGTTTTAGTTGTGTTTGCACTATTTGGTGGCAATGTTAGAGAAATTTGTTGAAAAACCTCTAAAATCTCTTTATTATAATTTCTAGTTTTCTCCCAAGATGGATTTTTTTGTGTGTTGAATACACTATTGTATTATGAGAGATCTCTTTCCTTAAATCTAGCAAACATGTTTGACAAATTTTGTAGTTTTTGAAAGAATGTTTACATTAACCCAATGAGATTAAGTCTCTTATTGTGTATTGATGTGTTGGTTTTTCAATTTTAAATTGGTTAACACCAACACATGGATAATAGGACACATGAGCTAAATACTTGGATTCTATATGATCTCTCCCAAAGGTATCATATAATGAATCACTACAATTGCTTAATGTTAAAATCCAAATAATCTCACTTTAATGTACTTGGAAAGAGAGTTTGCACTTTTCCTTTCTCAATTGCTTATTACATCAACTTAGCATGCATCTCTTAACAAATTATTTTTTAACACTTTTAATTCATATTAAATACATAAAATTACTTCAACAACATCCATTGATCCATTTTGCCTAGGATTAATTCATATTAAATACATAAAATTGCTTCAACAATTTCCTTTGATCCATGTTGTCTAGACTTCTAGAAATGGTAACTCAAACTTATCAATAAAATATAAAATATTTTTTAATTAGAAGTGGCTCCTAAATATGATTTATATTTGTATGTAGCAACTTAGTTGTATTTTGAGTGTTCTATAGATATGTTTTATGTTGCATGGCTTGGAAATTCAATGGTGAAAATCCCAAATATTTTAGGATTAGTATCACCAATTATGTTGTGGGAAGGAGAGTATTAGAATGTGTGCATAGAGTCAAGCTATAATAGAATGGATGATTAATTTAGTAAAACATACTACATATGCTTATTTGTTTTATGTCTTTTGAGATATATTTATGTGTAGGTGTGTGTTCCTCTTGACCTAGTGTCTTCAAGATGATATCTTGGTTGGGTTGTATATTCATTGACCATAATTCTAATAGTTGTAGAGGCAATATTGGATGTGGGCATTATCAATAGGATTCTATTATACCTTGTAGACTACATAAAGCTCAAATAGTTGGTGCAATGTGGGACTCAATTTTTTGTAGTGACATAGAAAGTACTCAAATACAAGAGTGAGCCAGTAACCATTGATTTAAAAAAAAAGGATTATTATACGAAGAAAAAATGAAATAAGCTCATGATGAATTTTTTCCCTTGGCAAAAATTATCCATATGAAAAAATAATTCTTAGCAAAAATTTAACTTATAAGTTATTTTTGAAATAAAAGGTGAATGTCATGACCAACTTGGATTAACCGTAGGTCTAATGATTAGTAAGTATCATTTGTGATTTGGATTTCATGGCTTTAGTGGATATGGAGTAAGTTAAATATTTTTTCTATGTAAATGAAACTATCCCTCCAATCATTTAATCCATTGTAGATTTTCTTATTGATGGGGTGGGTGTAGTATTTGCAAGTGTAGGTAATCTACAATACAAATGAGCTAGATGGGGTAGTCCACATGTAGTGTTGTATAATTTTTGCAATGATTTATTTGATTTTAATTATTTATTTCATATACATTTGAGGAAAGGAGGATGGCTTGCATGAAGTAGACAACCCATACGTTCACTTGAAGGAAGGCTCTTAGGAAGAAATTTTCCATTAATGTTATTGATTGATCTTCCTTGATAATTGTGCTTATGTTTATTTAATGTTTGGGTTTTAAATTAAATGTTTTATTTTTCCTTTAAAGGTAACTTATAATTCCACTCCCATGATAGGGGCAATGAACAAGCAACACATATACCATTCTAGAACTATCACTATGTAGTATGGTATTTTTATTCATCTCTTACTCTAATTCCGGGGATTTAAAGGTCCATTAGGGATTTGATGGAGTATAGTTGGTTGGTGATCAAACATGCTCTTGACCAACTAAGGTGTTTTGTCAACAAGAGATGAATTACGTCCTCTACCCAAAAGAACTAATCCAACTATGTACAATTTAACATACTTCTACCTCTTTCCTTTAAATTTTAGTTCATTATCTCTAGAACCTTATTTTGTGTAGATGTGTATGGTATAGTCTTCTACCAAACAATGAATACATGCTTACATAACTCATCAAATTTCCTATGGCAATATTTATCACCATTGGTAAATCAACACCCTTACTTTATAATTTATTTTCTTTCAACTAAGGCCTTACAAATTCCTTGAAATTTAGCATGCACAAAATAAATCTAGATGTATCTAGAGGCACCATCAATGAATGAAACATAATACTAATATGTTTGCATAGAACTCACATCCACTAGACCAAATGCATCTAAACAAGTTATTTATAATAATGTTCGCTCTCTTTCATTTTCACAGGCAATGAAGATCTATTCTATTTATTAAACACATAGTGCTCACAAAATCAAATTTGATAATAAAGTAATAAAAAATTGTCAACCATGTTTTTATAAATAACATGGTTTTAAGACCTTTTTCCCTTATGTCACCCAAATATTGGTGCTAAAACATGTATACATGCATATTTTTAGTCTTTTCAATTATATTGTTAGAGATATAAAATGTGGAGGAATTCAACCTAAACAAAGTCCCAATCTTAGATCTTTTAGCTAATACCAAGTTTCCTTTGACCAAATTGCAATAAAAAATATCAAATATAACATGCACTCCAAAATCATTTAACTTGGATAAAAAAAGTGATTTCTCATAAGTCCTAGAATATACAAAAAAATATTAATGGTTTTAACTCTCCCATTACTAAAACACAACTGCACATTTTCCTTACCAACAATCTACATTATATCATTGTCACCAAGGATAAAAATTCCTTCATCATAAGCTATTTAAGTTTAAAATGACTCCTTGTGTGTATTCATATGGTAGAGCAATCTAAATCAATGAGCTTAGCATCATCAATAATAGGGTTAGTAGAAATAACAAAGCATCACTATCACCATCATTAGAAGATTTCTTTGTGGATGGATGAATCGTAAGATTTTTTCTATATTTCTTATTTACACGCCTTCTCTTCCCATGGTTCCAATGCTTAACTCTACTCTACCTTGGATTTTTTTATTATCCTTTTGATTTGGATATATCTTTCTTCTTATTTCATTTTTACCCCTTTTGTCCTTAGACCTTCCCCAAACATGTAGGAAATCATTCATGGTTTTTTTTAATTTTTATAATATCTCCTAAAATTAAAGTAGCAATGAGAGCTTTATCTCCACCCCACCACCACTAATCACAATGATTACATTTTTCTAAGTATCGGTAAAGAACAAAGCAACAAGATACATTTATTTTCTTCTTCCATATTAATATGTATAGAAACTAGTTGAATCATAATATACTTAAATATATTTAAATGATCTAAAAATAAACCACCATCTTTTATTTTTAAAGTACAAATTCTTTTTTAGATATAATTTATTGATTATTTTAGTTTACTAAACATCACCTATCCTTTTAATGTCTTTTATGTAATGGAATCTTTAGAGACATTCAAGAGGATACAATCTATAAGGCACAACCAAATGGTTCATGATGCTTTCTTGTTCAACTTTAACCAATCTTCATCAAAGCTTTGTATTTTTTTCAACTTCCCTCCACTAGTCTCTTTCTTCAAGAAAACATTTCATCTTCACCTTCCATAACCCATATCTAGTATTACTGAATTTATCAATATGTGAATGAAAGGTGGAGGCCATGGTTTTCAATCCTTCATAAATTTATAGAACCACACAAAGTAAAAGCTCCAACTACAACCAAAAATATTTTAAGATTTTCCAAAAAGGTGTCCTCCTTTGTACAAAACTCTAGCTCTAATACCAGATGTTGAGAAACAAAGTGAAACTGCTACAATAATGTTTCTTAAAGATTATAAAAATCTAAAATTTAATTTCGTAACATTGGATTACTATAAAAGATTGTGTGTAGATGCATATATCAAAAAATAAATAAAATCAACAAACCATGAAGTTGCAACATATAACAATAGATTTATGTGGAGAACCCCTCTCAAGAAAAAACTCCATAGGAGAAAGAGGACACGTATGTATTAGTCTTAAATGAACAAGATACAATATCAACACACTTTACTTTACACTCTAACAATATTCTGGCATAACTCATGTACCTATACAGTATGATAATAAACTATTATGTCATACATACAATATATATGCAAAGAGAGAGGTAAAACAATAAGTTATCTGACTAAAATAATGTATACCAAAACTATGGTATCATGAAAAAATGCCATGCCCACCTTGGAGAACATCTTTTAAGAATACTAAACATAATCAATGACTTCACATGGATATCACATGTATAATCAATGTATCCTCAAATATAATATGTAATTGTAAAGACATCTTTGACTCATAACTTCTCGATGGTTCACATCATGAAGTGTAGTGCTCCATTACGGAGAAGACAATGCACATGTGGGTCTCATTCATCATCACAAGATTCTCGACTCATCAATCCTATTGCCTAGAACTTGGAAATATTTTTTAGTGAGTCCAAAGTCAAATATAACTACTTGTATAGTGTTCCACCCCCTCACAAATGTATATAACAACTAACATTAAGATTCTAGGAGGATCAAAATTACTAATTATTTCTCCATCTACACCTTAGGTGTCTAAGTACACCTTCCAAGAGTGTTGGAAACACATAAATATGCATAAGATTTACAAGGTTAATGATAATTTATAGTACAAGAAGCAAAAACATGAAAATCCTTAGATTTTTCTTAATAGAGGTTTAATTTTGTGAGTTATAGTTTACTCAATTTGTCATGTTCAAGAATTTTGAAATGTTAGGTATTTAGAGTTCTTCCAAATCTAATAATTTTTCATTAGTTTAGATTTGGTTGTCTTTTCAAGTTCAATGTTTAATATTTTCCTTGCAAATTTGGAATATCATATTAACCTTGATTATGTCACCTTCTCATATCTAGCATTGTCAAGCTTGGGGGTTTAGGGAGATGTTGGGTGGACTCAAAAGCATCTTAGGTCAAAGTTTATATTAATTTTATGTTCAAGATATTAAAGCCATGAATTTATAGACCATAGTAGACCTAATCTCATTTGATTTTAACGTCTCATAGATTTCACTTGGAAGCATTTTTGGTCAAATTTTATATTAAGTTTGCGCCCAAGATCTTTAAGCCATGTATTCATAAACCATAGCTGGTCCAAACGCATTTGATTTTAAAGCCTTGTAGACTTCACCTATTAAAATTGTATTTCAAATTTGGAAGGTTTGGGTTTTTGTGAACCCAAACTTTACATTAATGAAGTGTATTTGGGTTTTTGCACCCAATCATGTCATGTGTGTTCTCTAGCAAAATTGAGATCCTATTTATATCTTGACTCACTAATATTTATTTGTCCTCTAGACTTATTTATGGGGTCAAATAACTTTTTACTTCAGCTCCTTGTTTTATGCCCTTTTGTATAGTATGTTACATTAAAAAACTGTTTCTTTCAAGTTTCATGATTACTCATAGCAAAACACAAAATAAAAGTTCCTATCGACATATTCATTACACATCAGATATGATTTGCTAATTATTAATACTTATATTATCATACTAAAAAGCTTCCTTTTTTATTTATTTTATTTTTAATGTTAATAAATGAAAAATACATATCATTTATCTCAAAATAATTAACAAAAAGTTTAAATTCTTATTACAATATAAATTAATAACTTCTATGGAATACAATTTGAAAAAAGTCTGAAACATTCATTATTAAATATTTAAATTTTAGCTTTTCTAGGGTCACATTATCATTTCTTCCACATTTCAACTTATTTACACATTTATGTCCAATGTTTTTAATCTTGGATTTACCACAAATTTCCAAACATGCAAAGTGGAGTTGAATATTATGGAGCTCATAGTACATGTACACTTCACCTATATTATTTTTACAAGAAATTTGTGTGCAATTCCTTCATCCTTTGCAAGGGGAATCTTTCTAGCTTATTAAATGATAAGGAAATTGGCAAATAATGTTTTTTATATAATTTTTTTTTATCTTCAAATAATGCTAATTTTTTAATTAAAAAATAATAATAAATATCTAATATAATATTTAATTTATATGATTAAAATTTAGAAAAACTTTAATGCCTGGATCTATAACTAGAAGTTGCACCTAAAGAAGGTTCATGGATTACGCCAATAGAAAATTATATGTATGTTTAATATATATAATATCAAAAAATTAAAATGTTTACCAAGATAAATTTATGTATTTCATTTTTTTAATATTTTAAAAATACGATTTTTATTTATATTAATTTCAAACTATTGTTTATTGACTTTAATCTCTAAGCATGGGCTATAGGTATACATAGTGGTGAGGCCTAGCATTCTGGTCAACACACACTCCCCTAGTTTAACACCATCTCTTATGCAGTGGTTGGGCCCCACCAAACAATTATAATTTATTCTCATAAAAATATATTATGCATTTTGAATCTTATAATCATTAAACAAATAAAAAATAAAAATAAATTATTTGAAATTAAATACATTAGTCAATTATAATGAAATTGTTATATTAATTTTTTTAAATATCTAGAATAAAAATCTAATATCCTAGACCTAAATCTTTGAATAGCCAAAAGGAAAATAATCTACATTGAAAAAACCTATAGTAAGGATCCTCAAACTCTTTAATTATTTTTGTCCTCTATACTTTGCAATGATGTAATTTATATAAAATATTAAAATTGCCCCTAATTTGTCCAAAATTTATAAGTATATACAAAATCATGTTCTCATGCTTTTATTTCTTCATAATTTTGTACTATGCTTCTATTTATATATGGATATACAAATTGTGTGGCAAGTTTTAGGTGGTTATTTTCCTTTTATGGAGTCGTTAAGTGGAGCATGTGAGTTGGGCCCATTTTTCACAATGGCTATGGAATAATGGACGGCGAAATATGACCATGGGTGGCGTTAAAAACGACGGGAAAAATGTGATGAAATGCAGATAAATGGGGATGAAAGGAAAAATCACTAGTAAACAACTATTCGAAAATGGTTTTTGTAATGCCCCGCCACGCAACCCTAGAGGAAGTTGCAATTCATTACTTAAACGTACCAATTTTTTTTTTTTTTTTTTTTAGTACAAATAACATGTAAAATGAATACATATAGCCAACAACCTCTAAGGCCACGAGACAAAGATTACTTAAAACCCAAACAACAATTAACATTAAAAGAAACCAGAACATTAATCGCTTATAGAATTAAGATTACATACATCCCATACAAGATAAATTACAACAAGGATGATAAATACCTCAAGATTCCAATTAACAACATTTAAACAATAAGATTACAATACTCATTCCCCGAATGAGGTAAATTCAATAATCATGATTACAATTTACAAACTCCACCTCAATAACAAATGAGGGGGTAATAAAATACAATAAGAACCTGAGAGAACAAGACATGAGAAGAAATTGATTCCCACTAGCTCTCCCACTGGAAATCACGACCACACGAACAAGAAGAAGAGCCAACAGAAAAGAATGCACGCCACCCGACCACGTGGAACCCAAAGGCCCCACTCCCTCCGTGCTAGGAGATAGTAACAAGGATTTCCTAGACAAGACCATCTACCACTAGACACAGGCTAACACAAAAACTGAACTACAAACAAGAACATATTCCACATCACTTAACATCATGGTTACAATGCTTCCAGAGTACAAAATCGAGTACAATCACTGTACAAAATAAACCAACGGTACAACACCATACTGACTGTTGTCATAGGAGGAGTGTCATCGCAAAGGCTGCATTGGTTATCCAATGGTGTTCTTCCTAGGTCCCGGCCCCCCTCTAGGGATATCCTGGTAACCTCTCACGAACCCGGCGACATATGCACACCAGATCGGAATCGGTTATCTTTTGAGAAGACAAGATAACAATCTTGCCATTCCAGGCCTTCCCGACTCATCTCAAGTCTCGTACAAGCCCTTGAGCCAATGAGCGAGGCTAAATTATCTTATTAATGTTCAAAGCTACTCTCTCCCTAGTAAGTTATTTAATTTTCACTTAATTAACTGACTCTCACACGAGTTATCCTAGAACCACTTTGGGTTCAGCGCTCATTTGAAAGCCACTCCCCTATCGACAACACATAACTCAACCACATGCCAAGGGTAGACAATGCACTAACACTTAACACAAATAATCAATACACCTCAACAGGTAACACATCACTACGGATGTCCAAAATTGAAACCAAAGCGTGCACTACCCAAGGCTAACACAAGGTTGACTAACATAATGACAACCCACATAAAGAACTGATAACAAGACTCAACCTTAAACCATAAGGTCACACAACCCGTTCATAGTAACCAGGTTTCTTTTGAAGCATATCTCAAGCACTACCCAAGAGAGACAATAACAAAACACAAGAGACATAACATCACTTCAAGATAACACAACTGGAAGGCTTACATAAACAAATAACTCCAAAATAATAAACAACTCGATCAAGGGTTCCCTAACCTCTAGAAACCAAACTTAGTACAACCAAAGTACACTCACAAATATACAATCATACGATATTGCCCATACACCGAGAATGAATGAAAACACCACTAGAAAACATTCTAAGTAGCTAAATAAGCTAATATTAGGATTTCTTAAATCCAAGTCACGTGAGGACACCTTGCATGTAATCAATTTAAATGATTACCATTCTTTGCAAATTCTCAAAAGTAAATCAAATCACATTTTTACACTAAAATAACAAATCAGAAATTTGAACAAGCGAATAGATCTGAAATGATCTCATTCAAAGAATTCATATGCATTTTCTATCATTCCCTATTATAATATGAAATATTATTCTCAAAAATCCACTTTTAAACAAAGTCCAATTTTCACAATTATCCAGGTTCCACCATTGATGAAGTATGAAAAAGCTTAAAATTTAAAATTCAAAAATAAAATAATGTAAGAATACCCTTTTGATTCAAAAGTGCCCAACAACACACTTTTAACATAAAAACACCAATTAAAGGTTCCACCATCTTAAAATTTAAAATTCAAAAATAAAATAATGTAAGGCATGGTCTAACCCTTGTATTTGGAAAAATTCTCAAAAAATTCTCAAAATAAATTCTACACTATCAGCTTGATTCAAATAAAATACATGAAAGGATTCCAACATACTACCAATACAATTAGAATCATTCAAACCATTTAAAATCAAGTAAATATGAAGAAATGATAAAATACCTCCATTCCCAAGCAAGAAATTCAAATGAGAGGATGTTTGCACATAAGCAACAAGAGCACGTAAGATCGCAGCCATCACTTCCTTTCCCCATTCCTATCCAAATGCAGTTGATCCCATGCAATTTCATGCCCAATTGCTCCCACAATGAACAAATCAATTTTCCTTCAAAAAGAGGGTTTTCTTTTCCCTCACATTTTCTTCTCCAAAAATTATGTATTCCAAATATAGTCAACTCCCCTAAAAATATCTTTTCCACCCAAAGTTATTGCATTTTGAAGATATTTTGAATTTTAAATAACTCAAAACAAAATTCCAATTTCTAAATAGAATTCAACATATTTTAAAACCTTCCTTTCACACAAACTAATTTAAATCTTTTAACACTTTTAATTCAAGGAATAACTTAATCAATTCCACACAATTAATTTAATTAATCAATAAAATAAATCTAATCCAAGATTAGATTATTTTATTAATTAAATTAAATTAATTAATAAAGTAAATAACATTCCTAGCATTACAACCAAATAAATTTAATCAACAGTTAAGCAACCTAAGCCATTTAACTTGAATTTAATTAAAGACCAAGGTGATCAGGGCAACATGAAACAACCAAGCCCGACTACAACCCGACGACACACGGTGACTAGGGTAACGACTTGACACAGAAAACCTAGCTACTATCTCCCAATTAATTTCCGTTGGTCAATGGACACGCTCAAACCTGGAAACCAGGTGGAGTCGATGTCATGTACCTGCCAACCTGCAACAAAGAGCATGTCGAACGTGCATATATACATAATATGATCAATCAAACCGTGAAGAGGAAATCTCAGAATCGTAGGGCACTCGCAAGCGAGTGATACAATCATGTCCCCTTCACCAATACAATATCACTAACTGACGCATCTAACATCAATAACATGATCATCAGCATAAAACATCGTTAAATCAAATATCTTCTAAGTTAATCCAAAACATGCCATAAGGGTAACATTAGGATAACATCACATCGAAATATAACATCCACATTGTATAACAATTGCAATCAAAAGCAACCTAGTTCCAAAGTCAAAGCATAATCAAACACAACCATTACAAAGAAAACACTGCCGATCAAAGAGCCAAAACAGAGGGGTGTTACAGTTTTACGATAAGCTGTTTACGACACGAGATAGGTTTCGGCTCAAACTACATTCACAATATATATCTAGCCTATCGGCTAAAAGTATTGAATTATTTACAAAGAATTGACCCACACTTAAGCCCCTATTGAATGTAAAAAAAATAAAGTCAAATTATGCATAAAACATTTTAGACTCTTTAAAATTTATCAATTGTTTACATACTACCTATACCGACAGATTGATTGAAAAAAAAAAATCATCCAAAGCAAAGAAAATAAATAAATTAAAAGATTCAAATTTAATGCCCTTCAAAGTCCATGAAGAATAAACAAAAGTCTTCTCTTTTTCCCACCATTTCAGACTTTAAACCAATAATTTATGCATACTTTGAATGCATAATAAAAACATAGTGAACTATACCTATCAACTAGATTTTATTCTCATTGACCTCATCAATCTAGGAGTAAGGGGCTCTACCTATTGTTTTATATATTTATTCCACACAACCTCATTTGAACTCTCAACTAAACTATATTCTTCCTTTCCATCCTTTGATCCATAAATCTATTCTTCCACTTGTACATCTTCCCACTTATCGATCTTATTCTCAAAATGCACTATTTTCTTCTCATATTTTTCCTTTCGTTTTCCAAGACCTAAAAAATCTAAACTCCTAATCACATCTCTAGAATAAATCATTTTCTAGGTTAGTGGATTCTAAAGCTTATAACCCCTTACACTCTCACCAATCCTATGAAGGTGGATTTCTAAGCTTTTGGATCTAATTTAGTTTGATTTTATTGAGGCACATGAACATAATCCTCATGACCAAATATCCTTAAATTTTAAATAGAAATATTATTATCCATCCATAGTTCATAAGGTGTTTTGTCAACAAGAGATGACTTACATCCTTTACCCAAAAACACTAATCCAACTATGTACGATTTAACATACTTCTATCTCTTTCCTTTATATTTTGGTTCATTATCTCTAGAACCCTATTTTGTGTAGATGTGTATGGTTTAGTCTTCTACCAAACAATAAATACATGCTTACATAACTCATCAAATTTCCCATGATAATATTTACCACCATTGACAAATCAACACCCTTATTTTATTTTATTTATTTTCATTTCAACTAAGGCCTTACAAATTCCTTCAAATTTACCATGCATAAAATAAATCTAGGTGTATTTAGAGGCATCGTCAATAAATGAAACACAATACTAATATTTTTGCATAGAACCCACATCCACTAGACCAAATGCATCTAAACACGTTATTTATAATAATGTTTGCTCTCAGTTATTTCCAACATGTAATGAAGATCTATTCTATTTGCTAAACACATAGTGCTCAGAAAATCAAATTTGATAATAAAGTAATAAAAAATTTGTCAAACATATTTTTATAAATAACAAGGTTGTTAAGACCATTTTCCCTTTTGTCAACCAAATATTGGCGCCAAAACATACATGCATATTTTTAATCTTTTGAATTATATTGTTAGAGATATAAAGTGTGGAGGAATTCAACTTAAACAAGGTCCCAATCTTAGATCTTTTAACTACTACCAAGTTTCCTCTCACCAAATTATAATAAAAATTATCAAAAGTAACATGCACTCCAAAAATCCAGCTTCTGAAACCTTTAGTAAAATCCCTATTTGGGTTCGCTTGCCCAATCTTCCTCTCCACCTCTGGAATGATTCTCTTCTGGAATCGGTTGGGGAAGCTCTTGGGGATTTTTTGTATGTTGACGCTGCTTCTTCTGATATCTTTCACTCCACCTTTGCCCGAATACTTGTGGAAATTGATGTTTCATTTGGATTGCCTGCTGAGGTTTCGTTAGAGTCCTCCAAGGGGATTTGGGTTCAATCTCTGGATTATGAGGGATTACCTTTTCGTTGTAGAAGATGCTTTAAAACAAGACATGCTGCTGCCCATTGCGGATTTGAGAAAAAAATAAAAAAGGCAAACTGGTGGAATGGTGCTTTTGAACATCATTATACGGTTGAGAAGAAATCTGATCAAAAAAAGAGTTTCTTTGAGGCGGTTGCCGCTTCTTCCTCTCAAGTTAGGTTTGGGTTTCCTCCTGCCTTCTCTGGTGGAGGGGCTTCGATTCTTGTTTCGGGTAGCTCTTCGGATAAGACCCTGCCTGCACATATGAACAATGTTGTTTCCCCCAGGGCTACAAACGAACAAACCCAGGATAGTGATGTGTTGGCTTGGCAGGCTAAGGCAGCACAAGTGGAAGAAGGCTAGATTACAATTACGAGTAAAAAATCAAAAGCATCCGGGCCTTCTCTTGAAATGACGCTTCGTTCCCACAAGAGTAAGTCAAAATGTAAAACATGATGTTCTTGGCTTGGGAGTTGGCTTTTTTGTCGTTGCAGGCTGTCCTTTTTGGCAGTCTAGCTTTTCTGGTTGTAAAGGGTTGCAGATCCCTTCAAAATCTGTTTTATCCCTAATATCAAAAACATGCACTCCAAAATCATTTAACTTGGATAAAAAAAGTAATTTCTCATAAGTCCTAGAATATACAAAAAAATATTAATGGTTTTAACCCTCCCATTACTAAAACACAATTGTGCATTTTCCTTACGAACAACATACTTAATATTATTGTCACCAAGGATAAAAATTCCTTCATCATAAGTTATTTAAGTTTAAGACCACTCCTTGTGTGTATTCATATGGTAGATCAATCTAAATCAATGAGCTTAGAATCATCAATAAGAGTGTTAGTAGAAGGGTAAATGCAAGAAGATGAGTCCACGAAACGTGGAAGTTTTTGCCTTAGGCAAAAAAAAATCGGCTTACAAAAAATGGGATCCCGAGCCTAAATTTAAAAAATGGGATCTCGTTTTTTAAAATTTCCATTTTTGGAAAATTTTCAAAACGAGATCCCGCTTTTGAAATTTTTCTAAAATGGAAATCTCCAAAATGGAAAGTTTTCAAAACAGGATCCCGTTGTGAAAATTTGAAACTTCCAATTTTTGAAAAATTTCTATTTTCAGAAAGTTTTCAAAATGGGATCCCTTTAAACAGGATTCTTTTGAAAATTACTAAAATGGAAGTTTATGGAAAGTTTTCAAAACGGGATCCCGTTTTGAAAACTTTCCATTTTGGAAATTTTCCGTTTTAATTTTCAAAACGGAATCCTGTTTTACAAAATGGGATCCCATTTCATACAACCATAAAAAATGTTTTTTTAATGAAACGGGATCCCATTTTAAAACGAGATCTCGTTTTTTAAATTATGAATTTTTGGGTGGGTTTTTGGCTTATTTTTTGGTTCGGGAAATGGCTTGGGGACCCGAACCTAAGCTTTGGACCTGGTTTGACCTGCAACTTGAAGGTCCTGTTAATGTCATAGGAAAATAGTGACTTTGGACATATGTCTGAAGACCTATTTTGCAGAATATTTTTACGAAATTAAAACCCATTATAGATGAGACGGTGTAGATTCCAAATATATAATTTTTTTAATAATTTGATTAATTTTTCTATTTTTCAATTAATTTCTAATGAAACTAGTCCATAAACTTAAATTATTAGGTTTTTTTAGTATTTTAATAATTTTTGATCAACATAACATTTTGATGAATGGATTGCACGAAAACAAACTTTAGACAATTCTTTTCAATTTTTTTTTTTTTTTAAAAATGATAAGTTTAGGTCATCTTATGCATGTCATACATGACGATTTTTCAAAACGACAAATATGCCTAATAAAAATTTAACAAAAAAAAAAATTCAATAAAAAATTACAAAAAATATTGAAAACAAGCTTCAGTGAGTCACAAATCTTTTCCCAAAAGGATTCAGAAAAATGTGATAATTTAGGTCAAAATATGGATGTTGTACACGTGCATGGTATGGTATAAAAAAGTGACTTTTAAACAGTGGTTTTTAGAAATGCCTATTGACACTCAATTTTTACAATCTGGGTATTGAAATAAATTACATATTTGGAAACTAGACTCCGAGTACTACATTTTATGATTAGTGACTTTTTTGAAGATTCCATCTCTAGGTGCTTCAAATTTTCCATCTCTAGGTGCTTCAAATTTTAAGGTCAAATGTGTCAAATTCTAAAAATTAGGGAAAACACTACTACTTTTTGGCCAAAAAGTGGACTCAACTTCTTGCACACACCCAAAAATAACAAAGCATCACTATCACCATCATCAAAAGATTTCTTTTTGGATGAATCATAAGATTTTTTTCTATATTTCTTATTTACATGCCCTCTCTTCTCATAGTTCCAATGCTTAAGTCTACTCTACCTTGGGTTTGTTGCAAGTATGTGTAGTTGGTATTGTCATTGATGTCAACAAGCTTAGGTGATGTCAAGTGTCAACTATATGAGAAGCAGATTGTTGCAAGATTGTGAGTAGTTGGTATTGAGTTGATGTTGTCTTTGATGATGCTTTGATTAGTTGCATTATGTTGTCAAATTTAGTAAACTAGTGATGTCAACCTCTAGTGTTGCTTTGATAAGCTTCTGTCTATGGATGATTTGTTAAAGTTTCTATGTTGTAGATTGGTTTACAGGTGATGAGGAAATGTTGAAGATGATGAGGATGTGTCTTTGGTGCTTGGTTTCCAAGTGCTTTTGAGAAAATTTGAATAAAAGAGGAAACAATGTGTTACAGAGTAGTGCTCTGGTTTTGCTCCGTATTTCTTCTATTTTGAAGATTTTCTTGTGTGGTTTGGATATGTTGATCAGAATTGTTCAGAGATGTTAGATCTAGAATTTTGTGTGTTGTATAGTTGTGTAAAGAAAGTTGTGTTCACCAATGTGTAAATTGTGTATTGCGAAGGTGTATGGGAGAAATGGTTTTTCTCCTCATTTCTCCACAGAGTTGTTTTAGGTCTTGCGGATCTGGAAGTGTGTTGATAATGTTCGTACCTTTCTTCAGTTGAAGTTATTTGAGGTTTGGTGCTACAAAAGTTGGTTTCTTGAGTTACAGTGTATGGAAGGATTGTTTGAGTGTACTAGATGTGTACATTCTTTAGGTGAAAGTTGTTGCAAAAGAATTTGTTGGATTTCAGTGTGTTTATGGAATATTGGACAGATTTTGTTCAAGTGGCATTTGTTGTTGTGAGTTGTATTTAGATAAAAGGAAGCATGTACTTAACTTTTTAATGGTGTTTACACGGGTTCGACTGACCTTGGGTGTTTACACTAATTGCGGAGTTGCTTCGGTGTTTGTGGAAGCGTGGCGTAGCATGTATGAGTGGATTTAGATCCTAGCTAAGGTGTGTTGTGGTCTGCCTTCATTCCTTTTCACCGCGAGAATGTTTTGGTGCCAACCTAATTTGAATTTGCACGGTGAGGTGCATAGCCGACCTTGGAGAATGTTTTCAAGGTTAAAGATGGTATATAAATAAGTGTTGAGTTGTTCAGGTATGACAAGATAGAAATGTATGATGTGAATGATGCGAATTGCAAAGACCTGTGAGGTGAAAACTTATGAAGTGTAGTGTGAGCTTTCATGTGTTAGATTACTGGATGTAGTGAACATAAGGTGTCTACAATCTTCAGTAAAGCTATGTAGGTGTTGGTGATGTTGTGGTGGACCTTTCTGTTGCATTGAGATGGATTTCTCATTATAACATTCTTCTCTATCTTCCTTTCTATTTTTCCTGTGAGCCCTTCCTTTTATGAGTAGTGAGCCTTTTGTAATCAGTGTTGTTATTACTTTATATTGTGACCTAATCCTCACCATGGTTTTTCCCTTCTTTGGTTTTCCATGTAAATCTGGTGTTCTATTGTGCATGGTGTTGATGTGTTTTAATTTTTGTTATTTGATTTCATGCTTGATCAGCATAATAGATTAAGGGTTAATTAAGTTAATGTGAATCTGAATGTTTATGAGGGTTTTAAAGTTTTAATGTACAACTGATTCACCCCCCCACCTCACCCCCTCTCAGTTGTCTTGTGTGCATTCAATAGGGTTTTTTAATTATCCTTTTGATTTGGATATATCTTTCTTCTTATTTCATTTTTACCCCTTTTGTCCTTAAACCTTCCTTGGAAACATCTAGGAAATAGTTCATGGATTCTCTTCTAATATCTCCTAAAATTAAAGTAGCAACGGGAGCTTTATCTCCACACCACCACCACTAATCACAATGATTAAGTTTTTCTAAGTATCGGGTAAAGAACAAAGCAACAAGATACATTTATTTTCTTCTTCCATATTATTTTAATATGTATAGAAGTTACTAGTTGATTCACAATATACTTAAATATATTTAAATCAATCTACAAATGAACCACCATATTTTATTTTTAAAGAATACAAATTCTTTTTTAGATATAATTTATTGATTATTTTAGTTTACTAAATATCACCTATCCTCTTAATATATTTTATGTAATGGTCTTTTTAGAGACATTCAAGAGGAAACTAATCTATAAGGCACAAACAAATGGTTCATCATGCCTTCTTTTTCAACTTTAACCAATATTCATCAAAAATTCAAGATGGCTTTGTATCTTTTTCAACTTTAACCAATCTTCATCAGAAACTCAAGATGGATTTGTATCCTTTTTAACTTCTCTCCACTAGTCTCTTTCTTCAAGAAAATATTTCATCTTCACCTTCCATAACTTATGTGTAGTATTATTGAATTTATCAATATGTGAATGAGAGGTGGAGGCCATGGTTTTCAATCCTTCATAAATTTATAGAACCACACAAAGAAAAAGCTCCAACTACAACGAAAAATCTTTTAAGACTTTACAAAAAGGTGTCCTCCTTTACAGTACAAAACTCTATCTCTAATACCAAATATTGAGAAACAAAGTGAAATTGCTGCAATAATGTTTCTTAAAGATTCTACAAATCTAAAATTTAATTTCTTAAACATTGGATTACTACAAAAGATTGTTTAGATTCATATATCAATAAATAAATAAAATTAACAAATCATGAAGTTGCAACATATAACAATAAATTTATGTGGAGAACCCCTTTCAAGGAAAACTCCATAGGAGAAAGAGGACATGCATGTATTAGTCTTCAATGAACAAGATACAATATCAACACACTTTACTTTACATTCTAACAATATTTTGGCATGACTTGTGTGCCTATAAAATATGATAATGAACTACTATGTCATACCTCCAATATATATGCAAAGAGAGGCAAAAAAATAAGTTATTTGACTAAAATAATGGATACCAAAACTATGGTATCATGAAAAAATACCATGCCTACCTTGGAGAACATCTTCCAAGAATACTAAACATAATTAATGACTTCACATGGACATCACATGTGTATAATCAATGTATCCTCATGAATATAATATGTAATTGTAAAGGCATCTTTGACTCATAACTCCTTGATGGTTCACATCTTGACTTGTAGTGCTCGATTATGGAGAAGCCAATGCATGTGGGTCCCATTCGTTATAACAAGATTCTAGACTCATCAATCCTATTGCCCATTATTTAGAAATAGTATTTAGTGAGTCCAAAGTCAAACATAACTACTTGTATAGTGTTCCATGTCCCTCACAAATGCATATGACAACTAATATTAGGATTTTAGGAGAATCTAAATTACTAGTTATTTCTCCAACTACACCCTAGGCATCTAAGTACACCTTCCAAGATTATTGGAAACACATAAATATGCATAAGCTTTACAAGGTTAATGATAATTTAATCTTAGTACAAGAAGCAAAAACATGAAAATACTTAGATTTTTCTTAATAGAGGTTTAATTCTATGAGTCATAGTTTACTCAATTTGTCACTCTCAAGAATTTTAAAATGTTAAGTATGTAGTGTTCTTTCAAATCTAATAATTTTTCATTAGGTTAGTTCTCGTTGTCTTTCCAAGTTCAATGTTTCATATTTTCCTTGCAAACTTAGAATATCATATTAACCTTGATTATGCCACTTTCTCATATCTAACATTATCGAGCTTGGGGGTTTAGGGAGATTTCGGGTGGACTCAAAAGTTTCTCAGGTCAAAGTTTATATTAATTTTATGTTCAAGATATTAAAAGCCATGAATTTATAGACCATAGTAGATCCATTCTCATTTGATCGTCAATCCCCATAAATTTCACTTGGAAGCATTTTTGGTCAAACTTTATATTAAGCTTGTGTCAAAGATCTTTAAGCCATGTATTCATAAACCATAGTTGGTCAAGATTCATTCGATTGTAAATCCTTGTAGATTTCACCTATTAAATGTGTATTTCAATTTCAGAAAGTTTTGAATTTTGTGAACCCAAACTTTGCATTAATGAAGTGCATTGGGGTTTTTGCACCCAATCATGTCATGTGTGTTCTCTAGCAGAATTGAGATCCTATTTATATCTTGACTCACTAATATTTATTTGTCCTCTAGAACTATTTATGGGATCATAATAATAATTTTTACTTCAACTCCTTGTTCTATGCCCTTTTGTATAGTATGTTACATTAAAAAAATGTTTCTTTCAAGATTCATGATTACTTATAGTAGTACACAAAATGAAAATTCCTATCGACATATCCATTACACATCAAATATGATTGCTAATTATTAATACTTATATTATAAAACTAAAAATCTTCATTTTCTATTTATTTTATTTTTAATGTTAATAAATGAAAAATACATATCATTTATCTCAAAATAATTAACAAAAAGTTTAAATTCTTATTACAATATAAATTAGTAACTTATATCGAATACAATTTGAAAAAAGTCTCAAACATTCATTATCAAATATTTAATTTTTAGCTTTTCTAGGATCACATTATCATTTATTCCACACTCGAAAGGATTTTTAACTCTTGTTATCTTATTTCCCTACTTCAACATATTTACACACTTTTACGTCTAATGGTTTTAATCTTGGATTTACCACAAATTTCCAAACAAGCAAAGTGAAGCTCAATTCTATGGAGCTCATAGTACAGGTACACCTTCCCCTATATTATTTTTGCAAAAAAATTGTGTGCACTTCATCTTGTGCATGGGGAATGTTTCTAGCTAATTAAATGATAAGAAAAGTGATAAATAATGTTTTTATATAAAAGATTTATCTTTAAGTAATGCTAATTTTTTCAATCATTTAAAAAAATAATAATAAATATTGAAATATATTTAATTTATATGATTAAAATTTAGAAAAATTTGATGTCATCTATAAATCATTCTAAAAATATTGAATTATTGTCAATGGGCCCTTGGTCTACTGGTGAAGTTGAAAGGTTCTAAATGAGGCCACCAGGGATCAAGTCTTGCTCATTGCAAGACTCCAACATCATAAGGGATGAGGCCAGGATCGTGCCCTAGGCAAATTTGGCGGAATGGAAACCACTCAGTCCTTGGCTCTTGGTCGAAGAGGTCCAGCCCAAGAAGGCTCGTGTGCTTGTGCTCCCATATTGGGTAGCTACAAATAATTTATGGATGACCTCCATGAAAACAAAAATTAAAAAAAAATATTGAATTATTCACAAAGAATTGACCCAGATTAAGCCCTATTAAATGTAAAAGAATAAAGTCAAATTGTTCATAAAACACTTTTGAATTTTAGAAAATTATCAATTGTTTGCACACTAGGTACCTATATCAATAGATTGATTGAAAAAAAAAATCATTGTAAGCAAAGAAAAATTTGTGGATGGCCTCCATAAAAAAAAATAAAAAAATAAAAAAAATTGAATTATTCACAAAGAATTGACCCAAACTTAAACCCCATTGAATGTAAAAGAATAAAGTCAAATTATTCATAAAACACTTTTGAATTTTTAAAAATTATCAATTGTTTGCACACTAGGTACCTATATCAATAGATTGATTGAAAAAAAAAATCATTGTAAGCAAAGAAAAATTTGTGGATGACCTCCATAAAAAAAATAAAAAAATAAAAAATATTGAATTATTCACAAAGAATTGACCCAGACTTAAACCCCATTGAATGTAAAAGAATAAAGTCAAATTGTTCATAAAACACTTTTGACTCTTTATTAATTATCAATTGTTTGCACAATAGGTACCTAACAGATTGATTGAAAAAAGAATCATCGTAAGCAAATAAAAATTTGTGGATGACCTCCATCAAAAAATAAATAAAAAAATAAATATTGAATTATTCACAAAAAAATGACTCAGACTTAAGCCCTATTGAATGTAAAAAATAAAATCAAATTGTTCATAATACACTTTTGACTCTTTAAAAATTATCAATTGTTTGCACACTAGATACTTACCTAATAGATTGATTGAAAAAAAAAAATCATTGTAAACAAAGAAAATATTGTGAACGACCACCATAAAAAAAAAGAATAAAAAAAATAAAAAATATTGAATTATTCACTAAGAATTGACCCAGACTTAAGCCCTATTGAATGTAAAAAATAAAATCAAATTGTTCATAAAACACTTTTGACTCTTTAAAAATTATCAATTGTTTGCACACTAGGTACTTACTTAACAGATTGATTGAAAAGAAAAATCATTGTTTGCACACTAGGTACTTATCATCCACATATTACTTTATCTGTTCGCTCAGTCTTACCATTCTCTTCTATCCTTTCTACCCCTGGGTTTGTTTCAGGTCCTCTTCAATTTAATTCTATGGCAACGGCAAATGAGATTACCAGTGCCTTTGACAAAATTCTACCGCCATCTGCCTCTGCATCGTCTTCAACTCCAACAAAAAATGCCCGCTACGATGTATTCATAAACCATCGTGGCCCTGACACCAAGCAAACGCTGGCTGCCTCTATCTACCGTACCCTCAAACTCATGGGACTCGAAGTTTTCTTAGATGAATCAGAGCTTGAAATCGGGGATTCTATACCATCTCAAATACAAGATGCCATGACTACTTCTTTCCTTCATATTGCTATACTTTCACCCAGATATGCAGAATCCACTTGGTGTTTGGCCGAGTTATCATTTATGCTCAAAACTGGCAAGAAAATTATTCCTGTGTTCTACAATGTTGATCCCAGTGATATCCATTGGATTTGTAAGGGAAAAGGAATCTATGCTAAAGGATTCTCCGAGCACGAAGCTAAGGCCAGATATACTTCAGAAACGCTTGAGGATTGGAAATTGGCGCTGCAAGAGATTTCATATGTTAAAGGCTCCATTGTCAAGAATGAGGAGTAAGTATTAAATACTGCCTTCCTTTTATCAATGTTACGATATATTACATGTCAGAATACAACGTAGTTGTTCTACAATGGTATCTCTTCTCTTTTTAACATAGATTGGAAATATTTATTATCAAATCGAATTTTGATTTAAAGTTTTTCTATTAGTATATTTATTGGAACATTTCATTAGTTAGTTGATAGGTTACATATATTGTGAGATTTGAGCTTGAAACAAGTCTCACATCTGCAAATCACTGTTGAGTTATTAGAAAACAAGTTTTAGCCGCTGTTTAATGGTAAACCAGCTGTCATTTAATGGTAAAAGCCTCTAAAATCTCACTTATCACATAAAAGCCAATAAGTATTGATTTTCCAATTGGATGGGAACATTTTATGTCCATTGCAACATTTTTTGTCAATTTGATGGCAACTTTCTTTTTTCATTTGCATTGCTTTATGTTTTAAATCTGCATGCAAATATTTCAAAATTAGATAATACTTAATTTCTTTAAGAAAAAAATCTAGATTTTTCTACGCTTACTTCATTCTAGTATTTAGCACTTATTATTAATTGTTTAATCCATCCACATACAACTAGAATTTGAGCACATGGCGTCCATACACATCCATGCACAAACATGTATTCTCTAGCATATTGACACACATATAGTTTTCTATCGGTGTAATCCTTAAACCTCCTTTTGATGCAAGTGTTAGTTTTATTTCATTCATAAGATTGATGCTAATTTTTATTAGCTACTTCATATTTTGTTTTTGAAATTGGGGAAAACAGATTTTGATGGGATCCGGAACCCAATACAACCAAAAGCCAAACAGCTTAAACAAGCCAAAAAAACAGACTGCAAAAAAGACAGCCTGCAGTCAACAAAAAAACCAGCTCACTAACAAACACCATTAAGTTTTACAATTAGAGTTTCATTTGTTGGAGCGAAGATTCATATCGAAAGAAGGCCCAGAGGGTTTAGATTTTTTTCCAGTAACAGTAGTCCAGCCTTCTTCAACTTGTGCTGCCTTAGCCTGCCAAGCCAACCCATTAATTTCCTAAGGATGAAAATCCGCAACCCGGGAGGTAACATTAGAGTTCGCCTGAATAGGTGTAGTAATAATTGGAGAGCAATCAGAGGTGGGAAACAAAGCACCATCAGTAGAGACAGAAACCGATCTAGTAGTATTCTCAATATGATTTATCATGGTAGCTTCCCCAGCGGAGGAAGGAGAAACCCCAGCAGACGAAACCCCAACAACCTGTGAATCAGAAGCCCCAGCAGCAAGTGAATCAGAAACCCCAGCAACCTGTGAGTCAGAAGCCCCAGCAGCATGTAAATCAGAAGCCACCACATCAGAGAAGCTCCGAAGCTACTTCATATTTTGTTAAGAATAAATGGTTTCCCACCATTTATATAGATTAATAAATTAAATTAAGCAAATTATGTAACAGATTAATTTAGATAAAAGAGGTAGGATTCATGATTGAAATAACTAAAATTAAATGTAAAAATTAAATCATAAAACTTCACAGTTGAATCTTGATAGCAATATTACAAAATTAAATCAATGAGTTTGACTCGTAAAACTACACGGTTGAACCTTGATAGAATATCACAAAATTAAATCAATTTAATTTAATTAGTTTGATTATCAATCATAGAGAAATTGTGTCATAGATGTAAGGAATCTAGTCATATAATCAATTTTTTTAGGACTTAATAGGACTTCATAGAACACAATGTGACAACTAGCTACAACTCAAAAAATTTACTCAATTGTGTTAGGTCCACAACTATGGAACTAGCCTTCATGAATGTAGAACTGTTCTAGCACACAAATTTATTTTAATGCTTACATATCTATTCTAGGACTATACAAGTTTCTAAAAGTTATTAGCCCCATTTTCTTGTTGTTTGAATTTGTGTAAGGAATTGACAATCTTTATAAACACCTTCATGGAATATGTTGACTTATAAGGGTTATGTTCTCCTTAGTCAAACCCAAAGACAAATTGATTTAACAATATTACACAACTTGGCTTGTAGACAACATGTACAATCATGCAATAGACTTAAAATGGTGTTGTTGACATAAATTCTCTAAAAGTGTTTCTAGTATGCTCTAATTAATACTTTTGATTGTTCTCTCTATGATCTATTGAAAATTTCAAATATTATTGTATAATTATGTTGGTGTGAAATTAATATTCACACATTATCGTAAGTTAATTAGGGAATCATATTTAGGATTTTTTTTCCTATTTTTAGTTTTTCAATCTTGTGACATGTATCATTAGATTTCTTTTCAACTTTATGTGTTCTTGAAAAATAGGGATGTATATCTTCTTGTATTTTTTATTAGTGAATAATGGAATAAATGAATGAATGCACCAATATACACACGTTTTGCATCTTTTCCTTTGGTTTTTAGCTATTAGATGTTACTATTTTGTACAAGAATTATTTTAGTTGATCTTAGCTTCTATGACGCTATCTATCATCTCTAACATGGTATCATAGCTCCAAATTTGTAATTTTCTTATCTAGATTTTAAGGTTTTTGACCATGAGGTTGTAATCGATGCATCTTGGTGCAAAAAGTACCTCACCATCATGCTTAAAAGATGTCAAAACACTTACATCCATATAAATCATGTCATATTTGGACTTATGAGTATTTGGGACAATTTTTTTGAGGTCATATAATCTTGTGAATAGTGTTTTTGTCAATGAATAGTGATTTCAATGCGAATAGTGTTTCTATCAATGAATAGTGCTTTCGACGTGAATAATGTTTTGGCATGAATATTGTTTTTAGAACATTGCTTTTAGTTTGTGAATAGTGCTTCTAAGCAATGAATAGTATTTTTAAGATGTGAAGAATGCTTTTAACCTTTTTATGCATAAGCAGGCAATGTTCTTCTTCTTATCCATCCATATAATTTTTCTAGATTAAGCCATATGTATCTTTTATTCAATTTGTGGTTTTTACACATTTTAGTTGATATCTTAGACATTTTAGCACTTGAAAAAGTTTTATTTTCTAGAGTAGACTTCATTTTAGCTTATTGGTATGCATTGAGATTATTGATCTTTGATTTATTTTCTTGAGGAGAGTATCATGGGCTCTTTTACTCTTTCTTATGTGGCAATCTTGACTAAGGATAAATATGAGTCTTTGTGAAAGGGCATATTGATACATGTTATGTGACTTAATATTTTTCTTTAGCATTGCTTGTATGTAAAACATGTCATTATTTTTTTAATTTTAATTATGTCTTTTCAATTTATATTGATAATTGATATTTGTCTATTAGTAAAAGAATATGTTGATTAAATGGTATTAATTTAAGTTTAAGATTTATTTTAGAGAAAACTAATTTGGGTGATTTTTAATTTTTCTTTTTGAATTGTATAGTGACGAAGGAATGTTGAAGAATATTGTAAATTACATACTAAAGCACCGAAGAAAGATTTCATTGGTGGTAGCCAAACATCCTGTGGGTCTTGATGAAACGGTAAAGGACTTTGAAAGAAGTGTCTTGGAAACTTTTGAAAAGGTAAAAATTGTGGGGATCATTGGTATGGGTGGATGTGGAAAAACCACATTGGCAAAAGAATATTACAACAAGAAAATGTTCTCTATTTATAGATGCAGTTTTGTTTACAATGTGCGAGACACATTAGCTAAAAACTTGCATGAAAAGCAGAAAAAAATGTTCCAAGATCTTGGTGGCTTGAAAGATATATCATTTGATAATGTAGAAGAAGGAAAAATGATTCTAGCAGAACATTTGAAATATGTTCAGGTATTTATTGTCTTGGATGATGTAGATCATCTAGATCAATTAGATTCTCTATTACCAATAAAAGACAATATTAGAGAGGGTAGTGTGATTGTGGTTACAAGTCGAGATGCCGGCTTGCTAACATCTTGGGGAATCTCTTCTAATTCAATTTACAAAATGAAAAAATTAAAACTCGAACATGCCATGGAACTCTTTTCCTGGCATGCTTTCCTACAACCCTCTCCAATGAAAAAATTTGATTATCTTAGTAAAAAGTTTTTAGAAGTCTGCAAGGGTTTACCCTTATCCCTTAAGGTACTAGGAGGACTTGTGCATGGAAAGTCGAAGGAATATTGGGAAGCTCAATTAAATAAGGTCTCCAGATTATTGCCCGAGGACATTAAAAACATACTCAAAGTGAGCTTTGATGCACTAGATGAGGAAGACAGAGAAATATTTTTAGATATATCTTGTTTCTTTATAGGAACAGAAACACATTCGGCCATCACAGTGTGGGATGGGTCCGGATGGAGTGGGCTGTGTAGTTTGGTAACACTGGTGAATAAGTGTTTAGTTGAGATAGATGGGAGAAACTGCATAAGAATGCACGATCAGCTTAGGGACTTGGGAAAGGAAATTACAAAGACGTGGTCACCGTATCGCCTTTGGTCATCCCAGCAAATTACCCACATTGAGAAACAGGGGCAGGTGAGTACTGAGTTTAGTATCACGTTTTATATGGTATCCAATATTTTAATAACGAAATATTCTTCGTACGTAAATCATTTTTTATAAGCTCACTGCTTTTTATAATTTTCCATTTAGGAAAGCGTGCTGATTCGGGGAATTAAAGCAGAAACAGATGAGTTTTATGAAGAGTGTATGGAGCTAGTGAGAAGATCAGATAGAGAATCTAAGCGGAAGCTGGGATTAGAAATCCTCGATGTTAAAAACAATTATTTTACAGAAGAATCAGCAACACTAGCTGCAGGTCTTATCTGGATGCGATTGGTCAACTTTCCGCATAGAGCTCTTCAGTCATGGACTTCGTTGAAGAAGTTGAGGATTTTAGAGCTTCGCGAGGCTTCCAAATTGGAACAACTCTGGAGCGAGACTGCCGATGTAAGTATCTTTCTTTTCCTAACTGTTATCTGTGCAGTCAGTCATTAAATCTCTTACACTTGTTGTACGGTCTTGCCTAATTAAAAATGAATGTGGCTGCAGCCTCCTGTTCAGTTGAGAGAGCTGAAAATTATTCATGCTGGAAGTTTCCAGAGATTTCCGAGGTCAATAGGATTTCTAAAGCATTTGAAAAGGATATCCTTTGACTCCAATGGAGCTCCTATCGAAGCTCTACCAGAAGAGTTTTGTCGTCTGCAATCGCTGGAACACCTTGAGTTAAGTGGATGCCACAAGTTAAAATCGTTGCCTGCCAAGTTCGGCGATTTGACAAATTTGCGGCATTTATATTTGACAGAATGCAGCGGGATCGAAGATCTACCGGAAGAGTTTTGCAGTCTCCAATCGCTGCAGCACCTTGAGTTAAATGGATGTTGTAAGCTAAAATCCCTGCCTAGGAAGTTCGGCAATTTGACAAATCTGCAGGGCCTATATTTCAGAGAATGCTCCGAGCTCACCTTCCTGTCAGAAACACTTGCGCAGTTTACAAGCCTTCAATATCTCCAGATTGACCGCTGCGCCCTCACAGAATTGGTTATCCAGGCGGGGTGTTTTCCTTCTTCATTGTGTAGCCTCAGATGTTTATTACTATGGGGTTGTCCTGTGTCCAGGATATCAATCTCTCAACAATGTTGCCCCAGCCTGGAATATCTAGCACTTGGCTTCAATCACCACTTAGTAGAGATCGATAGCTTGCCAATATCAGTCGAGAACTTTTATTTGATCAGTTGTCCAAATCTGAAAATCATAAGCAGTAATTGTGATCTGGTAAAGCTAAAGCAACTGGTTGTATGGGAGAGTGGGGAGCTTAAAAAAATAGAAGGGTTAGAAAATTGCAGGTCGTTGGAGATGTTGATAACAAATACTCGGAGGAAGTTGTCAGTTATACAAAGTCCGAAGCATATGGAGAGTTTGAGGAGATTCTCGCTCTCAGAACGATGTCACATATCAGGATTTGAACCTTGCCATCAGAATGTAATAAAAGTTTTTAGATAGTTAAACTTATTATAATGTAATAAGTGTTTACTGGTTGATTATATTGTATACTTATTGCAGAAACAGGCATCCGAATGTATAATGTGGGCAGCGCCTGGCGTGGAGGCGATCGTGAAGTCTTGTACCTTTCCTGGTCTCACTTTGGTTGACTCGCGCGGACTGGAGAAGACTTTTACCTTTTTGGAGAGGCGTTCCTCCAACGAGGCAGCGATCCTGTGCTTTGGTGTAAATTCCGCTTCCGATAACATTCATCTAAGTTTGCGGACGGATTGTGGACTCTGCCCTCGTACGAACGTGAAAGAAGGAAAATGGGTATGTATAGGCGTTTTCACCCAATCTTCCTGTGTGGGAAGGGAAGTTGAGTTCGAACTGTGGACATCTTCCTCCTCTCTTCACAATGGAACGCCAGATGCTGATCGTGGAGATGGGGGAATGTTCGCGCTGGGCAAGGTAAGGAGAGTTGTGGATGCTTTTTATGAATTATTGCAACATTTGGGTAACACAGTTGACGTGCACGAGAATATCCATTGAGTATTGATTTGGGGAAATTTTTTAATAAGTCTTTTTCCTACACATAAAAGTGGGTTATTTTACTCAAAGGATTCAATATAAAGAGAAACAATTTGAAAGAAAAGCTGGTCCATAAGGCCACATATAAATATATGTTAAATATAAATGTTTTTTCATATAACCTTAATATAAGATGGATGTCATGTATTTGGATATCGTTTTGTAAAGACATTTTTTATTATTTATTAATTATTACCTATGAAACACATCTATAAGAGAGCAAATCACACTTTATAATCCAATATTTAAAGATAACTCTTCTAAACCAAAATATAGAAATTAAGAAAGACTACAAAGAATCATAGCAAATCACACTTCATGATCCAATATTTAAAGATGACTCTTTTGCATAACCTTCATTTGATGCATACCACTATGTAAATACATTTGATTTGGTATGTAAAGGTGTATGCTCACAAATTTGAAGCACCAAAAAATTGATTCATGAGGCTTGAGAGAAGAAAAAATGGCATTGACCATGGGAGGATACTGTTAGAACATAGATATAATGAGAGGGGGGATGAATCTGTATATCCCTCAAATAATTTAACAACCAAAATTTATTACTGTCTTAACCAAATAGAACATTCAAAGAACAAGTACTCAACCACAACACCAAATTTACGTGGAAACCCAACAAGGGAAAAACCATGGTGAGAAAGTTGCTTGGAGCTACTATCCAAATCCAGCTGCACAAAATGAAACAATATTAATAATGCAATTTTCTGATTTCAACCAAAGGAAGTTTACAACTCCCTGCCAATTACAACACTTACTAGAAGACGTTACAACCTCAACAAACAACACTTAATGACTCAAATGATCAACTTCCACTGCAATTCTTTTGTTGCCTCTAACTCATTGCCTTCAACACTCCACTCACACATTTCTACCTTCAACATTCACTCATACACTTTTTCTTTCAACTCATTGCCTTCAACACCCACCTTACACTCTTCTATCTTTGGTTCACTGCCTTCAACATTCACTCATACACTTCTATTTTCAGTTCACCACCTTCAACACTCACTTACACACTTCTTCACACATTCACACTCATTCTTTTTCCTTCAACACATTGCTTTTGGCATATACATTGAACACTCAATTCATAACTCAATTGCATTGATCACACACCTTCTGCAAACTTCAAAAAGTTTCTGCTTGTTGGCCAAAATGAAATGTATGACATGAAATGTGCAACGACCATAATGAGGGCTCCAAAACATTTGCATGAAAGGAAAATTGAGTGCGGTCCAAGCAGGAGATAAGTAGGACCTATATCACATCTACACATAATCCCATGCTAGCGCACACCACAAAAAATTGGTGCAAACAACTCAAAATACTGAGTCGGCCTAGCAAAAACTTAACCCTCCAAATATTAATTCCAGACTGCAAGTGATACTAAAGAGACCAGATAACACCATGTGGATCACAATACAAGCATTAAATGATATTCAACAGTATTTCCATGCCCTCTTTTTACAACTTCACACAACATTAAGCTAGCACAAGGAAATAGACACATAACCAGTATCTCTTGCATACCCATACAACACAACCTTGAGATAGAACATTGAAAACTCGACTGATAGTACACCTCAATATCTTAAACTGGAAATGAGGAAATACATAGACACATTGAGCTCAACCTCTAATCCGCAGGACCACAACATTAAATACGAAGAAATGTGGAGCATTTCTTTGAACCTTCTCAACTACAACATAGTCTTCACTCTAGTAACTCTAGAAACATCTGTGGTAACTTTATGCACTAAAATCAGGAACATACACAATGTACATTTGTATTTAAAAATCTTCCAAACCGCAAGGCAATATCTTGAAATGTGGAGCATTCTTTGAAGCATCTACAACACACCTTCTTGAGCAACTGTCTGCAAGAGAATCTTTTGTACATTTTACATCAACAAATAGTGAATACAATATTCACAAAATCATTCACCTATTCATGAGCAATCAAAAATATGGGACATTTGTTATATAGCAAGCTCATGACATGCATCAACATACATAATACTTTTGATCAACATACTGATTGCAACACATGCAACCATCCACACACTACCACTTTTTTGACATGAATGACAATACCAACAACAATCTCCATTCTATTGACATCAATGAAAACACCTACAACAACCTTGGAACAATCTCCCCTTTGGCATTAATGGCAACACTGACTTGATATGCAATTTTCTCCTGAGCTTTCACATCAAGGGAAAAGGGCTAGTGGTCTTCATCTATGCTTGCAAGAACATATAAGCTCCCCCTTTATTCACACACCTTATCATCCTTCTACTTGCCCCCCCTGAGAGGTAGCATTAATCAATCCAGGGATAAAAATGTGACCTATATTGCTCCCCTTGGATAGATGCACTATCTATGCGTCTAGATAGAAGGAGGGGCAACAACCCCTAACTTTAGTTTGAGATACTCAAATGTATCCTTTGAAAGTGCCTTTGTAAAGATGTCTGCAGCTTGTTCCTTTGTGGGCACATACTCAAATATTACTTCTTGATCCATAAATTTCTCTCTTAAGAAGTAATACTTGATAGATATATGTTTGGTTCTAGCATGCATCGTTGGATTCTTTGAAATATTGATGACACTTGTATTATCACACATAATTGGAATGGGCTTATCATACATCACATAGAATTGGATTAGGTGGCTATGAGTATGACAAGCAAAAGATATTTGGCAAGTGTAAGAGATGTGAAAATCAAGGATGGTGACAAATGGAAGAAAAAGGAAAAGGTAGGGTGGCTACACATGCATGGGAGAATCTCACACATGTGAGCAACCAAAGAGAGATCAAATCAAAGGATGAGGTGGAAGTTGATGGAGACATATGCATGCTCACACGTGTGAGTATTGAAGATTATGGACACTTGTCACATGATGGAAAGTTTGAGGATTTAGAGGAATATTAAATTGGAAAAAAATGGTAATGAGTGTTAGTAAGGGGATTAATTACAAGGATGTATAATAATTAATCAAATAAAACTCAATTAATTATAGGGATGAATATTAGTTAATTAAATCAAGAATTATTAATTATAGAAATATGGAGAGATGGTGAATTTTGGAGAATAATTAATTAATATACAGTGGATGACCGATTTTAGGGTGTCTACAACAATAATAGTAGGCTACAAATTGAACAAGTGGTCTCAACTCTTAACACATAGGTCTCCATAGTCCAAGATTGAGGGATCCTAGGCTCTTGAATGAAAATATAAACATATTTAGAATTAATAGTTGTTATTCAATCTAATTTACAATCAATAATATAGTTAGTCAATAGGACATCTTTGATTTCATACACTTGGAACCATCATTATAGTGATCATGTATGTTTATGATTTTAAGTGCATGGAGTCCTATAAATTAAGGATAAGCTAGAAACTTGAGATGTTATATACATAAATTTGTATATAGTTTTGATTAAGTTAAATGCTTTTGACCGAAGCTATTAACTATATAGATGGTTTTGAAAGGACCAAAAAACCTTGAATAACATTTGAAAGGCTACAACAACATGGAACTAAGAAACATGAAGGAATTGGCCTTAAGACAAGAAAAATCCTAACAAACCAAACAGTTGCACAACAATGCAAAAACAACCAATAAAGTCAAGGATGCTTGAATCGAAACCTAACCAAAGAGATCTAGAGTGAAGTTTGACCCAAATGAGTCATTTTAATTTTCTTGGAAGAACCAATATCAACCAAAGTAGAAGCTTCAGGTTTATTTTTATCCTTAAGGGGGTTCCCTCAGGTCTCCAACGAAATCCACAATAGTAAGGTCCAAAAATTTACCTAAATCAAAGAAGAACAATGAACAAAAGGACTCACAACAACTTGCTTATTCATCAAGGAAGACTCCTTAGATTTTCTTGTAGGACTTACATCAAAGAAGCCCAAATCATTTCCTTCATCACTCTTCATTGAGTTCCTAGTTTTGGACCAAGTATGGAGCTTATCTTTGAAATCCTGGTAGGGTCTGTGCAAGATCATGGGGGTCCAAAAAGTGGCGATGTGAAAAAAAATGCATTTTTAACTTTCTCAAAAAGGTGAAAATCCTTTTTGACTTTTTCTAGGCTTGAGTAGAAAATACATGGTGCCAAAGCAAACACTAAACCTAAACGGATATCCGTTATTAAACAGATATATCCTTTATTAAACAAATATCTGTTGTTAAATAGATATCCATTATTAAATGGATATCTGTTATTAAATGAATATCTATTTAGAAATGCTAGCCATTTCATTTAGGTTAGTTTTTTAATTTGGTTAGGTCCGGGACCCGACCACCAAGCGTTTTTAGTTTAATATTATATACTAATATATTTAATAAAGTATAATATTATATTATAATACTTATATAATATTAAATATTATATAACATTATATTATAATATACTAAATATATTATAATATAATATTACAATATTAAATATATTATATTACATTATTATATAATATAATATTATTATATTATATTATTATATAATAATATAATATAATATAATATTATAATATATTAAGTATATTATTATATAATATAAAATATATTATATAATATTATACAATTATATAATATTATATTGTAATATAATACAATATAATATAATATAATATACTATAATATATATTATATATTATAATATAATATAATATAATATATTATGATATAATACATATGATATATTATAATATAATACATGTGATATATTATAATATAATACATGTGATATATTATAATATAATATATAATATATATTATATAATATAATTTTATATTATAATATAAAATAATATTATATAATACATATAACCTTACATATACATAATTCAAACAACACTTGGTGGTCAAGTCCTAGACCTGACCATTTATTAAAAAACTACATAAAAGAAACGGATATCCATTTCCTGATGCATAAAATCAAAAAATAAAACCCAAGAGCTCTTATTTCTATAATCTCCATCCTATTTGTGCATGGGTTTTCCATTGAGCGACTTGAATATCTATTTGGGAGTCATTTTTTTCCTCAAATCAATCACATTTCAGAGGTATTTATAAATTTTAATGTTTTTCTTCAATTTTATATTAGTTTTGCATTATTTTTTTTGTGAATTTTAGTCAAAAATAGGTTTTCTATTGCATTAAAATGAATGCTAATTTTTAAATTTTTTTATCAATAAACAGGCTTAAGAATGGCTAATCCCAACCCCACTCAACATGAAAACCCTAACCCCAGGCTCAAGATGAAAACCCTCCAAATCCTCCTTTTCCGCCACCGATGTTTCCAAAACAAAATGTGCACACAATACATGAATTTATTCATAGAATTTTAGATAAATTGAGAAATTTATGTCAAATTTATGAGATACTCCCTAAATTATCAGATATGAAAAACACTTTAAAAACAATCATTTCAAATGTTGAAACTTTGGCAACCCATCACAATAGGTTTGCACAGTGGTGAGAGTCCAAAAGGAAATTTTATGTCAATGGGTTATCATATGATGAAGTGAGAGCACTTGATATTGACAAAGCCCAATTAGCCCAGTTATTCATCAATCCCAAAATAGGACAACCTGTAAATGTGCAGAAGCCAATTTTTTTAATTAAATGGTGCACAAATAGAGGCATATTAGATAATTTTTGGAAACATTGGTGGAGGGTTTTTGATAAACCACCCAACAACAATCTTGACATCCCTCAATATATTCTCCAAAAATTATATGCCAAGTTTTTCCTAGGAAGGCATGTCAATTACTTTGAAATGCAAAATTTTTAGGGTGTGGGTAGAGGGATACCACATGATAGACCTAGAGCACATCAAGTCACCCCAGTTCTTCCTACTCTACCTATTGCTGCCCCGATTCCACTACCTTACCCTGAGATTTCTTTAGATGCAAGGAGTTAGAGCATTTTTTCCTTACATGCATTGAGTGATCATTTGATCATGTAGAGCCATCATGTTGCGTAGTTGTATGACGGTGCATCCCATCATGATGGTGATGCACCTGATACATCCCAACATGATGGTGATGCACCTATTGCATCAACTCTAACTAGTACACCCTCCTCTTCAACACATATTTGTGTTCCCCATTATTCCATCATGTGCCACAATATATGTTTGGGTCCTCTCCGATAGTCCATTGAGGCTCCCATAAACACATCTGACTATGAGGTGCATGATATTTTAGATGTAGGAGTTGATAGAGCACGAAGTGGACCATTTCTAAGAGATACATCGAGTGCTAGAGATGATGTGGGAGCACCAATAAGACTTAAAGTAATTTCATAGTGTGTTTTATCTAAATTCTTTCATATTTTATAGGAGATATTTGTACTAATATATGTTTATGTGCCAAAATCTTTAACAGTTGCTAATAGAGGACCAGTTTCCCTAGTGCAAGAGGCTATTGAGTCGACCATTTCATTTGGCATAGGGACTCAGTATACAGTATCATTTAAATTGTTATTTAGATGTTAATTTTTGAAATCTATTATGTTTAAATACATGTACATGGATTGATAGTCTAATGTAATCTTGTCTTTTTTATACAACTCGGTACTTTTACAGCCATGTTGATTGAGCATAACCCATTGGAAGAAGCTGCACAATAGGCATATGTTTTTTTTCATATTCTTGACATTATGATTATATGTGCATGTGCATTTAAATTGTGTTACATTCTTGTCATTTTTTATATAGGAAACCATCATAGATGCTTCATCCATCGTGAGCCTGTCTAGTGTAGAAGCATCATAATAGGTATGTGTTTATTTTATATTACAGATATTTACGTTCAGATAGGAGTAGTCATATGTTTAGTAAATATGATTATTTTTCAACAATTATATGTTAATTTGTATCATTTTTATTTTACTTGTTATTGTCCTCTGCCTGATTCAACAATGTGACGAGTGTGGGACCATTTCTTTATACGAGGACTCATGATCATCCTAAGGGACAATCATATGCATAACATCTTGTAGAAAAGAGAGAAAAACTTGAGGTAAACAAGAATTTCATTTTTGATATAATATAGTTCAATATAGTGATTTTGATGTTAAATTGATAATTTATAAACTATATATAAGTTTCCATTTACTAGTTTATCTTTCAATCATTCACATAATCAATCTAATTTGTGGTTTGAATTGTTATTGTGCAGGAAACTTCAGAGCCACTAAGTTCTTTGAGGAGGCTCAATTTTGATGGTCCAACACAAGATTAGGATTTGATATAGATTGATATGTTTTTAGGGTTTGATAGATCTTGAGATGGCATATATGCCACAATTTGTAAAACTTGTTCTAAGTAGGCATATGTACCAAATTTGTATATGCACAAACACAATTATTCTACATTTTGATATATAAGAATTGATATTCGATCTAATTTGTTCCTTGTATGCATATCTTTCTACTTTGAATCTTCAAAATGGAATATATAATTATTTTTTAATGGTTTAACGTTTTGATCAATAACATGTTATAGATTAACGAAATTGCATTTTAATAGAACTTATGAATTAAAATTGGAAATCCATCTATGTTAGAGTTCATTCATATTAAGGTTCACATACATTACATTCCAAGAGACCACATTTCTTTATCAAGGAGTTTTTCCAAACAATTCATTGCCTTTTCTGTTGTACCACATTTTTCATACATGTCTACCGAAGAATTTTTATCAAACACTCAATTCAAGAATACACATGATTTTAAGCTCTCTTGAATTATTTTACATTTGACATTATTTTGTTTTTTGAACTCCTGTAATGAAGTGGGTAGCTGATTTTTTTTCAAAAGAAGCTAAAATTAATGAAAAATGGCATAAGAAGCACTGTATAATATTTGTTGAGAAGAAATGTTTGAAAATATGCCTCAAAGAATTGTGGTCTCATAGACAAGGAAAAAAGATGAAAAGAGCAGCTTATGATAGTCTTATGGCATTGATTCTTTTGATTGATTAAAAACTTTAAACAAATCTCATACAACTTAATAAAATATATGTCATTATAATGTTCATTTAAAAGTAATATAATCATCTTGATAAAAATCAATGTCACTCAGTGGTGCTAAAAACTCTATACAAACCATATGAGTGATGCAACCATCAAACAAAACCATTATAACTCAATTCAACATTCATTCCATTAAACCTTTAAGCTTAATAACATGTAAAAGGTATAAAATCATCATGAGTAAGAATCACTATCTTTCAACCATGATACATATAAACAAGAACATTATGTACACCATAGGGGTTTGATGCAACCTTCAAACAAAGTCCTTACAACTGAACAAGATACATTTTCATTAGATTGTTCATTACAACTGAACACACACTATACATGCACACCATATGAGTGTGATACAACCATTAAAAAAACCAAATAAAACTCTATGACATGCATGTTATTTGACCTTCCACATGGAATTTGTATTATCATATTTCAAAACAATGAATGTTTCTAACCATAATGCATGAATAAGCAAACTAGGAATACCATATGGGCTTGATGCACACTAGTCATAATGCACACTTCACACAAAAGAAATAAAACCCATATGATATTTCATATATGTCAATCAACCTTGACCTACACCAAACTTTCTATATCACAATTGTTGTCATATATGCTATTCAACCTAACACAATTGAGGTTTTATATTTGGTAAGAATTTGTGTAGGAAAAGAAAGTGAGAGATGATGCTATAGGTGGATTTGAACAAATGAAGTTGTTGTCCTAATCATTGAAAACTCTATCAAACAAAGCAATGTTGTCCTAAGTGTTGAAATTGAAGAAAAACAACTGAAAACTAAAATTAACCACTTAGAAAAGGAATGAAAAGATAAGAAGATTTTATGGTCAATGAAGAGGAGGTTAGTTTTCTCTAAAAATAGTTCCAATGCATTTGGATGGGTATGTTTAGGCTAGGCATGGTACTGTTTTGAACCCAAACATGCCAAAATAATTCGAGCTAGATTGGATCGACAATATCCCTAAAGAGTCCAAAGCGCTAAAAGGTATCAATCTTTGATGAGCTATTACTCATAAACTATGAAACCTAGAAACAATCTTTATGAGGCTTCAAGATCATGTAGGGATCATCTACAATAAACTCTCTTGGTTTTTGATATCTCTAAGGAATTTTCCCATGGTGTCAAGTTTTCAGTTGATTGAAAAAGGGTCAAATGGATGTAGTGTAAAGTTACAAAGGGGTGTAACTTTTGTTCTGCTCCTCATGCGACCAAACCAAAAGTTCCAACACATCCAAATTGATGGGTTTAGGCTAGGAATGGCCTATTTTGAACCCAAACATTCTGAAACAGTTTGAACTACATTAGACCAATGATATCTCTTAAGAGTCCAAAGTGAAAAAAGACAACAATCTTTGATGAATTACTCAAAAACGGTGTCACCTAGAAACAATTTGGTCCAAGGCTATGGAATCACATAGAGCCCTTCTACAACAATCTCTCTCAATTTTTGATATCTCTAAGACATTTTCCCGTGGTGTCGAGTTTTCAGTTGATAGGAAAAGGGTTAGATGGATATAGTGTAAAGTTGCAAAGGGGTGTAACTTTCATTCTACTCCTCATGTGACTAAACTGATAGCTTCAACATGTCCATATTGGTGGGTTTAGGCTAGAATGGTCATGTTTTGAACCCAAGCATGCAAAATAGTTCAAGTTACACTAACCAGTGATATCCCTAAGAGTCCAAAGTGCAAAAAGGAAACAATATTTGATGAGTTGTTACTCGAAAATTGTGTCACCTAGAAATAATCTGTCTAAGGCTATGAGATCATGTAGGGCCCCTCTACAATAACCTCTCTCAGTTTTTGATATCTCTAAGGCATTTTCCCTTGGTGTGGAGTTTTCAGTTGATGGAAAAATGGTCAAATGCATAGAGTATAAAGTTGTAAAGGGGTGTAACTTTCATTCTACTCCTCATGCAACCAAAACGTCAGTTCCAACATGTATAGATTGGTTGGTTTATGCTAGGCATGGCCCTTTTTCATACCCAAACACACTGAAACAATCTGAGCTACATTGGACTGGCAATATCCCTTAAGAGTCCAAAGTGCTAAAAGGTAACAATATTTGATGAGTTGTAACTCAGAAACCGTGTCACCTAGAAATAATTCATCTGAAGCTATGATATTGAACATAGGGCCCCTCTACAATAACCTCTCTCAATTTTTGATATCTCTAAGGAATTTTCTCATGGTCTCGAGTTTTCAGTTGATGGAAAAAGGGTCAAATGGATGCAATGTAAAATTGCAAAGTGGTGTAACTTTTGTTCTTATGATCATGCGACCAAACCAATAGTTCCAACACATTCATACTGGTGGGTTTACACTAGGAATGATGTTGTTTTGAACCCAAACATTCTGAAATAGTCCAAGCTACATAGGATCGACGATATCTCTTAAGAGTCCAAAGTGCAAAAAGGTAGCAATCTTTGACGATCTATTACTTAAAAATCGTGTCATCTAGAAATAATCTGTCTAAGGCTAAGGGATCACGTAGGGCCCCTCTATAATAACCTCTCTTAGTTTTTGATATCTCTAAGGGGTTTTCCTGTGGTGTCAAGTTTTCAATTGATGGAAAAAGGGTTAGATGGATGCATTGTAAAGGTGCAAAGGGGTGTAACTTTCGTTCTGCTCCTCGTGCAACCAAACTGGCAGTTCCAACACATTTAGATTGGTGGGTTTACACTAGGAATCAATGAATAAGTGAATCATTTACTCAAATACACATAAGTCATGAAGTACATACATGAATACAAAGTATACACATGAAAACATGTAAGTTGTAAAGTATACACTTGAATAAATGTAAGTCATAAGTCACAAGTCATGATAAAAATCCATGCCTACAACATTCAAGATATAATTTACACAATACAAATGATATCATCATTCAAAAATTACTATCAAATATAGGATTTACAAAATGCCACATAGGCATACAACAAACAACCTTAATACATAGCAATTTTCCACTAGGGGAAGAAAATAGGTCATGTGTTTCCTTTGCGATCGGCTAGATGGAGTTTCTATTGATTCTTTTATCTTTCAAATGTGCCCAATAGTCCTCCTATTTTCACTCATTTGGAGATGCAATTGATAGAATAAGAAGTGTATATATATATATATATATATTGAAAATTATGGAATGGAATATAACAAAATAATCAGAAACAAATAATCATCACGCTCTTACACAATAGTAGCACGTTGGAATTTTGGAGTGACAAGCACCTATAGCAACCATTAAGATAACAATTAAACTACATACGAGTATCATGGAATTTTTTAATAATAGACCATAGAAGAACAAATTATAATGTCAAATTTACTATTCTATTACATACCTCTGCCAAAGGATCAAAGCTAGCTATTGTTGCAACAAATCCATGGTCCATCGTGCCATGAACATCATAATATACTTAGAATGACAAATCTATATTATCACAATGGAAAAGATGCTTAAAATAACAAATCTATATTATTCTGAACAACTTAAATGATAATGAAATGGTAATACAAACTAGAAAAGATTCTTAGAATAACAAATCTATATTATTTTAAAAAGCCTAAATAATGAACCTTAGAAGATCAAACAATTTAATTATTATGAACATTAATCAAAATAAGATGAACAATATCATATACATGTCCCCTACAACAAATGATCTACTACTTAAGTGTGCTTGAAGAGTCATCTCTTACCTTCAGAGTATCGAGTAATGCTTCATGATTAACACTACTAATTGTTCATAGTTCCTTTGTTTTTGGTCTAGCATTATGTATTAATAACTTAAAATTTGTTGCTATAACAAGGTGTGAATACATGAGAATGGTTTTGTGTTTCTCATAGTCTTCAAATGTAGGTATGCCATTCTTTCTAATCATATATGTTTGCAACCAAGTTTTGAAAACAACAATTGAACCTATAGGATCATTATTATTTTATCAATAACAAATCTATATTATTATAAACAACCTAAATGATGATGAAATGGTAATGCAACCAAGTTTCAGAAATGACAACTAAACCTATAGGATACATGAACCCATCATCATTTGTCATCGGCTGTGTTAGATTTTTCTTTCCCTGTACACATTGTGCCAACCAATAGTTTGATCCCTCTTCATTCCCCTGAGGTGCTATAACTACATAGACATGTCTTGGTTGTACAAGATTTGAAAGATGGTTGTAGTCAAGTGAACTTTCCATTTCATCTTCTAAAGAGGATTTTGCTACAAATAAAAATGTTAGGTACTATGGAATCCATGTATCTACCCACTCATGATCCCAATCACACTGAATACAATTATAACAAAAACAAGCTAACTCTCGTGTCCATACAGTCCATGCACCCACATCTGAGCTTCAAAATGAATGCATCTTTGTAGAATCTCTAATTTTTTCACATTCCAATTTGTCTCCCACTGTTCCCTCCTCAACCAACCAAAAGAACCTACACACTTGTGAATCAAGTGTCCCTCCTTGTGATAATGCATAAGTACACCAATCAACAATAGAACATGCATCACTAAATGTTGCACCACCTCTGATCTTCATTTGTTCCTTAACCAGAGCTCTCTTCACACATGCACCTGCACCATCATGCTCACCTTTTCCATGCCTAGCTTAAAAAAACTCCAAATATGTGGTACACCCCTCTCTATATGCATCTTGATCAACCAGTAAAACATGAAAGAATTCTTGAATTGCCCTGTGCAATTATCTAACCAAATGAGATGTTGACCCATTGCAATACCATTTTCCTACAAGAACTCAAAAAAAATTTCAAAACAAATTTTCACAAACTCAAATGAATGAGATCTATCATCACTCATGCAAAAATGGTACTCCCTGATTATGTTCCTATCCTCTTTTGTACTATCAGGGGCATTTCTATATGTTATGTGGACAAAAATAGAAATTTAAATAGAATTATAATATTGTGATTGCACTTCATTCTATGGTTGCAATGTGTAATTTTCAGCAAAATCAACTATGAATATAATAGTTCCAATTGGAAAGAGTCCTTACACATCCTGAATTGCTGATCTAACCACTTCAACATGTGGCTATGCCTTGCATACTTATAGATTTATTTTTTCTTAAAATCAAAAACAAAATTAGCAATACTTACCTCTCTTGTAACCAACTCACATCTAGAACCTTCAACTCCATTGTTCAATGTGTATTTTACTATCTCAAACCTTTTTTTCTCAACAATCTTGTTACCAAAATCATGTTTTTTTCCCTCATGAAAGCATGTTACAAACTTAGATAAACCACCACATTGAAAACATGCTTCATTTAAACAATCATTTCTATAAAAATAAACCATCACCTCTAACACATAAAAATGAATCTAATAAGTCCCTGGATAACTTGGGAAGTTGCATTGCATGACACTCCTGCAACATTTCGTTAGTATGCATAGTAGAACACAATAGGCATAATAATTCATGATACATTGAAAAATCGACGTGGTATTTACAAAAACATGTATTACAAACATTAATAGGTACACAACAAAATGGCTTGCAAGACTCGAAGGCCCTTTGTGAGATTTGCAAATTTTGATGTGCTTCACAAAATTGTTTGTACAATATTGTTTGGCTACATTCCAAGAAATTTTTTAGGTTGCAGTGTGCAATCTTTATTACCTTTTATTAACTTTAAAATGTATCCTTTACATTCGGTGATACTCTAGAGTGAGAGTATCAAATTTTTTCAATTTTTATCTTTAGATTATTGGTTAGCTTTTTATCAACACGTGGAAGCCTCCCACTAAAAGCCCACATATCATTTTGAAGAGGACTATCGAGTCTTCCTCTTCTTGAGAGTTCTCTATTCAATGTTCTACGATTTAGATTTAAATCAATACAATTTTGTCTCATTAAACTATCCTTTCTCAAATTATGGATTACTAGTGAGGTTGTGATCACTCTACAAGAAACACTTTTATCTTTTTCCTTACTAGTCTTTCCAATAGAAGTTAGAGCATTAAAAATATTTTGACAATAATACTATTTTTTTTTTACTTTTTAGTGACACGAATCTTCAATTTTCTTAATAATGGTCTCATTTTGTAAGACTTTAGAAATTTCAAAAGAATTTGGCATTGTTCGGTTAATGTCTTATTGAAAAAGTATTCATTGAACATATTGGTAGCCCCACAACTGAACCGTTCATGGTGACCTTTTTCCATGAATATTATCTATTATTTTATCTATTTCATTCAACCATTTAA
>VDFB02058242.1:234445079-234484908 GCA_007258455.2 Sequoia sempervirens
TCTCTAGAATAAATCATTTTCTAGGTTAGTGGATTCTAAAGCTTATAACCCCTTACACTCTCACCAATCCTATGAAGGTGGATTTCTAAGCTTTTGGATCTAATTTAGTTTGATTTTATTGAGGCACATGAACATAATCCTCATGACCAAATATCCTTAAATTTTAAATAGAAATATTATTATCCATCCATAGTTCATAAGGTGTTTTGTCAACAAGAGATGACTTACATCCTTTACCCAAAAACACTAATCCAACTATGTACGATTTAACATACTTCTATCTCTTTCCTTTATATTTTGGTTCATTATCTCTAGAACCCTATTTTGTGTAGATGTGTATGGTTTAGTCTTCTACCAAACAATAAATACATGCTTACATAACTCATCAAATTTCCCATGATAATATTTACCACCATTGACAAATCAACACCCTTATTTTATTTTATTTATTTTCATTTCAACTAAGGCCTTACAAATTCCTTCAAATTTACCATGCATAAAATAAATCTAGGTGTATCTAGAGGCACCGTCAATAAATGAAACACAATACTAATATTTTTGCATAGAACCCACATCCACTAGACCAAATGCATCTAAACACGTTATTTATAATAATGTTTGCTCTCAGTTATTTCCAACATGTAATGAAGATCTATTCTATTTGCTAAACACATAGTGCTCAGAAAATCAAATTTGATAATAAAGTAATAAAAAATTTGTCAAACATATTTTTATAAATAACAAGGTTGTTAAGACCATTTTCCCTTTTGTCAACCAAATATTGACTCCAAAACATACATGCATATTTTTATTCTTTTGAATTATATTGTTAGAGATATAAAATGTGGAGGAATTCAACTTAAACAAGGTCCCAATCTTAGATCTTTTAACTACTACCAAGTTTCCTCTCACCAAATTATAATAAAAATTATCAAAAATAACATGCACTCCAAAAATCCAGCTTCTGAAACCTTTAGTAAAATCCCTATCTGGGTTCACTTGCCCAATCTTCCCCTCCACCTCTGGAATGATTCTCTTCTGGAATCGGTTGGGGAAGCTCTTGGGGATTTTTTGTATGTTGACGCTGCTTCTTCTGATATCTTTCACTCCACCTTTGCTTGAATACTTGTGGAAATTGATGTTTCATTTGGATTGCCTGTTGAGGTTTCGTTAGAGTCCTCCAAGGGGATTTGGGTTCAATCTCTGGATTATGAGGGATTACCTTTTCGTTGTAGAAGATGCTTTAAAACAGGACATGCTGCTGCCCATTGCGGATTTGAGAAAAAAATAAAAAAAGGCAAACTGGTGGAATGGTGCTTCTGAAAATCATTATACGGTTGAGAAGAAATCTGATAAAAAAAAGAGTTTCTCTGAGGTGGTTGCCGCTTCTTCCTCTCAAGTTAGGTCTGGGTCTCCTCCTACTTTCTCTGGTGGAGGGGCTTCGATTCCTGTTTCGGGCAGCTCTTCGGATAAGACCCTGCCTGCACATATGAACAATGTTGTTTCCCCCAGGGCTACAAACGAACAAACCAGGATAGTGATGTGTTGGCTTGGCAGGCTAAGGCAGCACAAGTGGAAGAAGGCTGGATTACAGTTACGAGTAAAAAATCAAAAGCATCCGGGCTTTATCTTGAAATGACGCTTCGTTCCCACAAGAGTAAGTCAAAATGTAAACCATGATGTTCTTGGCTTGGGAGCTGGCTTTTTTGTCACTGTAGGCTGTCCTTTTTGGCAGTCTGGCTTTTCTGGTCCTTTTTGGCAGTCTGGCTTTTCTGGTTGTAAAGGGTTGCAGATCCCTTCAAAATCTGTTTTATCCCTAATGTCAAAAACATGCACTCCAAAATCATTTAACTTGGATAAAAAAAGTAATTTCTCATAAGTCCTAGAATATACAAAAAAAATATTAATGGTTTTAACCCTCCCATTACTAAAACACAATTGTGCATTTTCCTTACAAACAACATACTTAATATTATTGTCACCAAGGATAAAAATTCCTTCATCATAAGTTATTTAAGTTTAAAACCACTCCTTGTGTGTATTCATATGGTAGATCAATCTAAATCAATGAGCTTAGAATCATCAATAAGAGTGTTAGTAGAAGGGTAAATGCAAGAAGATGAGTCCACGAAACGTGGAAGTTGCAAAAAAAAAATCGGCTTACAAAAAATGGGATCCCGAGCCTAAATTTAGAAAATGGGATCTCGTTTTTTAAAATTTCCATTTTTGGAAAATTTTCAAAACGAGATCTCGTTTTTGAAATTTTCTAAAATAAAATTTCCAAAAATGGAAAGTTTTTCAAAACGGGACCCGTTGTGAAAATTGAAACTTCCAATTTTTGAAAAAATTCCATTTTCAGAAAGTTTTCAAAATGAGATCATGTTTTGAAAACTTTCTGAAAATGGAAATTTCCATTTTTTGACCGTTTTACAAAATGGGATCCCATTTCATAGAACCATAAATTTTTTTTTTTAATGAAACGGGATCCCATTTTAAAACGGGATCCCGTTTTTTAAATTATGAATTTTTGGGCGGGTTTTTGGCTTATTTTTTAGTTCAGGAAATGGCTTGGGGACCCAAACCTAAGCTTTGGACCTGGTTTGACCTGCAACTTGAAGGTCCTGCTAATGTCACAGGAAAATAGTGACTTTGGACATATGTCTGAAGACCTATTTTGCAGAATTTTTTACGAAATTAAAACCCATTATAGATGAGACAGTGTAGATTCCAAATATGTAATTTTTTTAATAATTTGATTAATATTTCTATTTTTCAATTAATTTCTAATAAAACTAGTCCATAAACTTGAATTATTAGGTTTTTTTAGTATTTTAATAACTTTTGATCAACATAACATTTTGATGAATGGATTGCACGAGAACAAACTTCAGACAATTCTTTTCAATTTAATTTTTTTTTTTTTAGAAAAATGATAAGTTTAGGTCATCTTATGCATGTCGTACACGACGATTTTTCAAAACAACAAATATGCCTAATAAAAATTTAACAAAAAAAAAAAATTCAATAAAAATTTACAAAAAAATATTGAAAACAAGCTTCAGTGAGTCACAAATCTTTTCCCAAAAGGATTCAAAAAAATGTGATAATTTAGGTCAAAATATGGATGTCGTACACGTGCATGGTATGGTATAAAAAAGTGACTTTTAAACAGTGGTTTTTAGAAATGCCTATTGAAACTCAATTTTTACAATCTGGGTATTGAAATAAATTACATATTTGGAAACTAGACTCTGAGTACTACATTTTATGATTAGTGACTTTTTTGAAGATTCCATCTCTAGGTGCTTCAAATTTTAAGGTCAAATGTGTCAAATTCTGAAAATCAGGGAAAACACTACTACTTTTTGGCCAAAAAGTGGACTCAACTTCTAGCACACACCCAAAAATAACAAAGCATCACTATCACCATCATCAAAAGATTTCTTTTTGGATGAATCATAAGATTTTTTTCTATATTTCTTATTTACATGCCCTCTCTTCTCATAGTTCCAATGCTTAAGTCTACTCTACCTTGGGTTTGTTGCAAGTATGTGTAGTTGGTATTGTCATTGATGTCAACAAGCTTAGGTGATGTCAAGTGTCAACTATATGAGAAGCAGATTGTTGCAAGATTGTGAGTAGTTGGTATTGAGTTGATGTCTTTGATGATGCTTTGATTAGTTGCATTATGTTGTCAAATTTAATAAACTAGTGATGTCAACCTCTAGTGTTGCTTTGATAAGCTTCTGTCTATGGATGATTTGTTAAAGTTTCTATGTTGTAGATTGGTTTACAGGTGATGAGGAAATGTTGAAGATGATGAGGATGTGTCTTTGGTGCTTGGTTTCCAAGTGCTTTTGAGAAAATTTGAATAAAAGAGGAAACAATGTGTTACAGAGTAGTGCTCTGGTTTTGCTCCATATTTTATCTATTTTGAAGATTTGCTTGTGTGGTTTGGATATGTTGATCAGAATTGTTCAGAGATGTTATATCTAGAATTTTGTTTGTTGTATAGTTGTGTAGAGAAAGTTGTGTTCACCAATGTGTAAATTGTGTATTGCGAAGGTGTATGGGAGAAATGGTTTTTCTCCCCATTTCTCCGCAGAGTTGTTTTAGGTCTTGCGGATTTGGAAGTGTGTTGATAATGTTCGTACCTTTCTTCAGTTGAAGTTATTTGAGGTTTGGTGCTACAAAAGTTGGTTTCTTGAGTTACAGTGTATGGAAGGATTGTTTGAGTGTACTAGATGTGTACATTCTTTAGGTGAAAGTTGTTGCAAAAGAATTTGTTGGATTTCAGCGTGTTTATGGAATATTGGACAGATTTTGTTCAAGTGGCATTTGTTGTTGTGAGTTGTATTTAGATAAAAGGAAGCATGTACTTAACTTTTTAATGGTGTTTACACGGGTTCGACTGACCTTGGGTGTTTACACTAATTGCGGAGTTGCTTCGGTGTTTGTGGAAGCATGGCGTAGCGTGTATGAGTGGATTTAGATGCTAGCTAAGGTGTGTTGTGGTCTGCCTTCATTCCTTTTCACCGCAAGAATGTTTTGGTGCCAACCTAATTTGAATTTGCACGGTGAGGTGCATAGCCGACCTTGGAGAATGTTTTCAAGGTTAAAGATGGTATATAAATAAGTGTTGAGTTGTTGAGGTATGACAAGATAGAAATGTATGATGTGAATGATGCGAATTGCAGAGACCTGTGAGGTGAAAACTTATGAAGTGTAGTGCGAGCTTTCATGTGTTAGATTACTGGATGTAGTGAACATAAGGTGTCTACAATCTTCAGTAAAGCTATGTAGGTGTTGGTGATGTTGTGGTGGACCTTTCTGTTGCATTGAGATGGATTTCTCATTATAACATTCTTCTCTATCTTCCTTTCTATTTTGGCTGTGAGCCCTTCCTTTTATGACTAGTGAGCCTTTTGTAATCAATGTTGTTATTACTTTATATTGTGACCTAATCCTCACCATGGTTTTTCCCTTCTTCAGTTTTCCATGTAAATTTGGTGTTCTATTGTGCATGGTGTTGATGTGTTTTATTTTTTGTTATTTGATTTCATGCTTGATCAGCATAATAGATTAAGGGTTAATTAAGTTAATGTGAATCTGAATGTTTATGAGGGTTTTAAAGTTTTAATGTACAACTGATTCACCCCCCCACCTCACCCCCTCTCAGTTGTCTTGTGTGCATTCAACAGGGTTTTTTAATTATCCTTTTGATTTGGATATATCTTTCTTCTTATTTCATTTTTACCCCTTTTGTCCTTAAACCTTCCTTGGAAACATCTAGGAAATCGTTCATGGATTTTCTTCTAATATCTCCTAAAATTAAAGTAGCAACGGGAGCTTTATCTCCACACCACCACCACTAATCACAATGATTAAGTTTTTTTAAGTATCGGGTAAAGAACAAAGCAACAAGATACATTTATTTTCTTCTTCCATATTATTTTAATATGTATAGAAACGGGTGTTGCCACAATAGTGGTTTACAATTTCTGGGAGGAACTGATTTTTGTTGAAATCACATATTTTTAGAAAATATAATGATTTAAGCCTTAAAAAGTTTCAATTAAAGAATTCCAATTGAAGAGGGCTCGATCAAACTACCTTAAATCAAGCCCCCTTGGATAGAACCCTGCTAGTTTTAAACCATACCTATAACAAAGTCTCCTTTACACCTATCAAAATGCTGATAAAAAAACACTTTCGATTTACCTTTTGGGGTATCAAATGAATTCATTTAAAATTTATTTTTTTCAAGTATGTAGCCCTTATTATAAGCTTCCCAAAAAGTATAATTTTAAATAGATTTAATTTTATTATTATATTTATTTTTTATTTCTCGTGAATGTAGGATTTTCACCGAAAATCAAGCTCTTTGTTCTGCACACGTGGGAAAATAGAAGATTATCAAAAAAAATAATTAAAAATGTTAGTGCACCAGATATTGAAGTCCTTGATCCAACAAAGAAAAAAAATTGAATTTCAATACATACAAAAAAATTTACGCATTATACGGTCGTGCTATGAATTATAATTGGTTTGAATTCGAAACTTGATTAAAGAAAAAATATTCAATAAAAAACTATCTAACCAAGTGGAAGCACTAGATATCAGAGTTGTAAATATAAATTCAAAAGAATTAGAATTTTATCCTTAATGGAAAAAAATTATGCGTTATACGGTGAGCGTCACTTTTAAAAATGTTTTCACGAAAAAACTAGTTTTCGAGGGAGATGGAAAAAGAAGTGCAATATGATTCCAAAAATTTTGAAAAAAATATATGTAGAATCTATAGACAAAATGCCACGAAACTCTAGTTTGCATCATCTTCAAATTCCTCATGGTTTAGCTGCTATAGGTGCCCGAAAGTGAAGATTTAGTTAAAAAAAATATTTCAGTGTCCAGTTTGGCCAAAAATTGCAAACCACTATTGTGGGATCATTGAAACTAGTTGATTCACAATATACTTAAATATATTTAAATCAATCTACAAATGAACCACCATATTTTATTTTTAAAGAATACAAATTCTTTTTTAGATATAATTTGTTGATTATTTTAGTTTACTAAATATCACCTATCCTCTTAATATATTTTATGTAATGGTCTCTTTAGAGACATTCAAGAGGAAACTAATCTATAAGGCACAAACAAATGGTTCATCATGCCTTCTTTTTCAACTTTAACCAATATTCATCAAAAATTCAAGATGGCTTTGTATCTTTTTCAACTTTAACCAATCTTCATCAGAAACTCAAGATGGATTTGTATCCTTTTTAACTTCTCTCCACTAGTTTCTTTCTTCAAGAAAATATTTCATCTTCACCTTCCATAACTTATATCTAGTATTATTGAATTTATCAATATGTGAATGAGAGGTGGAGGCCATGGTTTTCAATCCTTCATAAATTTATAGAACCACACAAAGCAAAAGCTCCAACTACAATGAAAAATCTTTTAAGACTTTACAAAAATGTGTCCTCCTTTACAGTACAAAACTCTATCTCTAATACCAAATATTGAGAAACAAAGTGAAATTGCTGCAATAATGTTTCTTAAAGATTCTACAAATCTAAAATTTAATTTCTTAAACATTGGATTACTACAATCAAAGACTATCGGTATGGCAGAGGGTGAATGCGGGTCTGGTTCGAATGCAACCCCTATTTCAAAGGATGGGCGTGGGTCTGGTTCGGTTGCGGCCAGATCTGTGGATGGTGGTGCTGTGAAGGCGACTCATACGGCGGGTTCTAGTGCTTCGTTGGCAGCCAGAACAACTGGGCTTTTTGGGCGGTCTGGCTTGGCCAGGGGGGCCAAAATGTCCTTCAAGCAGGGGAGGAGTTTTATCCCTGTGAGAAATGCCATTAAGGTGAAACTAAAGGATGAAGTAATAGAAGAAATAAACGATGAAGAAGCAGAGCTCTCTGATCGTGGGATTATCTGCAGGTTTTGGGGCTTTTGGCCAAGCCTTCCTAAGCTGCACTCATGGATTTCCAAGGAGTGGGAACCTCTTTTGTCTGGTAAAATTCACATCTTCCCTTTGGCCAAGGGATTCTTTGTTGTTAAATTTGATAATATCCAAGACAAAAATACTATTTTATGTGGTCATTTTTTTAGTTGGGGGGATCAATATCAGTTGCTGATCAAACCCTGGCATTCAATTTTTAGTCCTGTTTCTGAAACCTTTAATAAATTCCCGATCTGGGTGCGCCTTCCTAATCTCCCCCTCCATCTCTGGAAGGATTCTCTTCTGGAATCGGTGGGAGAGGCTCTTGGGGACCTTCTGTTCGTTGACGAAGAATCTTCAGATATCTTTCATTCCACATTTGCTCGAATACTTGTAGAAATTGATGTTACAAATGGACTTCCTGCTGAGGTTTCTTTAGAATGCTCCAAGGGGACTTGGGTCCAATCACTGGATTATGAAGGATTACCTTTCCGTTGTAGAAGATGCTTTAAAACTGGACATGCTACTGCTCAATGCGGATTTGAGAAAAAATTACATAAGGCAACCTGGTGGAATGGCGCTTCTCAATGTCATTATACGGTTGAGAAGATTGCTGATCTTAATAAGAGTTTTTCTGAGGTGGCTGCTTCGGAACCACAAGACCTTGGAAACCCCCCCTCCGGTCGTCCCTCTTGGTGAGGTTGTTAAGGAAACCCCTTTTGAGCCTTTGGCTGCCTCTCCGGATGAAAGCGCGCTTCGGCTCCTGCGAAGTCGCTTTCTTTTCAACGCAGTCATGTGGACAACCCCAAGTGTATAGTTGATGGCTTTGATCGCCATGAAAATATTAAGAAGGTCTGGCATAGTTTGGCTGCGCAGGTGGAAGAAGGATGGATTACAGTCAAGGGTAAAAAAGATAAATCTTCTCGGCCTTCTTTTGACATGACTCTTCGCTCCCACAAGAAAAGTGCTAATTGTAAATCTTGATGAGTTTTGTTTGGGTGCTGGCTTTTTGTTGGCTGCAGGCTATCTTTTTTGCAGCCTGGCCTTTCTTGTTGTAAAGGGTTTTGGATCCCTTCAAAATCCGCTTATCCCCAAATATCAAAAACATTGGATTACTACAAAAGATTGTTTAGATTCATATATGAATAAATAAATAAAATTAACAAATCATGAAGTTGCAACATATAACAATAAATTTATGTGGAGAACCCCTTTCAAGAAAAACTCCATAGGAGAAAGAGGACATGTATGTATTAGTCTTCAATGAACAAGATACAATATCAACACACTTTACTTTACATTCTAACAATATTTTGGCATGACTTGTGTGCCTATAAAATATGATAATGAACTACTATGTCATACCTCCAATATATATGCAAAGAGAGGCAAAACAATAAGTTATTTGACTAAAATAATGGATACCAAAACTATGGTATCATGAAAAAATACCATGCCTACCTTGGAGAACATCTTCCAAGAATACTAAACATAATTAATGACTTCACATTGACATCACATGTGTATAATAAATGTATCCTCATTAATATAATATGTAATTGTAAAGGCATCTTTGACTCATAACTCCTTGATGGTTCACATCTTGACTTGTAGTGCTCGATTATGGAGAAGCCAATGCATGCGGGTCCCATTCGTTATAACAAGATTCTAGACTCATCAATCCTATTGCCCATTATTTAGAAATAGTATTTAGTGAGTCCAAAGTCAAACATAACTACTTGTATAGTGTTCCACCTCCCTCACAAATGCATATGACAACTAATATTAGGATTTTAGGAGAATCTAAATTACTAGTTATTTCTCCAACTACACCCTAGGCATCTAAGTACACCTTCCAAGAGTATAGGAAACACATAAATATGCATAAGCTTTACAAGGTTAATGATAATTTAATCTTAGTACAAGAAGCAAAAACATGAAAATACTTAGATTTTTCTTAATAGAGGCTTAATTCTATGAGTCATAGTTTACTCAATTTGTCACACTCAAGAATTTTAAAATGTTAAGTATGTAGTGTTCTTTCAAATCTAATAATTTTTCATTAGGTTAGTTCTCGTTGTCTTTTCAAGTTCAATGTTTCATATTTTCCTTGCAAACTTAGAATATCATATTAACCTTGATTATGCCACTTTCTCATATCTAACATTATCGAGCTTGGGGGTTTAGGGAGATTTCGGGTGGACTCAAAAGTGTCTCAGGTCAAAGTTTATATTAATTTTATGTTCAAGATATTAAAAGCCATGAATTTATAGACCATAGTAGATCCATTCTCATTTGATCGTCAAGCCCCATAGATTTCACTTGGAAGCATTTTTGGTCAAACTTTATATTAAGCTTGTGTCGAAGATCTTTAAGCCATGTATTCATAAACCATAGCTGGTCAAGATTCATTTGATTGTAAATCCTTGTAGATTTCACCTATTAAATGTGTATTTCAATTTCATAAAGGTTTGAATTTTGTGAACCCAAACTTTGCATTAATGAAGTGCATTAGGGTTTTTGCACCCAATCATGTCATGTGTGTTCTCTAGCAGAATTGAGATCCTATTTATATCTTGACTCACTAATATTTATTTGTCCTCTAGAACTATTTATGGGATCATAATAATAATTTTTACTTCAACTCCTTGTTCTATGCCCTTTTGTATAGTATGTTACATTAAAAAAATGTTTCTTTCAAGATTCATGATTACTTATAGTAGTACACAAAATGAAAATTCCTATCGACATATCCATTACACATCAAATATGATTGCTAATTATTAATACTTATATTATAAAACTAAAAATCTTCCTTTTCTATTTATTTTATTTTTAATGTTAATAAATGAAAAATACATATCATTTATCTCAAAATAATTAACAAAAAGTTTAAATTCTTATTACAATATAAATTAGTAACTTATATCGAATACAATTTGAAAAAAGTCTCAAACATTCATTATCAAATATTTAATTTTTAGCTTTTCTAGGATCACATTATCATTTATTCCACACTCGAAAGGATTTTTAACTCTTGTTATCTTATCTCCCTACTTCAACATATTTACACACTTTTACGTCTAATGGTTTTAATCTTGGATTTACCACAAATTTCCAAACATGCAAAGTGGAGCTCAATTCTATGGAGCTCATAGTACATGTACACCTTCCCCTATATTATTTTTGCAAAAAAATTGTGTGCACTTCATCTTTTGTATGGGGAATGTTTCTAGCTAATTAAATGATAAGAAAAGTGGTAAATAATGTTTTTATATAAAAGATTTATCTTTAAGTAATGCTAATTTTTTCAATCATTTAAAAAAATAATAATAAATATTGAAATATATTTAATTTATATGATTAAAATTTAGAAAAATTTGATGTCATCTATAAATCATGTCTAAAAATATTGAATTATTGTCAATGGGCCGTTGGTCTACTAGTGAAGTTGAAAGGTTCTAAATGAGGCCACCAGGGATCAAGTCTTGCTCATTGCAAGACTCCAACATCATAAGGGATGAGGCCAGGATCGTGCCCTAGGCAAATTTGGCGGAATGGAAACCACTTAGTCCTTGGCTCTTGGCTGAAGAGGTCCAGCCCAAGAAGGCTCATGTGCTTGTGCTCCCATATTGGGTAGCTACAAATAATTTATGGATGAACTCCATGAAAAAAAAAATTAAAAAAAATATTGAATTATTCACAAAGAATTGACCCAGATTAAGCCCTATTAAATGTAAAAGAATAAAGTCAAATTGTTCATAAAACACTTTTGAATTTTTAAAAATTATCAATTGTTTGCACACTAGGTACCTATATCAACAGATTGATTGAAAAAAAAATCATTGTAAGCAAAGAAAAATTTGTGGATGGCCTCCATAAAAATAAATAAATAAAATTGAATTATTCACAAAGAATTGACCCAAACTTAAACCCCATTGAATGTAAAAGAATAAAGTCAAATTGTTCATAAAACACTTTTGAATTTTTAAAAATTATCAATTGTTTGCACACTAGGTACCTATATCAATAGATTGATTGAAAAAAAAAATCATTGTAAGCAAAGAAAAATTTGTGGATGACCTCCATAAAAAAAATATATATATATAAAATATTGAATTATTCACAAAGAATTGACCCAGACTTAAACCCCATTGAATGTAAAAGAATAAAGTCAAATTGTTCATAAAACACTTTTGACTCTTTAAAAATTATCAATTGTTTGCACAATAGGTACCTAACAGATTGATTGAAAAAAGAATCATCGTAAGCAAATAAAAATTTGTGGATGACCTCCATCAAAAAATAAATATTGAATTATTCACAAAAAATTGACTCAGACTTAAGCCCTATTGAATGTAAAAAATAAAATCAAATTGTTCATAATACACTTTGGACTCTTTAAAAATTATCAATTGTTTGCACACTAGGTACTTACCTAATAGATTGATTGAAAAAAAAAATCATTGTAAACAAAGAAAATATTGTGAATGACCACCATAAAAAAAAGAATAAAAAAAATAAAAAATATTGAATTATTCACTAAGAATTGACCCAGACTTAAGCCCTATTGAATATAAAAAATAAAATCAAATTGTTCATAAAACACTTTTGACTCTTTAAAAATTATCAATTGTTTGCACACTAGGTACTTACCTAACAAATTGATTGAAAAGAAAAATCATTGTAAACAAAGAAAAAATTGTGAATGACCACCATTAAAAAAAATAAAAAAAAATAAAAAATATTGAATTATTCACTAAGAATTGACCCAGACTTAAGCCCTATTGAATGTAAAAGAATAAAGTCAAATTGTTCATAAAACACTTTTGACTCTTTAAAAAATATCTAGAAAAAAAATAAAAATTAAAAGATTCAAATTTAGTGCCCTTCAAAGTCCATAAAAAATTAAAAGATTCAGATTTAGTGCAATTCTACCCTCTTACATGCCTCCACATTTTTGCATTTATGTCTACTAGGGTAGTGCAAACTATGAGACATGATATGAATGAGAACTTAAACAAAAAGACTAATTTCATGAATTAACCACACAAGATTTATTTCATGAGTTGGCTGCCACTCAAGTTGTGCACAACACACATACATATAAACATTAGAAAATAATTTAATTTTTTTCTACATATCATTTTATCCACTCTTCATTTTTTTTTTCTCATAATCAAAAAATTAAATTAAAATATTGATTTCATGAGTTGGTTGTGCAACATTTATTTGATGGGTTGATTGGTAGCCAAGCTGTGTATAATATGCATATGAAAAATTATATAATTTTTTGCTACATGAAATTTGATTGACTCTATTTTTGTTTTCTTTTTTAATTAGAAAGTTAAAAATGCTACTAACAAAATTAAAACAAACTAATCAACATAACATCAATCAATTATATCTCAAAAAATTTAAAAATAAACTTCCAAATTTTGATTATTATTTTATTTACACAAATTTTAAAATAAAGATGAAACCAATATATCCATATTTATAATAAAGACTAATAACAAAATAACTAACTCCTAAAAAAAATTTAAGAAAATTTAACAAAAACACCTTTACAACTTAGAGTGATGTCGAATACAAGACCTCTACCTTCTTCCTAGCCCTTGTTTAAAGGTCCATCCTTAGTTTCCTAAGTGTCTATAGCAACATGGGAGAGAAAAGTTTGATTTACGATTAATAAAATCCCATTGTATAATCGAGGGTAACCATAACATTGCTAAACAAAATTTGATCATAATGATTTCACTGTCTATCTAAAATGAACATTGGTTATGGGGCCTCCTCTCATGTCGAAGTTATCTACAATTGAACAAGCAAGGTCGTAAATTAGTTAATTGTCAAAAAATAATAGAAAATTTGGAAATTTCACCATGCAGTTTTTCTCTTATTAGTCAAAAAAGCAAAATTCCATTTCACACGACATAAATTACTTAATTAGATAAGATGTGATGTCGATCTTTACCATCATAAATGACAAATTGGGTCTATGTAATCTAAAAAAAATATCTATAGACTTATTTGTGTGAACTGGGTTGAGAAGCTCTTATCATCCACATATTACTTTATCTGTTCGCTCAGTCTTACCATTCTCTTCTATCCTTTCTACCCCTGGGTTTGTTTCAGGTCCTCTTCAATTTAATTCTATGGCAACGGCAAATGAGATTACCAGTGCCTTTGACAAAATTCTACCGCCATCTGCCTCTGCATCGTCTTCAACTCCAACAAAAAATGCCCGCTACGATGTATTCATAAACCATCGTGGCCCTGACACCAAGCAAACGCTGGCCGCCTCTATCTACCGTACCCTCAAACTCATGGGACTTGAAGTTTTCTTAGATGAATCAGAGCTTGAACTGGGTGATTCCATACCATCTGAAATACAACATGCCATCACTACTTCTTTCCTGCATGTTGCTATACTTTCACCCAGATATGCAGAATCCGCTTGGTGTTTGGCCGAGTTATCATTTATGCTCAAAACTGGCAAGAAAATTATTCCTGTGTTCTACAATGTTGATCCCAGTGATATCCATTGGATTTGTAAGGGAAAAGGAATCTATGCTAAAGGATTTTCCGAGCACGAAGCTAAGGCCAGATATACTTCAGAAACGCTTGAGGATTGGAAATTGGCGCTGCAAGAGATTTCATATGTTAAAGGCTCCATTGTCAAGAATGAGGAGTAAGTATTAAATACTGCCTTCCTTTTATCAATGTTACGATATATTACATGTCAGAATACAACGTAGTTGTTCTACAATGGTATCTCTTCTCTTTTTAACATAGATTGGAAAGATTTATTATCAAATCGAATTTTGATTTAAAGTTTTTCTATTAGTATATTTATTGGAACATTTCATTAATTAGTTGATAGGTTACATATATTGTGAGATTTGAGCTTGAAACAAGTCTCACATCTGCAAATCACTGTTGAGTCATTAGAAAACAAGTTTTAGCCGCTGTTTAATGGTAAACCAGCTGTCATTTAATGGTAAAAGCCTCCAAAATCTCACTTATCACATAAAAGCCAGATAAGTATTGATTTTCCAATTGGATGGGAACATTTTATGTCCATTGCAACATTTTTTGTCAATTTGATGGCAACTTTCTTTTTTCATTTGCATTGCTTAATGTTTTAAATCTGCATGCAAATATTTCAAAATTAGATAATACTTAATTTCTTTAAGAAAAAAATCTAGATTTTTCTAAGCTTACTTCATTCTAGTATTTAGCACTTATTATTAATTGTTTAATCCATCCACATACAACTAGAATTTGAGCACATGGCGTCCATACACATCCATGCACAAACACGTATTCTCTAGCATATTGACATACATATAGTTTTCTATCGGTGTAATCCTTAAACCTCCTTTTGATGCAAGTGTTAGTTTTATTTCATTCATAAGATTGATGCTAATTTTTATTAGCTACTTCATATTTTGTTAAGAATAAATAGTTTCCCACCATTTATTTAGATTAATAAATTAAATTAAGTAAATTATGTAACAGATTAATTTAGATAAAAGAGGTAGGATTCATGATTGAAATAACTAAAATTAAATATAAAAATTAATCATAAAACTTCACAGTTGAATCTTGATAGCAATATCACAAAATTAAATCAATGAGTTTGACTTGTAAAACTACACGGTTGAATCCTGATAGCAATATCACAAAATTAAATCAATTTAATTTAATTAGTTTGATTATCAATCATAGAGAAATTGTGTCATAGATGTAAGGAATCTAGTCATATAATCAATTTTTTTAGGACTTAATAGGACTTCATAGAACACGATGTGACAACTAGCTAGAACTCAAAAAATTTACTCAATTGTGTTAGGTCCACAACTATGGAACTAGCCTTCATGAATGTAGAACTTTTCTAGCACACAAATTTATTTTAATGCTTACATATCTATTCTAGGACTATACAAGTTTCTAAAAGTTATTAGCCCCATTTTCTTGTTGTTTGAATTTGTGTAAGGAATTGACAATCTTTATAAACACCTTCATGGAATATGTTGACTTATAAGGGTTATGTTCTCCTTAGTCAAACCCAAAGACAAATTGATTTAACAATATTACACAACTTGGCTTGTAGACAACATGTACAATCATGCAATAGACTTAAAATGGCGTTGTTGACATAAATTCTCTAAAAGTATTTCTAGTATGCTCTAATTAATACTTTTGATTGTTCTCTCTATGATCTATTGAAAATTTCAAATATTATTGTATAATTATGTTGGTGTGAAATTAATATTCACACATTATCGTAAGTTAATTAGGGAATCTTATTTAGGATTTTTTTTCCTATTTTTAGTTTTTCAATCTTGTGACATGTATCATTAGATTTCTTTTCAACTTTATGTGTTCTTGAAAAATAGGGATGTATATCTTCTTGTATTTTTTATTAGTGAATAATGGAATAAATGAATGAATGCACCAATATACACATGTTTTGCATCTTTTCCTTTGGTTTTTAGCTATTAGATGTTACTCTATTGTACAAGAATTATTTTAGTTGATCTTAGCTTCTATGACACTATCTATCATCTCTAACATGGTATTATAGCTCCAAATTTGTAATTTTCTTATCTAGATTTTAAGGTTTTTTACCATGAGGTTGTAATCGATGCATCTTGGTGCAAAAAGTACCTCACCATCATGCTTAAAAGATGTCAAAACACTTACATCCATATAAATCATGTCATATTTGGACTTATGAGTATTTGGGACAATTTTTTTGGTGTCATATAATCTTGTGAATAGTGTTTTTGACAATGAATAGTGATTTCAATGTGAATAGTGTTTCTATCAATGAATAGTGCTTTTGACGTGAATAATGTTTTGGCATGAATATTGTTTTCATAACATTGCTTTTAGTTTGTGAATAGTGCTTCTAAGCCATGAATAGTATTTTTAAGATGTGAAGAATGTTTTTAACCTTTTTATGCATAAGGAGGCAATTTTCTTCTTCTTATCCATCCATATAATTTTTCTAGATTAGGCCATATGTATCTTTTATTCAATTTGTGGTTTTTACACATTTTAGTTGATATCTTAGACATTTTAGCACTTGAAAAAGTTTTATTTTCTAGAGTAGACTTCATTTTAGCTTATTGGTATGCATTGAGATTATTGATCTTTGATTTATTTTCTTGAGGAGAGTATCATGGGCTCTTTTACTCTTCCTTATGTGGTAATATTGACTAAGGATAAATATGAGTCTTTGTGAAAGGGCATATTGATACATGTTATGTGACTTAATATTTTTCTTTAGCATTGCTTGTATGTAAAACATGTCATTATTTTTTTAATTTTAATTATGTCTTTTCAATTTATATTGATAATTGATATTTGTCTATTAGTAAAAAAATATGTTGATTAAATGGAACTAATTTAAGTTTAAGATTTATTTTAGAGAAAACTAATTTGGGTGATTTTTTTATTTTTATTTTTTTGAATTGTATAGTGATGAAGGAATGTTGAAGAATATTGTAAATTACATACTAAAGCACCGAAGAAAGATTTCATTGGTGGTAGCCAAACACCCTGTGGGTCTTGATGAAATGGTACAAGACTTTGAAAAAAGTGTCTTGGAAACTTTTGAAAAGGTAAAAATTGTGGGCATCATTGGTATGGGTGGATGTGGAAAAACTACATTGGCAAAAGAATATTACAACAAGAAAATATTCTCTATCTATAGATGCAGTTTTGTTTACAATGTGCGAGACACATTAGCTAAAAACTTGCATGAAAAGCAGAAAAAAATGTTCCATGATCTTGGTGGCTCGAAAGATATATCATTTGATAATGTAGAAGAAGGAAAAATGATTCTAGCAGAACATTTGAAATATGTTCAGGTATTTATTGTCTTGGATGATGTAGATCATCTAGATCAATTAGATTCTCTATTACCAATAAAAGACAATCTTAGAGAGGGTAGTGTGATTGTGGTTACAAGTCGAGATGCCGGCATTCTAACATCTTGGGGAATCTCTTCTAATTCAATTTACAAAATGAAAAAACTAAAACTCGAACATGCCATGGAACTCTTTTGCTGGCATGCTTTCCTACAACCCTCTCCAATGAATTTTTTTGATTATCTTATTAAAAAGTTTCTAGAAGTCTGCAAGGGTTTACCCTTATCCCTTAAGGTACTAGGAGGACTTGTGCATGGAAAGTCGAAGGAATATTGGGAAGCTCAATTAAATAAGGTCTCCAGATTATTGCCCGAGGACATTAAAAACATACTCAAAGTGAGCTTTGATGCACTAGACGAGGAAGACAGAGAAATATTTTTAGATATATCTTGTTTCTTTATAGGAACAGAAACACATTCGGCCATCACAGTGTGGGATGGGTCCGGATGGAGTGGGCTGTGTAGTTTGGTAACACTGGTGAATAAGTGTTTAGTTGAGATAGATGGGAGAAACTGCATAAGAATGCACGATCAGCTTAGGGACTTGGGAAACGAAATTACAAAGACGTGGTCACCGTATCGCCTTTGGTCATCCCAGCAAATTACCCACATTGAGAAACAGGGGCAGGTGAGTACTGAGTTTAGTATCACGTTTTATATGGTATCCAATATTTTAATAACGAAATATTCTTCGTACGTAAATCATTTTTTATAAGCTCACTGCTTTTTATAATTTTCCATTTAGGAAAGCGTGCTGATTCGGGGAATTAAAGCAGAAACAGATGAGTTTTATGAAGAGTGTATGGAGCTAGTGAGAAGATCAGATAGAGAATCTAAGCGGAAGCTGGGATTAGAAATCCTCGATGTTAAAAACAATTATTTTACAGAAGAATCAGCAACACTAGCTGCAGGTCTTATCTGGGTGCGATTGGTCAACTTTCCGCATAGAGCTCTTCAGTCATGGACTTCGTTGAAGAAGTTGAGGATTTTAGAGCTTCGCGAGGCTTCCAAATTGGAACAACTCTGGAGCGAGACTGCCAATGTAAGTATCTTTCTTTTCCTAACTGTTATCTGTGCAGTCAGTCATTAAATCTCTTACACTTGTTGAACGGTCTTGCCTAATTAAAAATGAATGTGGCTGCAGCCTCCTGTTCAGTTGAGAGAGCTGAAAATTATTCATGCTGGAAGTTTCCAGAGATTTCCGAGGTCAATAGGATTTCTAAAGCATTTGAAAAGGATATCCTTTGACTCCAATGGAGCTCCTATCGAAGCTCTACCAGAAGAGTTTTGTCGTCTGCAATCGCTGGAACACCTTGAGTTAAGTGGATGCCACAAGTTAAAATCGTTGCCTGCCAAGTTCGGCGATTTGACAAATTTGCGGCATTTATATTTGACAGAATGCAGCGGGATCGAAGATCTACCGGAAGAGTTTTGCAGTCTCCAATCGCTGCAGCACCTTGAGTTAAATGGATGTTGTAAGCTAAAATCCCTGCCTAGGAAGTTCGGCAATTTGACAAATCTGCAGGGCCTATATTTCAGAGAATGCTCCGAGCTCACCTTCCTGTCAGAAACACTTGCGCAGTTTACAAGCCTTCAATATCTCCAGATTGACCGCTGCGCCCTCACAGAATTGGTTATCCAGGTGGGGTGTTTTCCTTCTTCATTGTGTAGCCTCAGAAGTTTATTACTATGTGGTTGTCCTGTGTCCAGGATATCAATCTCTCAACAATGTTGCCCCAGCCTGGAATATCTAGCATTTGGCTTCAATCACCACTTAGTAGAGATCGATAGCTTGCCAATATCAGTCGAGAACTTTTATTTGATCAGTTGTCCAAATCTGAAAATCATAAGCAGTAATTGTGATCTGGTAGAGCTAAAGCAACTGGTTGTATGGGACTGTGGGGAGCTTAAAAAAATAGAAGGGTTAGAAAATTGCAGGTCGTTGGAGATGTTGATAACAAATACTCGGAGGAAGTTGTCAGTTATACAAAGTCCGAAGCATATGGAGAGTTTGAGGAGATTCTCGCTCTCAGAACGATGTCACATATCAGGATTTGAACCTTGCCATCAGAATGTAATAAAAGTTTTTAGATAGTTAAACTTATTATAATGTAATAAGTGTTTACTGGTTGATTATATTGTATACTTATTGCAGAAACAGGCATCCGAATGTATAATGTGGGCAGCGCCTGGCGTGGAGGCGATCGTGAAGTCTTGTGCCTTTCCTGGTCTCACTTTGGTTGACTCGCGCGGACTGGAGAAGACTTTTACCTTTTTGGAGAGGCGTTCCTCTAACGAGGCAGCGATCGTGTGCTTTGGTGTAAATTCCGCTTCCGATAACATTCATCTAAGTTTGCAGACGGATTGTGGACTCTGCCCTCGTACGAACGTGAAAGAAGGAAAATGGGTATGTATAGGCGTTTTCACCCAATCTTCCTGTGTGGGAAGGGAAGTTGAGTTCGAACTGTGGACATCTTCCTCCTCTCTTCACAATGGAACGCCAGATGCTGATCGTGGAGACGGGGGAATGTTCGCGCTGGGCAAGGTAAGGAGAGTTGTGGATGCTTTTTATGAATTATTGCAACATTTGGGTAACACAGTTGACGTGCACGAGAATATCCATTGAGTATTGATTTGGGGAAATTTTTTAATAAGTCTTTTTCCTACACATAAAAGTGGGTTATTTTACTCAAAGGATTCAATATAAAGAGAAACAATTTGAAAGAAAAGCTGGTCCATAAGGCCACATATAAATATATGTTAAATATAAATGCTTTTTCATATAACCTTAATATAAGATGGATGTCATGTATTTGGATATCGTTTTGTAAAGACATTTTTTATTATTTATTAATTATTACCTATGAAACACATCTATAAGAGAGCAAATCACACTTTATAATCCAATATTTAAAGATAACTCTTCTAAACCAAAATATAGAAATTAAGAAAGACTACAAAGAATCATAGCAAATCACACTTCATGATCCAATATTTAAAGATGACTCTTTTGCATAACCTTCATTTGATGCATACCACTATGTAAATACATTTGATTTGGTATGTAAAGGTGTGTGCACTACAAAGAATCATAGCAAATCACACTTCATGATCTAATATTTAAAGATGACTCTTTTGCATAACCTTCATTTGATGCATACCACTATGTAAATACATTTGATTTGGTATGTAAAGGTGTATGCTCACAAATTTGAAGCACCAAAAAATTGATTCATGAGGCTTGAGAGAAGAAAAAATGGCATTGACCATGGGAGGATACTGTTAGAACATAGATATAATGAGAGGGGGGATGAATCTGTATATCCCTCAAATAATTTAACAACCAAAATTTATTACTGTCTTAACCAAATAGAACATTCAAAGAACAAGTACTCAACCACAACACCAAATTTACGTGGAAACCCAACAAGGGAAAAACCATGGTGAGAAAGTTGCTTGGAGCTACTATCCAAATCCAGCTGCACAAAATGAAACAATATTAATAATGCAATTTTTTGATTTCAACCAAAGGAAGTTTACAACTCCCTGCCAATTACAACACTTACTAGAAGACGTTACAACCTCAACAAACAACACTTAATGACTCAAATGATCAACTTCCACTGCAATTCTTTTGTTGCCTCTGACTCATTGCCTTCAACACTCCACTCACACATTTCTACCTTCAACATTCACTCATACACTTTTTCTTTCAACTCATTGCCTTCAACACCCACCTTACACTCTTCTATCTTTGGTTCACTGCCTTCAACATTCACTCATACACTTCTATTTTCAATTCACCACCTTCAACACTCACTTACACACTTCTTCACACATTCACACTCATTCTTTTTCCTTCAACACATTGCTTTTGGCATATACATTGAACACTCAATTCATAACTCAATTACATTGATCACACACCTTCTGCAAACTTCAAAAAGTTTTTGCTTGTTGGCCAAAATGAAATGTATGACATGAAATGTGCAACGACCATAATGAGGGCTCCAAAACATTTGCATGAAAGGAAAATTGAGTGCGGTTCAAGCAGGGGATAAGTAGGACCTATATCACATCTGCACATAATCCCATGCTAGCACACACCACAAAAAAATTGGTGCAAACAACTCAAAATACTGAGTCGGCCTAGCAAAAACTTAACCCTCCAAATATTAATTCCAGACTGCAAGTGATACTAAAGAGACCAGATAACACCATGTGGATCACAATACAAGCATTAAATGATATTCAACAGTATTTCCATGCCCTCTTTTTACAACTTCACACAACATTAAGCTAGCACAAGGAAATAGACACATAACCAGTATCTCTTGCATACCCAGACAACACAACCTTGAGATAGAACATTGAAAACTCGACTCATAGTACACCTCAATATCTTAAACTTGAAATGAGGAAATACATAGACACATTGAGCTCAACCTCTAATCCGTAGGACCACAACATCAAATACGAAGAAATGTGGAGCATTTCTTTGAACCTTCTCAACTACAACACAGTCTTCACTCTAGTAACTCTAGAAACATCTGTGGTAACTTTATGCACTAAAATCAGGAACATACACAATGTACATTTGTATTTAAAAATCTTCCAAACTGCAAGGCAATATCTTGAAATGTGGAGCATTCTTTGAAGCATCTACAACACACCTTCCTGAGCAACTGTCTGCAAGAGAATCTTTTGTACATTTTACATCAACAAATAGTGAATACAATATTCACAAAATCATTCACCTATTCATGAGTAATAAAAAATATGGGACATTTGTTATATAGCAAGCTCATGACATGCATCAACATACATAATACTTTTGATCAACATACTGATTGCAACACATGCAACCATCCACACACTACCACTTTTTTGACATGAATGACAATACCAACAACAATCTCCATTCTATTGACATCAATGAAAACACCTGCAACAACCTTGGAACAATCTCCCCTTTGGCATTAATGGCAACACTGACTTGATATGCAATTTTCTCTTGATCTTTGACATCAAGGGAAAAGGGCTAGTGGTCTTCATCTATGCTTGCAAGAAAATATAAGCTCCCCCTTTATTCACACACCTTATCATCCTTCTACTTGCCCCCCCTGTGAGGTAACATTAATCAATCCAGGGATAAAAATGTGACCTGTATTGCTCCCCTTGGATAGATGCACCATCTATGCGCCTAGATAGAAGGAGGGGCAACAAACCGTAACTTTAGTTTGAGATACTCAAATGTATCCTTTGAAAGTGCCTTTGTAAAGATGTCTGCAGCTTGTTCCTTTGTGGGCACATACTCAAATATTACTTCTTGATCCATAAATTTCTCTCTTAAGAAGTAATACTTGATAGATATATGTTTGGTTCTAGTGTAATAGCCCTCCTAGTTGCTAGTCGGACTCAGTAGTTTTTATGCTTTGATTTGATACATTGATACTATGATAGTACTGGTTTGGTATGATTGGTTAGTTAGACATTTGATGATGCTGTTATTCCATTTGTGGACATGATTATTTCATATGACATTGTGGTTGGTGATGTTAGTTGATTTTCATAATTATATTATGATGCAGTGATTTAATAAATTATGTCATGAGATGAATTGTTAGTTTAGAAATGTTGTTTTATCAATCATATTATAATTGTTAGGATAGATATGATGAAGGACAGTGTAGCATCACTCATTGCGAGTGCTCTGTTACGCTGTGATTCCTTCTCACAATGCAATGCTTTGATTTCATATCTATATGCACATGTACACAACTTCGTTTGTATGCAGGTATTGCAGGTACATAGTCTCGATTCCACCTGCTTCGGCAGGACAGGGCGAGCACCAATAACCCAACGGTCAAATGTTGAAACAGAGGTGACAATGAAGTCATCTCGAGTTCCATGTTGTCAAACCGTCGAATTGATTGGTATTGTACATTTTTCTGGTAGCTGTCATCATTGTTGGTTTGTGTTTGTGTATTGGCATATTTTATCAATGTGACACTTTATAAGTTATGATTTATTTAGTTTAAATGATTGCTTATTTTAAGGTTAGATCAAATTGTATTTAAATATTTAAAAGTTTTAATTTTAATGTTATGAATCTTATTAGATACTAATTAAATATTAAAATGTATTTATTATTTTAATTAATTATCTTGTTAAGGATAATTATTAAAATAAATTATTAAAATAAAGTATATTTTATGCAAAACAAATAAATTTTGCAAAAGCAGTTTTGAAAATAGAAAAGAATAAAAAAAAAAGGAAACTCTACTAAAATGAAATTAGATAGTTTCTTTTTATTAGATTTTTTTTTAGAAGTTTTCAAAAAGGGAAAGAGGCATATTTTATGAGTTGCAGAATGGTAAATGGGGATTCATGGGAAGAATGTGAGAAAAGTTTTCAAAAGAAAATAAAATAAAAATAATGTGGGAAAAAGGTGGAAATCTTCTGTAGTTTGCGGGAAAAGGGATTCTGTCAATTTATTGTTGCATGTTTGGGAAGGGCTTGGGAGACAATATTGGATTTGAAGATGAGCACGATGTTCTGAAGAAGAGGAAGAACAAAAGCTGTTTGAAAAGACTGTCGGGATCAAGTGAACTTCATCAATTTTCTCAGCCAAGCATAGGATCCCAGGTTCCACTCTCTTCTCTTATTTTTTTAAAATCTGTAAAAAGAATAGAAAAGGGCTTGAATTAATTTTTACTTGTGACAGAAAATAAATAAACAAATGAATAAATATGGTTGATTGTCTAAAAGAAAGAAAACTTTTGTTTCAAATAGAAGATAAATAGAAGAAATTAAAATAGTTCTTTAAAGATATTCTGTGACTTTATTTATTTTAATTTTATTTTAATTTTTAACTGTAAATGAAATCTGTTCGTAAATCTTGGGAAAAATAAACAGAAGAAATTAAAACAGTTCTTTAAAGATATTCTGTGACTTTATTTTATTTTATTTTTTTATTTTAATTTTTGACTGTAAATGAAATCTGTTCGTAAATCTTGGGAAAAATTGTTCTAGTTTCTCTAAAATCTAGTTATGGGAAAATAATGTCCTTCATTATATTGCTTAAATGTACTACTGTATATGTATATATGTGTGAAAAATATCCATGTATTTAAATTCCGTTGATCTGTCTATCTATGTCATGGATTTATATATATATTGATTTCTACAGTTACATATATATATAAGATATTTGAGTCTGTTATTTTCGCACTATAATATTTTTGAAAGTTTGAAATGAAATAAAATCATTTTTATTTTTTTTGGGGGCCGTATCGGCCGTTGGAATTGTACCAGGGGCGGAGATTAATTTTATTAAACCCTATGTTTTGTTTTTGTTTTAAAATAAAATTTATTTTGGCCGAATAGGCCATCGCAATCCGTATTCGGACGGATTTTTATTTATTCAGATTGTGCGTTCTTTTTTTTAAAAAACAAAAAAAAATATAGAATAAAAAAAAATTATATTGTATGGGGTTGGGGAGGGCACGGCAGGCCGTACCCACCCCGCCCCCCTGTGGCACAGACTGCTACGTACAGCAGCCCGTGGGGATTGCGCGACAGTCCCCACTTGTTCTCTGCCTGCGGGCAGTGTGGGGGCCGTCGGCTCTTCTTTTTTTTTTGGTAGTTTAAATTTTATTTTATATTATTTTATTTGTAATTTAAGATTTATATATATATATATTTATATATTTATATATTTTGGTGAATATTTATTTAAGTAAATATTATAATTATAATTTATTTTATTTTAAATGAATTATAATTATTTTATTTAATATTATTTAAAAAAAAAAATGTAAATTTTGTATTTTATTCATCATGTGGATAATGTTTATATATAGATAATTATATATTAAAGGGCATTATTTTATCTTTGTTATGTTTGAGCAAATAATTTAAAACAGAAAACTTGCCATAAATCGCTGTTAGTTGTTAGTGGCTTATATCGAGTAGATTGCATTCCTTATTTTGATGATTGGAATTTGATAATCTTTCCTTTTGTAATAATAGTTACTTAGTGAAATTAAATTAATTATTTTAAGTGGGAATGGAATTAAATTTTAATGGTACAAGCTTGCAACATATTATTTTAGTTTTCTTTTATGTTAGGGTCATCGTTTTGTATTGCCTTTGGGGGAACCCTGTTGTCTTGCAACCCTCGATCCAGAGGCATGTTTAACTTTTGACTGTTGTCTTCATCTTAGTTATACTTTTGGAATTGAAACTTTTTGGTTGTGCTTGGAAGGGTTGAACGGTGTGGTTAAGACTTTCGGTTATGAGTATCGCGAGAGGGTCAATACCTCACATGTTCTTGTTTTGAGTTTTATGCTTTATATGTTTTAGTTCAACCCTTGCCTAGTTTTTGGTTTATGTTAGGGGTCTTAGGGAGAGTGGCTCTTCGTGGGGGGCGGCACCTCGGTTAAGAGGAAGTGCACAGGAGAACCCACGTAAGAGTAGTTAAACAAGTGATAACCTAAAAATAGAATTAGGGGGATGGGTAGTAAAACACTCAAGATAATAAAAATTGGATTCCTCGTCTATGCATTAGGGCTATCATAGACTAATGATAGATTGAGAAGGTCGTGGTCGGAAAAGTCATAATCTCGTCTTCATGAGAGGTTATCGACTCCGCATGAGCTACCCTATGGCGTCGACACCTCAAGTAGGAGGAAGAGCTAGGAGATCCATAGATGGGTGTCGGCGCCTCAAGAAGGAGGAAGAGCCAGGAGATCCTATGAGAGTTATGCGATGACACTCTCCACTAGACTTCCTGTTTGCCTTGTTGCTTTTGCCTCTGGAAATGTATTTTGGATTTTGAATGTTGTATCAGTTTCCTTAGTTTTGTACTCCTTTTGTGATTCTGATTCTTATGGAAGTGATTATGAACGTTCTTTGGTGACTTGTTTTTGTTATTGCTTGGTTTAATTGTAACCTCTAATTTTTGCATTTGAGTTTGTATTTTGTTGTCCATGTAGTTGGTTTGACAATCATGGTCGAGTTAACTTCATTGTCACCTTTGAGCATGGGGGGTGAGTTATCTATAATTCACATGGTTGGGTGGAACATGCTCCGCACCCGTTGGGTTCCCCATCAGCGTCCTTTGTTCGCAGCATTTCCGCAGTTGGAGTTGTACCAGTGCTTACCTTGTTATTCAAAATTCATTGTAATTTGTATCATCCCACTTGTTTGGGAAGTTCATTGTAATTCTTATATCAAAAGATTGTAACGTAACATTGTAACAATGATGTAATAGTTAGGATTCTATGTAACTTTATTTGATGAGATTCATATGATTGTATTATTTGGTATATTAGTATTCTCGCTTTTGGTTCTTGGATGTACATTTATTTATGGTTGTTATAATGTAAATGGTTACATGGCTTATCATTATCCTTTTCTTTCATTTAGTTGTTGCAATGTAACCTCGTGTGCCCCAGAGAACTAAGTGTGATAATGTGATGTAATATGTTATGTGATTACGTTTAATGCATTGTATGTTTAACTTAATTGTTTTAAAAAAAAAATAAAAAAAATTATTTGCATTGTGTGTGTTCTCTAGGGTTTGCACGACGGGCGTTACATCTAGCATGCATCATTGGATTCTTTGAAATATTGATGACACTTGTATTATCACACATAATTGGAATGGGCTTATCATACATCACATAGAATTGGATTAGGTGGCTATGAGTATGACAAGCAAAAGATATTTGGCAAGTGTAAGAGATGTAAAAATCAAGGATGGTGACAAATGGAAGAAAAAGGAAAAGGTAGGGTGGCTACACATGCATGGGAGAATCTCACACATGTGAGCAACCAAAGAGAGATCAAATCAAAGGATGAGGTGGAAGTTGATGGAGACATATGCATGCTCACACGTGTGAGTATTGAAGATTATGGACACTTGTCACATGATGGAAAGTTTGAGGATTTAGAGGAATATTAAATTGGAAAAAAATGGTAATGAGTGTTAGTAAGGGGATTAATTACAAGGATGTATAATAATTAATCAAATAAAACTCAATTAATTATAGGGATGAATATTAGTTAATTAAATCAAGAATTATTAATTATAGAAATATGGAGAGATGGTGAATTTTGGAGAATAATTAATTAATATACAGTGGATGACCGATTTTAGGGTGTCTACAACAATAATAGTAGGCTACAAATTGAACAAGTGGTCTCAACTCTTAACACATAGGTCTCCATAGTCCAAGATTGAGGGATCCTAGGCTCTTGAATGAAAATATAAACATATTTAGAATTAATAGTTGTTATTCAATCTAATTTACAATCAATAATATTGTTAGTCAATAGGACATCTTTGATTTCATACACTTGGAACCATCATTATAGTGATCATGTATGTTTATGATTTTAGGTGCATGGAGTCCTATAAATTAAGGATAAGCTAGAAACTTGAGATGTTATATACATAAATTTGTATATAGTTTTGATTAAGTTAAATGCTTTTGACCGAAGCTATTAACTATATAGATGGTTTTGAAAGGACCAAAAAACCTTGAATAACATTTGAAAGGCTACAACAACATGGAACTAAGAAACATGAAGGAATTTTCCTTAAGACAAGAAAAATCCTAACAAACCAAACAGTTGCACAACAATGCAAAAACAACCAATAAAGTCAAGGATGCTTGAATCCAAACCTAACCAAAGAGATCTAGAGTGAAGTTTGACCCAAATGAGTCATTTTAATTTTCTTGGAAGAACCAAAATCAACCAAAGTAGAAGCTTCATGTTTATTTTTATCCTTAAGAGGGTTCCCTCAGGTCTCCAACGAAATCCACAATAGTAAGGTCCAAAAATTTACCTAAATCAATGAAGAACAATGAACAAAAGGACTCACAACAACTTGCTTATTCATCAAGGAAGACTCCTTAGATTTTCTTGTAGGACTTACATCAAAGAAGCCCAAATCATTTCCTTCATCACTCTTCATCGAGTTCCTAGTTTTGGACCAAGTATGGAGCTTATCTTTGAAATCCTGGTAGGGTCTGTGCAAGATCATGGGGGTCCAAAAAGTGGCGATGTGAAAAAAAATGCATTTTTAACTTTCTCAAAAAGGTGAAAATCCTTTTTGACTTTTTCTAGGCTTGAGTAGAAAATACATGGTGCCAAAGCAAACACTAAACCTAAACGGATATCCGTTATTAAACAGATATATCCTTTATTAAACAAATATCTGTTGTTAAATAGATATCCATTATTAAATGGATATCTGTTATTAAATGAATATCTATTTAGAAATGCTAGCCATTTCATTTAGGTTAGTTTTTTAATTTGGTTAGGTCCGGGACCCGACCACCAAGCGTTTTTAGTTTAATATTATATACTAATATATTTAATAAAGTATAATATTATATTATAATACTTATATAATATTAAATATTATATAACATTATATTATAATATACTAAATATATTATAATATAATATTACAATATTAAATATATTATATTACATTATTATATAATATAATATTATTATATTATATTATTATATAATAATATAATATAATATAATATTATAATATATTAAGTATATTATTATATAATATAAAATATATTATATAATATTATACAATTATATAATATTATATTGTAATATAATACAATATAATATAATATAATATACTATAATATATATTATATATTATAATATAATATAATATAATATATTATGATATAATACATATGATATATTATAATATAATACATGTGATATATTATAATATAATACATGTGATATATTATAATATAATATATAATATATATTATATAATATAATTTTATATTATAATATAAAATAATATTATATAATACATATAACCTTACATATACATAATTCAAACAACACTTGGTGGTCAAGTCCTAGACCTGACCATTTATTAAAAAACTACATAAAAGAAAAGGATATCCATTTCCTGATGCATAAAATCAAAAAATAAAACCCGAGAGCTCTTATTTCTATAATCTCCATCCTATTTGTGCATGGGTTTTCCATTGAGCGACTTGAATATCTATTTGGGAGTCATTTTTTTCCTCAAATCAATCACATTTCAGAGGTATTTATAAATTTTAATGTTTTTCTTCAATTTTATATTAGTTTTGCATTATTTTTTTTGTGAATTTTAGTCAAAAATAGGTTTTCTATTGCATTAAAATGAATGCTAATTTTTAAATTTTTTTATCAATAAACAGGCTTAAGAATGGCTAATCCCAACCCCACTCAACATGAAAACCCTAACCCCAGGCTCAAGATGAAAACCCTCCAAATCCTCCCTTGCCGCCACCGATGTTTCCAAAACAAAATGTGCACACAATACATGAATTTATTCATAGAATTTTAGATCAATTGAGAAATGTATGTCAAATTTATGAGATACTCCCTAAATTATCAGATATGAAAAACACTTTAAAAACAATCATTTCAAATGTTGAAACTTTGGCAACCCATCACAATAGGTTTGCACAGTGGTGAGAGTCCAAAAGGAAATTTTATGTCAATGGGTTATCATATGATGAAGTGAGAGCACTTGATATTGACAAAGCCCAATTAGCCCAGTTATTCATCAATCCCAAAATAGGACAACCTGTAAATGTGCAGAAGCCAATTTTTTTAATTAAATGGTGCACACATAGAGGCATATTAGATAATTTTTGGAAACATTGGTGGAGGGTTTTTGATAAACCACCCAACAACAATCTTGACATCCCTCAATATATTCTCCAAAAATTATATGCCAAGTTTTTCCTAGGGAGGCATGTCAATTACTTTGAAATGCAAAATTTTTAGGGTGTGGGTAGAGGGATGCCACATGATAGACTTAGAGCACATCTTGAGTCACCCCAGTTCTTCCTACTCTACCTATTGCTGCCCCGATTCCACTACCTTACCCTGAGATTTCTTTAGATGCAAGGAGTTAGAGCATTTTTTCCTTACATGCATTGAGTGATCATTTGATCACGTAGAGCCATCATGTTGCGTAGCTGTATGACGGTGCATCCCATCATGATGGTGATGCACCTGATACATCCCAACATGATGGTGATGCACCTGTTGCATCAACTCTAACTAGTACACCCTCCTCTTCAACACATATTTGTGTTCCCCATTATTCCATCATGTGCCACAATATATGTTTGGGTCCTCTCCGATAGTCCATTGAGGCTCCCATAAACACATCTGACTATGAGGTGCATGATATGTCAGATGTAGGAGTTGATAGAGCACGAAGTGGACCATTTCTAAGAGAGACATCGAGTGCTAGAGATGATGTGGGAGCACCAATAAGACTTAAAGTAATTTCATAGTGTGTTTTATCTAAATTCTTTCATATTTTATAAGAGATATTTGTACTAATATATGTTTATGTGCCAAAATCTTTAACAGTTGCTAATAGAGGACCAATTTCCCTAGTGCAAGAGGCTATTGAGTCGACCATTTCATTTGGCATAGGGACTCAGTATACAGTATCATTTAAATTGTTATTTAGATGTTAATTTTTGAAATCTATTATGTTTAAATACATGTACATGGATTGATAGTCTAATGCAATCTTGTCTTTTTTATACAACAACTCGGTACTTTTACAGCCATGTTGATTGAGCCTAACCCATTGGAAGAAGCTGCACAATAGGCATATGTTTTTTTTCATATTCTTGACATTATGATTATATGTGCATGTGCATTTAAATTGTGTTACATTCTTGTCATTTTGTATATAGGAAACCATCATAGATGCTTCATCCATCGTGAGCCTGTCTAGTGTAGAAGCATCATAATAGGTATGTGTTTATTTTATATTACAGATATTTACGTTCAGATAGGAGTAGTCATATGTTTAGTAAATATGATTATTTTTCAACAATTATATGTTAATTCGTATCATTTTTATTTTACCTGTTATAGTCCTCTGCCCGATTCAACAATGTGACAAGTGTGGGACCATTTCTTTATACGAGGACTCATGATCATCCTAAGGGACAATCATATGCATAACATCTTGTAGAAAAGAGAGAAAAACTTGAGGTAAACAAGAATTTCATTTTTGATATAATATAGTTCAATATAGTGATTTTGATGTTAAATTGATAATTTATAAACTATATATAAGTTTCCATTTACTAGTTTATCTTTCAATCATTCACATAATCAATCTAATTTGTGGTTTGAATTGTTATTGTGCAGGAAACTTCAGAGCCACTAAGTTCTTTGAGGAGGCTCAATTTTGATGGTCCAACACAAGATTAGGATTTGATATAGATTGATATGTTTTTAGGGTTTGATAGATCTTGAGATGGCATATATGCCACAATTTGTAAAACTTGTTCTAAGTAGGCATATGTACCAAATTTGTATATGCACAAACACAATTATTCTACATTTTGATATATAAGAATTGATATTCGATCTAATTTGTTCCTTGTATGCATATCTTTCTACTTTGAATCTTCAAAATGGAATATATAATTATTTTTTAATGGTTTAACGTTTTGATCAATAACATGTTATAGATTAACGAAATTGCATTTTAATAGAACTTATGAATTAAAATTGGAAATCCATCTATGTTAGAGTTCATTCATATTAAGGTTCACATACATTACATTCCAAGAGACCACATTTCTTTATCAAGGAGTTTTTCCAAACAATTCATTGCCTTTTCTGTTGTACCACATTTTTCATACATGTCTACCGAAGAATTTTTATCAAACACTCAATTCAAGAATACACATGATTTTAAGCTCTCTTGAATTATTTTACATTTGACATTATTTTGTTTTTTGAACTCTTGTAATGAAGTGGGTAGCTGATTTTTTTTCAAAAGAAGCTAAAATTAATGAAAAATGGCATAAGAAGCACTGTATAATATTTGTTGAGAAGAAATGTTTGAAAATATGCCTCAAAGAATTGTGGTCTCATAGACAAGGAAAAAAGATGAAAAGAGCAACTTATGATAGTCTTATGGCATTGATTCTTTTGATTGATTAAAAACTTTAAACAAATCTCATACAACTTAATAAAATATATGTCATTATAATGTTCATTTAAAAGTAATATAATCATCTTGATAAAAATCAATGTCACTCAGTGGTGCTAAAAACTCTATACAAACCATATGAGTGATGCAACCATCAAACAAAACCATTATAACTCAATTCAACATTCATTCCATTAAACCTTTAAGCTTAATAACATGTAAAAGGTATAAAATCATCATGAGTAAGAATCACTATCTTTCAACCATGATACATATAAACAAGAACATTATGTACACCATAGGGGTTTGATGCAACCTTCAAACAAAGTCCTTACAACTGAACAAGATACATTTTCATTAGATTGTTCATTACAACTGAACACACACTATACATGCACACCATATGAGTGTGATACAACCATTAAAAAAACCAAATAAAACTCTATGACATGCATGTTATTTGACCTTCCACATGGAATTTGTATTATCATATTTCAAAACAATGAATGTTTCTAACCATAATGCATGAATAAGCAAACTAGGAATACCATATGGGCTTGATGCACACTAGTCATAATGCACACTTCACACAAAAGAAATAAAACCCATATGATATTTCATATATGTCAATCAACCTTGACCTACACCAAACTTTCTATATCACAATTGTTGTCATATATGCTATTCAACCTAACACAATTGAGGTTTTATATTTGGTAAGAATTTGTGTAGGAAAAGAAAGTGAGAGATGATGCTATAGGTGGATTTGAACAAATGAAGTTGTTGTCCTAATCATTGAAAACTCTATCAAACAAAGCAATGTTGTCCTAAGTGTTGAAATTGAAGAAAAACAACTGAAAACTAAAATTAACCACTTAGAAAAGGAATGAAAAGATAAGAAGATTTTATGGTCAATGAAGAGGAGGTTAGTTTTCTCTAAAAATAGTTCCAATGCATTTGGATGGGTATGTTTAGGCTAGGCATGGTACTGTTTTGAACCCAAACATGCCAAAATAATTCGAGCTAGATTGGATCGACAATATCCCTAAAGAGTCCAAAGCGCTAAAAGGTATCAATCTTTGATGAGCTATTACTCATAAACTATGAAACCTAGAAACAATCTTTATGAGGCTTCAAGATCATGTAGGGATCATCTACAATAAACTCTCTTGGTTTTTGATATCTCTAAGGAATTTTCCCATGGTGTCAAGTTTTCAGTTGATTGAAAAAGGGTCAAATGGATGTAGTGTAAAGTTACAAAGGGGTGTAACTTTTGTTCTGCTCCTCATGCGACCAAACCAAAAGTTCCAACACATCCAAATTGATGGGTTTAGGCTAGGAATGGCCTATTTTGAACCCAAACATTCTGAAACAGTTTGAACTACATTAGACCAATGATATCTCTTAAGAGTCCAAAGTGAAAAAAGACAACAATCTTTGATGAATTACTCAAAAACGGTGTCACCTAGAAACAATTTGGTCCAAGGCTATGGAATCACATAGAGCCCTTCTACAACAATCTCTCTCAATTTTTGATATCTCTAAGACATTTTCCCGTGGTGTCGAGTTTTCAGTTGATAGGAAAAGGGTTAGATGGATATAGTGTAAAGTTGCAAAGGGGTGTAACTTTCATTCTACTCCTCATGTGACTAAACTGATAGCTTCAACATGTCCATATTGGTGGGTTTAGGCTAGAATGGTCATGTTTTGAACCCAAGCATGCAAAATAGTTCAAGTTACACTAACCAGTGATATCCCTAAGAGTCCAAAGTGCAAAAAGGAAACAATATTTGATGAGTTGTTACTCGAAAATTGTGTCACCTAGAAATAATCTGTCTAAGGCTATGAGATCATGTAGGGCCCCTCTACAATAACCTCTCTCAGTTTTTGATATCTCTAAGGCATTTTCCCTTGGTGTGGAGTTTTCAGTTGATGGAAAAATGGTCAAATGCATAGAGTATAAAGTTGTAAAGGGGTGTAACTTTCATTCTACTCCTCATGCAACCAAAACGTCAGTTCCAACATGTATAGATTGGTTGGTTTATGCTAGGCATGGCCCTTTTTCATACCCAAACACACTGAAACAATCTGAGCTACATTGGACTGGCAATATCCCTTAAGAGTCCAAAGTGCTAAAAGGTAACAATATTTGATGAGTTGTAACTCAGAAACCGTGTCACCTAGAAATAATTCATCTGAAGCTATGATATTGAACATAGGGCCCCTCTACAATAACCTCTCTCAATTTTTGATATCTCTAAGGAATTTTCTCATGGTCTCGAGTTTTCAGTTGATGGAAAAAGGGTCAAATGGATGCAATGTAAAATTGCAAAGTGGTGTAACTTTTGTTCTTATGATCATGCGACCAAACCAATAGTTCCAACACATTCATACTGGTGGGTTTACACTAGGAATGATGTTGTTTTGAACCCAAACATTCTGAAATAGTCCAAGCTACATAGGATCGACGATATCTCTTAAGAGTCCAAAGTGCAAAAAGGTAGCAATCTTTGACGATCTATTACTTAAAAATCGTGTCATCTAGAAATAATCTGTCTAAGGCTAAGGGATCACGTAGGGCCCCTCTATAATAACCTCTCTTAGTTTTTGATATCTCTAAGGGGTTTTCCTGTGGTGTCAAGTTTTCAATTGATGGAAAAAGGGTTAGATGGATGCATTGTAAAGGTGCAAAGGGGTGTAACTTTCGTTCTGCTCCTCGTGCAACCAAACTGGCAGTTCCAACACATTTAGATTGGTGGGTTTACACTAGGAATCAATGAATAAGTGAATCATTTACTCAAATACACATAAGTCATGAAGTACATACATGAATACAAAGTATACACATGAAAACATGTAAGTTGTAAAGTATACACTTGAATAAATGTAAGTCATAAGTCACAAGTCATGATAAAAATCCATGCCTACAACATTCAAGATATAATTTACACAATACAAATGATATCATCATTCAAAAATTACTATCAAATATAGGATTTACAAAATGCCACATAGGCATACAACAAACAACCTTAATACATAGCAATTTTCCACTAGGGGAAGAAAATAGGTCATGTGTTTCCTTTGCGATCGGCTAGATGGAGTTTCTATTGATTCTTTTATCTTTCAAATGTGCCCAATAGTCCTCCTATTTTCACTCATTTGGAGATGCAATTGATAGAATAAGAAGTGTATATATATATATATATATATTGAAAATTATGGAATGGAATATAACAAAATAATCAGAAACAAATAATCATCACGCTCTTACACAATAGTAGCACGTTGGAATTTTGGAGTGACAAGCACCTATAGCAACCATTAAGATAACAATTAAACTACATACGAGTATCATGGAATTTTTTAATAATAGACCATAGAAGAACAAATTATAATGTCAAATTTACTATTCTATTACATACCTCTGCCAAAGGATCAAAGCTAGCTATTGTTGCAACAAATCCATGGTCCATCGTGCCATGAACATCATAATATACTTAGAATGACAAATCTATATTATCACAATGGAAAAGATGCTTAAAATAACAAATCTATATTATTCTGAACAACTTAAATGATAATGAAATGGTAATACAAACTAGAAAAGATTCTTAGAATAACAAATCTATATTATTTTAAAAAGCCTAAATAATGAACCTTAGAAGATCAAACAATTTAATTATTATGAACATTAATCAAAATAAGATGAACAATATCATATACATGTCCCCTACAACAAATGATCTACTACTTAAGTGTGCTTGAAGAGTCATCTCTTACCTTCAGAGTATCGAGTAATGCTTCATGATTAACACTACTAATTGTTCATAGTTCCTTTGTTTTTGGTCTAGCATTATGTATCAATAACTTAAAATTTGTTGCTATAACAAGGTGTGAATACATGAGAATGGTTTTGTGTTTCTCATAGTCTTCAAATGTAGGTATGCCATTCTTTCTAATCATATATGTTTGCAACCAAGTTTTGAAAACAACAATTGAACCTATAGGATCATTATTATTTTATCAATAACAAATCTATATTATTATAAACAACCTAAATGATGATGAAATGGTAATGCAACCAAGTTCCATAAATGACAACTAAACCTATAGGATACATGAACCCATCATCATTTGTCATTGGCTGTGTTAGATTTTTCTTTCCCTGTACACATCGTTCCAACCAATAGTCTAATCCCTCTTCATTCCCCTGAGGTGCTACAACTACATAGACATGTCCTGGTTGTACAAGATTTGAAAGATGGTTGTAGTCAAGTGAACTTTCCATTTCATCTTCTAAAGAGGATTTTGCTACAAATAAAAATGTTAGGTACTATGGAATCCATGTATCTACCCACTCACGATCCCAATCACACTGAATACAATTATAACAAAAACAAGCTAACTCTCGTGTCCATACAGTCCATGCACCCACATCTGAGCTTCAAAATGAATGCATCTTTGTAGAATCTCTAATTTTTTCACATTCCAATTTGTCTCCCACTGTTCCCTCCTCAACCAACCAAAAGAACCTACACACTTGTGAATCAAGTGTCCCTCCTTGTGATAATGCATAAGTACACCAATCAACAATATAACATGCATCACTAAATGTTGCACCAGCTCTGATCTTCATTTGTTCCTTAACCAGAGCTCTCTTCACACATGCACCTACACCATCATGCTCACCTTTTCCATGCCTAGCTTCAAAAAACTCCAAATATGTGGTACACCCCTCTCTATATGCATCTTGATCAACCAGTAAAACATGAAAGAATTCTTGAATTGCCCTGTGCAATTATCTAACCAAATGAGATGTTGACCCATTGCAATACCATTTTCCTACAAGAACTCAAAAAAAATTTCAAAACAAATTTTCACAAACTCAAATGAATGAGATCTATCATCACTCATGCAAAACTGGTACTCCCTGATTATGTTCCTATCCTCTTTTGTACTATCAGGGGCATTTCTATATGTTATGTGGAAAAAAATAGAAATTTGAATAGAATTATAATATTGTGATTGCACTTCATTCTATGGTTGCAATGTGTAATTTTCAGCAAAATCAACTACGAATATAATAGTTCCAATTGGAAAGAGTCCTTACACATCCTGAATTGCCGATCTAACCACTTCAACATGTGGCTATGCCTTGCATACTTATAGATTTATTTTTTCTTAAAATCAAAAACAAAATTAGCAATACTTACCTCTCTTGTAACCAACTCACATCTAGAACCTTCAACTCCATTGTTCAATGTGTATTTTACCATCTCAAACCTTTTTTTCTCAACAATCTTGTTACCAAAATCATGTTTTTTTCCCTCATGAAAGCATGTTACAAACTTAGATAAACCACCACATTGAAAACATGCTTCATTTAAACAATCATTTCTATAAAAATAAACCATCACCTCTAACACATAAAAATGAATCTAATAAGTCCCTGGATAACTTGGGAAGTTGCATTGCATGACACTCCTGCAACATTTCGTTAGTATGCATAGTAGAACACAATAGGCATAATAATTCATGATACATTGAAAAATCGACGTGGTATTTACAAAAACATGTATTACAAACATTAATAGGTACACAATAAAATGGCTTGCAAGACTCGAAGGCCCTTTGTGAGATTTGCAAATTTTGATGTGCTTCACAAAATTGTTTGGCTACATTCCAAGAAATTTGTTAGGCTGCAGTGTGCAATCTTTATTACCTTTTATTAACTTTAAAATGTATGCTTTACATTCGGTGATACTCTAGAGTGAGAGTATCAAAAAATTTCAATTTTTATCTTTAGATTATTGGTTAGCTTTTTATCAACACGTGGAAGCCTCCCACTAAAAGCCCACATATCATTTTGAAGAGGAGTATCGAGTCTTCCTCTTCTTGAGAGTGCTCTATTCAATGTTTTACGATTTAGATTTAAATCAATACAAGTTTGTCTCATTAAACTATCCTTTCTCAAATTATGGATTACTAGTGAGGTTGTGATCACTCTACAAGCAACACTTTTATCTTTTTCCTTACTAGTCTTTCCAATAGAAGTTAGAGCATTAAAAATATTTTGACAATAATACTATTTTTTTTTTTACTTTTTAGTGACACGAATCTTCAATTTTCTTAATAATGGTCTCATTTTGTAAGACTTTAGAAATTTCAAAAAAATTTGGCATTGTTCGGTTAATGTCTTATTGAAAAAGTATTCATTGAACATATTGGTAGCCCACAACTAAATCGTTCAGGGTGACCTTTTTCCATGAATATTATCTATTATTTTATCTATTTCATTCAACCATTTAAGGTTCTCATGTAATTAGGTTTTACATAAGGTTAATTTTCAACATTTTCAATGTTATCACCATTTTCAATAACAATTCCAACATTTTTTGTTTTCAAGTTCAATGTTATTAACATTTTCATTTTCAATAATTTCAAAATTTTCAATGACATTTTCATTTTAAATTTCAATATGAAGTTCAATATTTTTAAATTCTAGTTCATCTTCACTTGAATTAACATTTAACAGTGCAAAAGAAGCTTCAACTTGAGTATTTGTCATACCTTGTCTTCTTTTCCTATGAATTTTTCTATCTTTTTCTCTATATGCTTCAATTTGATCTGCTGTTAGTTTCCTCTTTCCTTTTCTCTTACGACGACTACTGCTCCCCATTGCACAAACAAAAAAACACACACAAATTATTGTAAAAGTTAGTAATGTGTAAAAGAATCTCCCAAAAGCTGATTTTTTTTCTGATACAGACATAAAGCACGTGTTTTAAGCGATAGAAGGAATGTGCGGATTGTTAGAATGCTCAAAATGGTCCCATTTTTATTTTTTATATAACTCACTAAACATACATCTGTTATGTTTTACACAATATATAACCTATTGCTGCTCATGCTTCTATTTTTTTAACCTATAGCAAATAAAATAGATATCTATTTACTTTAGTTTTAAGAATTATTAATAATATATTATATTATGATATATTTTATATTTTATATTAAATATATTATATATTATGATATATATATATTTATTATATATTAAAATACTAAAATAATATATTATATACATTTATATAATATATTATATTAATATTATGATTAAGGTATACATTAAATTAGTACATTATATAGTATATAAATTATATTATATATTAATATCTCTCTCTCTCTTCCACTCACTCTCCCTCTCTCCCTCTCTCTCCCTCTTAGCTCTCTCTCTCTCAGGTCCACCCTCTCTCTCTCTCTCCCTCCCCCTCCCCCTCCCCCCTCTCTCTCTCTTTCTCTCTAGTCCCCCACTCACTCTCTCTCTCTCTCTCTCCCCCTCTCTCTCAGGTCTCTGCCCCCTCTCTCTTAGGTCCCTTCCACTCCCTCTCCCTCC
>VDFB02058242.1:234484928-234527908 GCA_007258455.2 Sequoia sempervirens
CTCTTTCTCTCTCTCAAGGATCTTTCCTCCTCTCTCTCTCTCTCTCTCTCCCTCTCTCCCTCCGTTTGTCTCTATCTGTCTCTGTCTCCTCTCCCTCCTCCATCTCCATTATCTCTCTCTCTCTGCCAGGTCCCCTCCCTCCCTCCCTCCCCCCTCTCTCTCTCTCTCCGGTCTCTCTCCCCCCCTCCCTCTTGGGTCTTTCTGTTGGGTCTCTCCCTCCCACCCCTAACTAGATAGATCTCTCTCTCCTCTCTCTCTTCTCTCCACCCCTCCCTCTTCCATCCCTCTCCACATCTCTCTCAGATCCTCATTTTCCTCTCTCCATCCCCTCTTCCTCTCTCTTTTCTCTTCCTCCACTCCCTCTCTCTCTCTCTCTCTCTCTCTCTCTCTCTCTCTCTCTCTCTTCCTCTCTCTCAGGATCCTCTCTCTCCCCTCTCATGTCTCTCCCTCCCTCTCTCCCTCTCTCTCTCTCCGGTCCTCTCTCTCCCTCTTCCATTCTCTTTCTCTCTATCCCTCTCTCATTCCACTCCCTCTCTCTCTTTCTCATCTCCCTCCCTCCCTCTCTCTCTCCCTCTCTCCCTCTCAAGTCTCTCTCTATCCCTCTCTCTCTCCCCCTCTCTCCCTCTCTCCATCCCTCCCACCCTCTCTCTCTTAGGTATCTCTCTCTCTCAATTATCTCCCCCACTCTCCCTCCCTCTCATGTATCTCTATCCCTCTCTCCCTCTCTGTCCCTCCATCTCAAGTTCTCTCTCTCCCTCTCTCTTAGGTCCCTCCCTCTCTCTCTCAGGTGTCTCTCTCCCTCCCTCTTAGGTCTTTCTCTCTTTCCCTCTCTCCCTTTCATTGTCAGGTCCCTCCCACTCCCTCCCTCTCTCTCTCTCTTAGATCTCTCCCTCCCTCTATCTTCCTCTCTTAGGTCTCTCCCACTCACCCCCCCGCTCTCTCTCAGGTCTCTCCCTCCCTCTATCTTTCTCTCTCAGGTCACTCCCACTCTCTCTCTCTCTCTACCTCTCCCCTCTCTCCCTCTCTCTCTCCCTCTCAAGTCTCTCTCTCTCTCTCTCTCTCTCTCTCTCTCTCTCTCTCTTCTCTCTCCTCCCTCTTCAAGTCTCTCTCTCAGGTCCCTCCCACAACAAACCTGTCCGGCTTCAATCAACATATGAATATAAGCAAATATATGTGTGTTTGTCTTAGACATCAATATCATATTGACTGATATGAACCATGAGGCAAAAAATTACAAATGGAAGGACTGAAGTATAGTTTCTGATATTAGATTTCTCACAACAACGACTTACCTTGACTTTCTAGATTAGTATAACAACAAATGACAGAGATAGAATACTTGTATGGGACCTGGAAATATTCTCAACAGTTCGCAATCATGTAGAATGTGGTAGAGTTTGTCATTTTTTGAAGCCCGACACTATCATTTTGACTTGATTCAAACATATATTTCCATTAACTTATAATTAATCCACAACTGGATTCACTATTTTGTTAATTTTTTTATAAGATGTGGAAAAGTTGGAGAGTTTTCTCCATAGTAATCTATGGTTTTAAAAATTTATTTGATTCCTTTTCATTAGATGTTGCGATCTTTTTTTTCCCTTAAATAACATATGATGCATAGATGGTTCATCGAAGGGATGACATCTGATGCAAACTTGAAGCTTTTTCTAGGGTCCTGTTGGTTGCCTTGAGTTTGTTGTTAATAATTGCTTGAAGAATGTTTGTACCCTATCTCTCAATCACAATTTTTACATTTTTTTTCTAATTCAAAGTCTTTTTTGAGAACCTAATTTGACATACTCATATTTCTAGAAAATAATTGCAATGACAATTATTTTAGTTTTTTTATATTAATTTTAAAAGTAAATGTGCAAAGAATTATAGGACTTTAAAAGAGAGGTGCAAATATTATGTCTTTAAATCAATGAATCATTCAATCTGTATAATTATAATTATAGGAGGATGTTGCTCTAATTGTGATGCATTCTAGGAAAAAATGCATTGCGGCATAATAATCTACCTTGAAATATGAAGCAAAAGAGATTCTTCACCTTTATTTGGGTTATTTGTTGATGAATTGCACACCAATCCTATGCTGGCAAGCCTAAAATTTAGGCTGACCAGACATCTTTATTACCCTTGATTCCTCATTACAAATCTTCCAGTCTTATTTCATCATAACTTTCAAAAAATAATGTGTATAGATACATAGCAATATCTTGCAAAAAGGAAGTTTCTCTATGAGAAATTTTTTCGCACCAACAAAATAAGGAATGAACTGAAAAAGCTATATATTGCTAATTATTTAAACAACTTTTAGAAATTACCACATTTTATGTGCCTATTCAACAATGCATGCTACCTCTATGGTTGATCATTTTTAATTTTTTCCTCATTTAAGAAATAATGAGGAACAATACTTCTCAATTCATAGTATGTATACAAATCTAAAAAATTTCAATCATGCATAATTGAACTCCAAGAAGAATGATGTTTTGTATTATATGAAAGGAATTTGGGAGTTTATCAATTTAGAAAAACTTTAATGTTATATCTATTGATTTTATCAGACATGACTAGAAGAGTAGGGAAAACACTGTTGACATATTTTATGCCACCCTTGGATGCACATCAATTATATATGATCAAATAGATCCTATGTATGCATGTTGTTGAAATCCATGTCTATTTGATGAATCTATGTATTTGAGGTTTTGAAACTCCTCAATTATGTCTATTTAGGGTTATGAATCTTCAAGTTAGGGCTTTCAAAACCCTTATCTACTTAAATCCTAAAATCATGAACTTGGAAAACACTTTTGTTCTATTCCTCTATTGACTCTTTGTAGCTAGTCCTTGGTTGGCTAAGTTATAACTTATGTCTTAGGTGGTCATGTTTTTCTAGCCCCTTTACTTGTTTCTTCTGATCATGACCCCAACTTTAAAAAAAAAAATTGAGGCACGTGCTAATTACCACTACTTATGTCTTTCCATTGCTTATCACTAAACCTTGTTGCTCATCGGTTCCATTTCCATGATGAGCGATGATCTTTTCCTTTTCGCCACGTATCACTACAATCATTTGGATTTTTTATTTCACTTTCATGATGTGTGATGAATGGTTTAGATTTGAGGGAAAAGATCCAATGGTCATTGTAGGTGTTCTATGTATCACAATTATGATCCAAAGTAATGAAAGCCTTTGTGTGATGCACAATGAATGATAGGGCTCCTCGTCGAAGAGAAGGATCAATATCAAAGAGAGCTATTTTTTGGTCCCTTCAATATTTCAATGTAGAAGGTATTAAAGGGGAAAAATATTCTCTGTCAGGTGTCATCATATTGCTATCCTCCTTCACATCACGTTTATGTTTTTGAGCAGTGAGGTTCTTTGCATGATGAGTGATGTAAGAGAGGAGATCTCTTGATCAAGGAGATAGGTGGATATCAATGAAACATAAGTGATGGTCCCTTCGACATCCCAATGGATGGTGTATGATGTCAACATGGAAAATTGGTAGTTACCCACTATCCTGTGGTGATATGGTGGGTCTTGAGTTTGAGCCTAGTAGGACAACGGGTAGGTGATAGGTGTCTTGGTGGGCTCGAGGCTTTGGTTTTCCTTGTGTGATTCAATGACTCAAATTCACTAGCAATAATCTAACGGTCATCATGAGGGTTCTTCACATCGCAATTTGAAAACATTAAGCTTGGTGGTTTCTACGATGCACAATGAACAAACCTGATTTAAAGGTGGAGATCAATGATGATGTTTCAAAATTGGCCCAATGTTTGATGTTAGCTGTCCATCTCTAATCCAATTACCAACATTCAAACTCTATCGGTCAATGACTCTTGTTCACGATAGATTTTTAGTAGTAATGGTTAAGTGACATTTCTCAACTACCAGATCAAATCTAATAGACTTCAATTGATTTTTCATGCCTTTTCAATCTTGTATTGATTGCAAGATGTCGCCATTACTCCTCGATGTGTTGCGGAGGCCATATTCTTCTATTAGGGTATGTTGGCCTAGATTTTATTATAGAATTCATGGGCGCCCATCCCTACATTGATGGGATTCATCATCTTGGTATTTACTCGAAGTGTTAGAGCCTTTAAATGGCTAGTTATGTTTCTCTGTAATGGGAGAAATTCATATCAACTTTTTAGATTGAGTTCATCTTCTGTGACCCTATCTAGTTTAGGGTTAGGGTTTTGAATTCAACTCTTGGTTATGCTTGAACCCTAAAGGAAAATATTGTATCATTATTATGGGTTCTTCCTCTAGCCCCTCTTTGATTTTTCTTTTGTAGACCTGCTACTCTTGCATTTTTCCATTGTAAAGGTTACTTCAAGCTTTTTGTCAATAAAATTCCACTGTTATCACCATTACCTTTTGCATGTTTGAGTAAAATTCATTTACCTTCATATATGAGTAGGTTTTTTAGTTGCTTCTTTGAAATATTATTTTTTCCTAAAGTAGGAAGGAACAAACTCTAAATTGGGTGCGTCACCTTCTTTCATATTTTGTGTCTCCTTCTACCCCTTTTCCCTTGTGATCTGGTAGAGTAGGTTAACATTAGGGTTTGCATTGTGCTAGGTTAGACCAACACAATTGAACTTAGTTTAGAAGAGGAAGCCAACCTTTTCTAGAGACTTGACCTCAATTTGTAAAGTCGCACACCTTGAGGCCATTTCCATTGTATCATTAGAACACTAAAATCTTGTTTAGTAGGGTGCAGTTTTATGTGACAATAGTTTTTGGCATGCCCAGTGGGACAAGAAGAAGTTTCACTCCATTCTATTGAGAAGGTAATACTCCTCTCAGTATACTAGCCTTGAAGAGGCTCTCAAAAAAGTATCTAGTGACTCTGTTGTCAAGGGAGGACTCTACACACATTGGTGACTCTGCTATTACTCAAAACTCCTAGTTCAAGATCAGACTTGCAAGTTCATGCCAAGGATTCATACAAGATCATATTGTAGAGGTAATTTTCAGTATATCGAACTCTCACACTTTTTCCTTCTACAAGAAGAAATAGACAATCGAGAAGGTAATACTACTCTCAGTATACTAGCCTTGAAGAGGCTCTCAAACAAGTAGCTAGTGACTCTGTTGTCAAGGGAGGAATCTACGCACAAATTGGTGACTCTGCTATTACTCAAAACTCCTGGTTCAAGATCAGACTTGCAAGTTCATGCCAAGGATTCATACAAGATCATCTTCTAGAGGCAATTTTTAGTATATCGAACTCTCACACTTTTTACTTCTAGAAGAAGAAATAGACAATCTTTGTCACCTATAAGAAGAAATAGAAGTTTGAGTCCTTCTCCTAGAGCTCAATCTACACCACCTATGGGTAGATTATTTTAGACTAAAAAACCTTCCACCTGTACAAATAGGATATTATTCCACATGGATTTACCTAGAAATCAACCCTTTGTATCTTTTTACCAGTGGTAGCCCCTTAATTTTGGCTAAAAATAATGGTATACTAGTCAATACTTTGAAAATTATTCCTCATTTTATTGGTGAAACATCTACAACTCTAGAAGAACACATCATAGATGTGGTAAACATATGCTCAATGCATGATGTTATAAAGGACAACGTGTCTGTTAGAATACTTGCCACTTCTCTTAAAGGAAAAGAACTACAGTGGTATAGAGACCTCCTACCTAACACCATTTATAATTGGGATGAGATAGGGAAGAAGTTATGCAAGCATTTTGAAGATAAAAGTGACTATTTGTCTCTAGCAGAACAACTGACCACAATTAAAACATCACCTCATAAATTCATGAGTGATTTCAACTAAAATTTTTACAGGACTTGGAATAGAATCCCTTCCTCGGTCAAAATTTCTCCTAGGAATGCTTTCTTATACTTATTAAGAGCTCTTAAAAGTGATATAGCTGTTATGATTCAATCAATGGGAGGTCACACCTTACCCAGTGCATATGATGTTTCCATAAGGGCATAAAATTATTTAATTCAGGTTGGGAAGATAGCTTCTGGGCAACCAATGCCTCTATTTCGATAGCTTCCTTCACAACCAATGGTGGCCCCTATTCTAGTGGCTCCTACTCTAGTGGCTTCAGCAAGACAACCTTCTACTTTTGTTGCACTTCCAAAAAATTTATAAACCTTGCTTCAAAATATGAATAATAGGTTGATAACATATGATAGGAAGCAAGCTCAAAATAATAGGCCTTATCATCCTCAAAACCAAGTTTATCAACAAAATAGACCACCTTATCAAGGACAAAATTAGTGGAATCATAGTAAGCCCATGAATAACATGCATACACCTGCTACCAACAATCCTAATGCTTTGTTCCTAGTGAAAAATAATCTAGTAGAAGAGCAAGAGTGGTGTTACCCTTGTGAGCAAGCTCATAATCAAAATGCTTTCCAAAATGGAGAGTTTGTGCAAACTTTAGTAGCTTAAAATGAAACCTCTAACTTAGAGCAGTAGGTTAGCACAAGACAAACAAATTCTAGTAATCAAAGTCATACATGTGAAGACTTTGTTATTACTTGCATAACCACCCCATTTTGTTCTTGGTCAAAATGGGTCCCCCTTTGTTTCTTTTATCCTTGGTTTTCTTTTTTAGGTCTTAGAAGTTGTTTCTTTTTCTCCTAAGTCCTGGTTTTCCTTTGTTTTTTGGGTTTAGGTTTTAGATTGACACTCACACTTGTTACTTTGTAAAGTTCAATTTCTTGTTTGTGTTGCAATCCTGACCCTCGTGCTTTGCCTTGTATTTTATTTCTTCTGTTAGAGTCAGGTTTTGAGTCAAAAGCATCACCTTACACCCTTCAAGGTGTAAGTTTCTATTTTCATCCTGATCTCGACTTCTGCTTTTCTTCCTTGTGCATTTTTTATTGTGTCAGAATTAGACATCGAACTGGAACTTGAGCCAAGAACTTTTCCAAATTTATTGTTCCAATTTCCATCCTAATCCTGACTTCTAACTCTATCTTTGTTTTTTAAAATTGGATTTTGAACCAGAACTTAAACCAAGAACTTTTTCAAATTTCTCGTTTCATGTTTCAACCTGAAATCTGATTCACTCTTTGTCTTTGTTTGTCGGGATTTGGACTTCGGACCTTCACCTGGACTTTGCACTCATTGAAAGTTCAATGTCATGTCATGTTTCGATCTTGATTCTCATTTACCTTCCTTCTCTTGACTGTGCATTAATGAATTATGCCCTGATCTTGAGGCTTGACCAACCCACTTTAATGGATAACCCTTCACATGTGCGAACAAGTTTTTATCCTCATTGGTCCTTGGTTTCTATTTAATTTGGCTTGTACTGTTTGACGAAGCAAACTAGAGCGATGCCAATAGTTAGGGTTTGAGGAGGCACTTCAGTTTATCACTGTGCTATCAAATTTTTTGGCTGAGTTTGGAGGTAGGTGCTTTTCCCTACATTTTTCTTCATTCTTGGTTTGGCTGTGTTTGTTTCCCTCATTATTTTGTGTGTTTTCTTTCTTTCCTTATTTTCTAGTTTGTTTCTATTTTCCTTCCTACCCTTTAATGTGTTTTCTCCATTCTCAAACCCTCTGGTTCATTTTTCATTTTGTTTTTCTTGCATTTTGTTTTAGCTTTCTATTCATGGGATTTCCCATCTCACCTTATCCTAGTTTTCTATGGTTTTGCCTTAATTCCTAGCCGAACCTATGTTTCAATTGATATATTCAAAATTTTGACCACTTTAAATTGAAATTATTGAATCCCAACCAATCCAATCCCAAAGGTGTAATTTAAAGATACTTTCATATCTATTTAACCTTTGTTTATTATCGAATGTTTTATTCTTGATTCTCACATCTATTTGAGAAATTGAGTATCAAAACTACGCTTATGTCTTTTACCACAGTTTGGGTCGACCTCCTTCATTGGCTCTGATACTGACTTTTGATATACTATTAGGATTAGGGTTCGGATCGTCACCTTATAATGTTAAAAGTTTTTGTCAATGAACCACATCATTCCCAATTCTGATCCCCACTTTCTATCAGGATTAGATCTTTGACTGACACCTAACTTTTGATATAATGTTGAGTCCCATGACTTGGTGTCATCTCTATTCTGACTTTGGATGCAACATTAGGATTGAAACTCGGGGTTGACATATTCCCACTACAAAAACTTATGGATAGGTCATTAATGAAATCTTGATTCCAACTCCCAATAACATTGCAAGATCGCAACTTAGAATGCTACCAAAGTTCGTTCCCCTTTTTGGGTCTGGTCCCAAATCATTTCCCAATTCCAATTCTTGAACACATTGTGGGATCAGCACTCAAGACATTGCCTACACTTGTTCACTCCTATTGGTCTGGTGCCAAATCACAACTTGATTCTGACTTCTGAGATATCATTGAGATCAAAACTCGGAGAGAACCCTTCATTTACTATGTTGGTTAAGTATCACTACTTGGTGAAGGTCCAATCCCCATTTCTAAACACATTGTGGGATCAGAATGCGGAATGACACTAAACTTTGTTCACCATTATAGGTATAGGTGTTGAACCCCAACCTGATTCTGATGTTCGATAGAATTGAATAATATTATATTAAACTTTAGGTTCAAAGTTTTCCCTGATCCCAACTCCCGATACAATTCATATACTATGCTTACAATGGTCAAGTTCTTGGTTCCATCCCAAACCCAAAACCTAAAAATCCTCAATTAACTTGTAGAATGGGAATTTATCTTGAACAAACAAAAATTTAATATGAATGATTGTGTTAATCTACTCTTTGTGTGTATATTCTTGGCTTGACAATTTTCTTTATTGTAGGGTAATTAAAAAATGTCTAATTCAGAGGAGGAAGTCCCACTGAAGGAACTTCAAAGGGGACAATATGCAAGAGGTTAAAGCTAGAAAAAGTTCCTATTACAATGAAGTATAAGTTACAAGGGAACATAGTACCATCCAAGTTTGGGTCTAATATGAATATCACTAATATGCTAGTGGGACATATTGATTTGGAATAGTTTCATAAATATACCTTTTCAGAAGATGCTACCCCAAGGGTAAGCAAGATTACATAGTCTGGGTTGGCTCATGTAGCTAGTTTTCCTATTGTTGTGCAATGTCCTGAGCTCATCTTAACTTTTTCACAAACACACAATCCAACTCAGAGGAAGTGTATTGATTCTTAGGGGAATATGATCATTCATTTGACCCCAACAATGATTAGACTAGTCTTTGATTCTCCTCATTACCTTGATCTTAAGGTTATGATTGAGGCTGATGCACTTAAACTCTAGGAAACAAACGTGGATGAGAACAAAAGGGTAGTTAAAAAAAGGTGCTTAAGAAAGAGAAGAAATAGATAAAGAAGGTGCCACCTAACCCTAAGAGGTCTAACTTTTTTGAGGATATAGGGGACATGATCACATTGTTGGCAAGATTATTTGGTAAGGAAAACTCCTGTATATTTGAACACTAGATGTTTCCTTTCATTTGAATGATTATAGAAGGGAAACAATATCTAGATTAGGGACATTTAATTTTAGATAACATTCATGACCAACTACTTAGAGTCATGGATACCAAGACATTCTATATGTCTTCATATGTGGTATATTGTACTGCAAGGATGGGATAGTTTCTTGGGTAAAATATTGAAGGGGAAATGGATGATGGCCTAGATCAAAAGAAGGTTTGGGAATTTTATGAACAAATGGAGCTGAAGACAATGAAGAAACATTTTAAAAGAGTTAATGATACATTTTTATATGCTATCATTAATCAGCTAATAGGTGATGTTGGTTTTAGATTGTACAAGGAGGTAATGGAGTTAATTGAAGAGTGGGGTTATTGGTTTATCAAATATCCCAAATCTACCTATTTTAGACTATTTAGATATGATGGGAACCCTTTTAAATTGTTGAGGTGTTGTGGTGATAGATGGGTCTTGATGGAGTTTGCTTGTCAGGCCATGAAGGTGAATGCCAAATATTTTGCACAACATAAGACTAGTTGCCATTATTTCCCAATGCAATTGGGATTTTATTCTTGTTCCTCTTCGATAGTAGCCAAAACAACAATGAAAGAGTTTCAGATTTCCAACAACATACATCCATGAAATATTTTGATCCAAAGAAGAAAATGTATGGTTTGTATGCTTCATAGTTTCCCCATCATCGACCACTTCTTGAAGAATTTTTGGCCAACCTACAAGATCAGTTTGAAGTAAGGAGAAGGGGGTATGAAAGATTAACAATTCCCCAAATGAGGGATTTTGAGGCAGCACGGGATATACCGGAAGGAACCACAGATGATGGGATTACTCTTGATCCCCACTAAAAAATTGATAAAGTGGCTACCAAGGATTTGGAGCCCATCAATTGGATGGAAAAGGAGGAAACTAATATCCATAAAGTATCACGGGTAGTGGTGGATAGAAGTGTGAAATGGATTAACCTCTTCTTGAAGCAACTAAGGGTTAAGGATTCAAAGAAGAGGGATTCTAGCAGTGAACCTACTTCCTCTACTGAGACAAGACAATACAAGAGATTGAAGAAAGGTGTTGTTGCAACATAAGCAGCCATGGAAGAGCCTGCCCCAATAGAAGAAGAAATTTCAATAAAATAGGTTAATGAAACTTTGCAAAAAGCTAAAATTACTTATGAAGCCACTACTGTAGGGGTTATTTTAGGACTTGGCGCCACACCTTTAGCTACTGTATATCTCGAGGAGGAGGTTACTGAGGAAGGTACTTTTGTTGTCCCTCTACAAACCAAGGATACCACTCCTAATGTGTCATTAATTTTAGGAATAGTGGTTGTTGAAGAGGAAGGCCTCCTATGATCAATTTAATAGATTAACCTATCCCATTAGACTTTGAGAAAACTCTGCCTTAGAATGGAGAAAGACTAGAATGGGAAGAATATATTAAGAAGGCTAAGGAGGAACCTGGAGAAGAGGAGATTGGGTTTGAAGAAGGAATCCTTTGGGGTGAAGCCACAATAAATGATGTTTTGACTGAAGATGAGAAAAAAGAAATAATGGAAAGTGCTCAGAGATTAGTTGCTGAAGAGTTAGCTAGTGAGGAAGAATAACCGAGAAAGAAAATTGAAGAGTTAGCTCGTGAAAAGGAAGCTACACAAAAAGAAGGAGAAATGAAAAATATAGAAGAAATAAGAGATCATAATGAGAGAATGGAACAAGAAAGGTTGTAGGAAGAGCAAGATGAACAAAAAGGGATTTCTTCTAAGCAGACCATGGGGGTAGTTTCTTCTACAACTCCTTCATTAACACCTCTCGGTACTTAACAAGTTTTAACTTAGCTAGCTGCTCCCACTTAGCTCAAGCTAAATTTGGAAAAGAGACAACAAGTTCAAGCTCAACTGGTGGCATGGGATGAAATGATAAAGGAGTTAGACAAGGTAAAACCAAATAAGAAACCTCGTGTTGTTCATTCTGCAAAGTTTACTGATGATGGAGATTTGATAGAAGAAATTTCCACCCCAATAGCTAATAAAGATGACAGAGAATTACAAGCTATAGATTATTAGGTAAGCACTGTGAAACTTGGAAAATAAACCAAAAATTAGTAGATAAATCTAATTGATATTGTTGCTACCACCACCAAATCATGGCTGATCAAAGATAAGCTAGCCAAGGATGAGCTAAAAGCTTAGGTAGGGTAGATGAAAAGTTTTCTAGAGGAACTAATTGCATCCACTCCTGAGCAACCAACATCATCAGAAATTCCTGTTTTAATGATTCATCAAATGGTGGATGAGTTGACTGAAATAAGGAGAAGGTACCAGATGATGGAGAAATAGGTTGACCTTTGGAGGAAGGATACTGAAGAGAATTTTAATGGTATTTCAAAAAGCTATAAAGAGGTAGGTAATATGATCAAGTCCCTAGGAGGATATATCAATTTACGAGGAAGAGAAGAAGATAAGTATGTTGAGCATATGAAGAAATTGAGAATGTTGAAAAGATTGCCTAAGGAAGATGTAATTGTGTATTCTATTATGTAATACCAAGATTTTGGATATCTTGATAAGTGTATGAATATTTTGATCTTTAAGACACAGGTCCTGATGGAACATAGGAGAATATTGAAACAGACCCACCAAGATTTGTTTGAGGAAAGAAAGATCACAGAAGGGATTGTTGTTGAATTAATTGGTAAAGAGGCCTCACCAAGTGTAAGTTTGATTTCTCTATAGGACATGAAGGAAAAATGGAGTAATAAATTGGGGGAAATGATCAAGACTAGAGATTATGATGAAGGTATTCTCTTGGAAAAACTTATGGACACCAGGTTCTATGTATGAGATGAGGTTTGTAATTTTTTCCAGCTATAGGAGATATACACAACCACCACCAAGGAGTATGAATGGGAAATGTTTAGGGTGGAATGGGTAGATGCACCTAAAGAGGAAACCATACAATTTTTTTTTGATAATATGGATGGTTATCTCAAGAATAAGACAACTAAAACAACTAAGAGTAGTTGAGTAACAAAGGGATATTCAGTTTTTTGAAAAGGAATCAGGTCGAAAATGTCAACCATCTTTAGGTGACCTAAGACAACAATATCCTTAGATCTATTTTAAAATGAATAGACAGCTCTAGGCCAATTTTGACAAACCAAGGACTGGGCATTGTGATTAGCTGTGAACAAAGCAGTGACTCCAAGTCAAATTTTGACTAAATGGACATGTGGCGTGCTTCCCAAATGCAGGAATTTAATCAATAGAGGACTCAACTCAACTGGAGACATCCCTATAATTGTGGATCTAGGCCTAAATTTGTGGATCTTGATATTTGATAGGAGAGATTGATGTTAATTTTGTCTATAACTTAGAATTATCTCCTCATTGTAAAGGTTAGCTGATTGAAGTTAGATTGGCTACCTAGAAATTAGATACAGTTTTCAATTTTACAGCTTTATGCAAAGATACCTAATTTTTTTTTAGTGTTTAATGCAAGTAGTTCCATTTTGAGAAGTTGTTAGTTTAACGGTAATGTTGATAAACAATGGTTATTCATATGCCAGTGCATTTTGTTATGCATAAATGTTTCATATTTGATGAAAATCAATGGAAGATTATGAGTTAAAACCATTTATTGCATTATCTGTGAATGATGTTTCTTAATGTTTGTTGATTTGCTACTCCTAATAATGAGCTTATGGTCTTTTATGATTGAAAATTTGATTTAAAAAAAGTGATGATGAATGGTTGTATGCTTTAAATTTGCATTGAGAATGAATGTGATTGTATGAATTATTTCATAAATGGTTTTTTTCTATAGTTTTTTTAAGTTAATTAGGGAAAGTGCTCATTATAGGAATTACATGTCTAAATTGAAAGGAATATGTGTTCATTTTTTTTTGTCCTAAACCTTGATCAATCTTTTGTTGTTTCCCCAAGTGTTAAATTACTTTGTACTATCTAGTTTGTACTCATTTACCAGTAGGCCCCTTGAATATTATGGTTGCATGGACCATTGAATGATAACAACATAGTTGAGAACCAACTACAAAAACCTTAGAAGATAGGTGGTTTTATAGCATTTGTCTTTTTTAGGAGAAATAGAGTAGAAATATTTTGTTTAACGTTGTTGTGTTACTTTTGACCATCAATAGAACTAGCGCTAGGAGGGAAAAAATGAATAAACTAGAGTGAATTAGGTCCTTTCCACTAGATAGGTTTGATAGAGTTCTTTGAACCATTAATTGATCTTCAAACTCCTACTAGACCCAAAGGGCCCATAGGGTCCTGATTTCACAACCGTTACAACCATGACTCACTCCACTAGGATTTCCATTAATCCCATAGGTGGTACAACTAAATCCACTGCCACCAATGATGTTATCTGCGAATAATCCCTCACCACTGGGAACTATTCCAGGTGGCATACACGAGATTCCTAAGAATCTAGAAATTTTTTGTCCCAGGTACGCCCATGGAGAGTCACGCAGTGCTAAAGAGAACATCTAGGTATTCAAATATTCCTGTACTCGGGCTCAAATATCCCATCATGATGTTGCATGTAGATTATTCATCTATTCATTGAGGGATATGGACTACAATTGGTACCTAAAACTGCCTACAGGATCCATCCTTAGTTGGACAAATTTAGAAGATGCTTTCATTAACAATTTCCAAGTTTATGTCAACCCAACTATCTTATACCACCAATTTTCCACAATTAGGAAAGAGCCGCACAAAGAATTTCCTCTATTTAAACATGATTCTAGAGGATGTACAGATGGTTACAAGAACCCTACCTAGTGGCTAAGAATATCATCATCTAGGCATACCTAAAGGCCATAGACCCACTGATTGGCTTATTTATGCAAAGAACCTACCTTGTGCTAGACATTGATTCGATGTCTAAGGTATATCACCTAGCTGTCAAATTGCAACAACAAATAAGTTCACAATCAAGTGGATTGGGAGGGGTCTTCCCTCCCTTGAAATATCCTACGATTCCTAACTCAACTACTCTATTTAATACAGTCCCAAGGATGTCCCACTCTACCTATGAACCTTTTTCTGAGTTACAACCACCCCCTGCATTACCATGGGTCAATGGTGGGACTTTAGATTCCTCCCAACAACATTAAAATTCTCACAATAATGTTGGAGGATCTAACACAACTAATCACCCATTTGTTGCGATGACTGTAGATAGTGAGTGAATTTCTCATTTGACCACAGAGTTAGAAATTATAAAGAAAACTTTATCTCAAGTAACCAATGAGATGGATAATTTCAAGCTTAACCCCCGTCAAAACAAAAATCATAATCAAAGTTACTAGAATTAGGGTGGGTATTCCAACCAAAATAACTACTCCAACCAAAATCAAAGGAATTTTCAAAATCAAAACTTCCCCAACCAAAACTATTAGAGTCAGAATAGGGGATACAATGAGAGACCCAATAAAAATAGCAAGTGGAACACTGGACCAAATAATGGGGAAGTTCCTCATAACTATTAAGCTAATTAAGATAAACCACACACTACAAATGTTGCAAATTTGAACTTCATGACTAACTGGTGTAGGTTGCATGACACTGTTGTGCATTCTAAGGTTAACTACCTGAAGATTAAACAATTGGTCAAGATGGCACTAGCTAATTCTCAACCACCACAAGGTAATTATAACAAAGTTGGTGGATCATTTTATATTGCTATGGCTTTTGAAACATATGATAGGGAATATCGGTTTCCCATGCAAGGAGAAAATCAACCAAAAATGTATACCTATGACGCTGAGGTGTTTTAGTCCAAGGGAGGCCATTTTATGAGAAATCAAAACAAGGGGCTGATTACCACATCTTCCCCTCCCAATAATATGGTTCCCCCTAATCAGAACATAGATAATAATCTGCCTCCACCAAAAGGCCCACCTAGGTTTCCTAGCAAAGGTAACACTGCTTTTGTTCCTAAACAACAGAGTAATACTGGTGTGGAATTTAATTTTATTTCCTAGATGCAAAATTAGATGACTTCATTGTCATTCTTTGATATCTTGAAGTGGTGCCCTTCCTAATGTGAAATTGTGTTGAAGGCCTTGGAAGAAGCAGATCAGTTGAAAGGAAAGACTAAGGCGACTTTAGCCACTGACATGACACAATCTTGTATAGAGGCAAGATGAGGATACCCTTGTTTCTTTTGATTCTGAGAATTTTCACGAAGAATTTACATAATTTCCTTTTGGATTCTAGAGCATCAGGTAATTTTATTCCTTTCTCTATTTGTAAAAAATTTAGGTTTAGCCCTAGTTCAAACTCATAAGAAAGTCATACAGTTAGATAAAACTAAGGCCAATGTCATATGAGAACTAAAGAATGTGCATGTACAGATTAGATCAAACCCGCAGATCCAAAATTATATGGATATTTAGTTTATTGATAGTCCTAAGACATATGGCATGTTGTTAAGTAGGGATTTCATGAAGGTTATAGGAGATTACCGCTCCCTAGATTTCTTGCACATGTCGCTGTCATGGAAAGGGGTAGAAAATTAGATTAGCATTGAAAGTGAACCTCACTTGAAGCATATGATCACTAATTATGACCATCCCAACGAAGTAGCCTATTTTGAAACTGAGATAGGAGTATATAGGAGAGAAGAAATCATGACCTTTTCAATGTTTAAGCCCAATTTCTCACAACCTTTAGAGCATAGTGACCCTATGACCACAATAAACCAACAAGTTTTAATTCAAAAATTGCAAAAAGATAAGTTGGTCCTTCGAGAATATGTTGATCTATGGAGCTTGTTACTCCCGAACTGATGTCGGGTCCATTACCAGAACCATTCTGAGCTGATGTGTTAGCCATGTTTAAACATTTTGAATCATTTTTATCAGTTAGGAGAGACTTTTAGACACAATCCCAAAACATCTCCAAATCAGTTTCCATTTGAAGCTAAGGATGCGACTGTTTTGAAAAAGGAGAACAATACCCAGGAAGAAGTCTTACCCCTAACTGGTCAAAATTAGATCCTATTTTTTGATTTATGAAATGAGGCTAAGGAACTTCAGGAATCATCTAATACCCCACCCCAACTAACCTTCCAATTTCTAGGGGATTGCTCAAAAAGAAAGTGAGTTGCAAAACTGTTGGTCACGAAGAGGTGCAGGAAACAATCTCTACCCATGTTTTAAATCTGGATGAAATACCTAACCGTCATCATTTATAGCAGCCTCTCAATCTTAATATCCCAAACTAGTCTAAGCCACCACCTATTTCTCTTAAGAAAACACCTGCAGCTGACCTAAAGAAAGAAACCCCAACTTGAGATCAACTGTGGACCCTCAAATTTGATGGTTCCAAATCTAAAATTGGGAGTTGATCTAGAGTAGAACTAACCAATTGAAAAGGGAAAATTTACTTTGCTTCTTACAAATTACAGTTTGGCTACACCAATAATGTCACAGAGTATGAATTGCTTGCTAGGGAACTGATGTTTGCGCATCAGAAGAAAGTTACAACTTTGATAGTCATGGGAGATTCTAAGGTAATAATCAAGCAAGTTTGTAGCTAGTACACATGCCACAATAAAAGGCTAGTTGCATACCAAAAAAAAATATAGAACTTGATCGAAGACTACATTGCTTTCGGAATCAAGTTGATTCCTACAGAAGACAACTAGATTGTAGATGCACTTGTTGTTGCTGCTAGTAATTTGGAACCCATGCATGATTCCAAACTAAAAAGGTTCTTTGTGTAATTAGTGTCAATTCCATCTATCCCTGATAACGTTCAAAATTTCCAAGTTTTTGATGATAATCAACATATACTTTCCTTCTTGGTGAGTTCAGATCGATGAATCTGATAGAGATTAGAGAGATTGGTATCTAGAAATTGTGATGCTTAAGGTATAATTAATCTAAAAACCAATAGAATTCCTAAGGGAATGGTAGCATTAGAAAGGATCTTTGATTTTGATCCTCGAGCCCACGAGAAAATTCCTATTGATACTGATGGAGGAAAGTATGAGTTAGTTAACTTGGTAGATTCGGGCCCAGAAAGAAACTATTCATTGGCAAGACTTGTCCTAAGGAAATTAGGGAAAAAATCTTGAGAGTACTAAAGCAGCTATTGCAGCAATTGCATGGGGGTATGAAGATCTAAAAACCTTTGATACTTAAGTGATAACTCACACTATCCCTTTGAAACCTGAAGCAAAGCCCTTCTATCAAAAGCAACACCCAGTGAATGCCTTGATTGAACCTCTGATTCTTAAAGAGGTACAAAAGCTATTGCCAGTGAGAATAATTTTTCTAATAATGCATTCGACTTGGGTTGCAAATATGGTTTATGTTTGTAAAAAGAATGGGGAAATTAGATTGTGTGTTGACTTTAGAAACCTCAATAAAGTTTCAAAAAAGGGTAACTACCAGCTTCCTTCTCTTGATGAGGTGTTGTATATAGTTAAAGGATTGTAGGTGATGTCATTATTGGATGGCTATTTAGGATACAATCAAGTGTTGGTTAACTATGAAGACAAGATGAAGAATGTCTTCACTACCAAGTGGGGATATTTTCCTATCGAAGGATGTCGTTTGGTCTCATTAACGCTGGAGCCACCTTTCAATGCGATATGGATGTTGTATTTAAGGACCTGGTAGGTAAATATATCATCATTTATATGGATGATCTAATTGTGTTTTCCAAGAATAGGGAAGACCATGTTTTAGATTTGTCAAAAGTCCTTGGAAAATGTATAAGCTATGGTGTATCCCTCAACTCGAAGAATATGTGTTATAGGTCTTTCAAGGGAAATTATTGGATCACATAATATCGAAAAGGGGGATTTCAATCGACCCAGATAGAGTGGAGTCCATTCTAAGATTGACCATGCCTTGCAACAAAAAAGAGATGAATCTTTCTTCAAAAAGATACATTTTGTAAGAAAGTTCATAATCGGTTTCATGGAAATTGTTAAACCACTTAATGAGATGATGAAGAAGGATGCAAAGATTGAATGGAGTAATGAGGCTAAGGCTTCCTTCTCACAAATAGAAAAATTCTATCTTAGAAGCACCTGTCTTGACCAGTCCTGATTATTTAATGCCTTTTTTATATTTATTCTTTCGCATATGATTATTCATGTGCTGCTGTTTTAACACAAAAGAAAGGTGAAGGGAACAAGAGGATGATAGATTTTATGAGTTCTTCATTCAAGAATGGTGAGATCAGATATCCACCCTTGGAGAAGCAGGCCTTCCCATTGGTATGAGTGGTTAAGAATTTTTAGCACTACATTCTTCACAGTTAGATCATCGTTATAGTTCCCAACATTGCAGTGAAGTCTCTTCTAATGCTAAGTGAGTTCGGAGAAAGAAGGGGAAAATGGATGGAAATTTTGTAAGAATTTATCCTTGAAATTCACTTGATGAAGTTGGTTTGAGGACAAAGCTTATCTAAGGCTATGGCTGATGTTGACACCAAGATTACTTGCTGATAGTATACGCACAATCATTCACAAGTGATCCATGGTATGCAAATCTGATTTTCTTGTTGTTGAACAACAAATATCCTAATGGAATGAATACCACTAAGAGAAGAGCATTGAGACTAAAGAGTTCCCATTATATGCTCAAAGGAGGATCCTTGTATAGGAGGAGCTTTGAAGGTTTCTATTTGTGCTGCCTTGATCAACAACAAGAAAAAAAGGCTATTGCTGAGTTTCATGGCAGACATGGTACTGGGCACGGTTCATATGATGCCATGGAACATAAAATTTTGAGATCAAGCTATTATTGGCCCCATGTGTTTCGGGATGCTCACCAAAATGTTAGGACATGTGATACATCTCAAACTTTGGAATCTAAAGAACACAATCTAGCAATGTCCTTACAAACAGTATACGAGGTAAGACTATTTGCCCAATGGGCACTAGATTTTGTTGAGGTAATTAATATGAATTCATTTATAGGTCATAGGTTTATTTTGATTGCAACAGATTATTGCACATGTTGGACTAAAGCTCAACCTTGCAAGAACAGTACCAATGATGTTATCAAATTCCTTAATGAATATGTCATTACCAGGTTTGGAGTACCATTTGCTCTGGTATGCGATAGCGGACCTAATTTTTCTTCTGCTCAATTTATTCAGTGGGTGTATGAAGATAATTTTTTTTTGAAATATATCTCTAATTACTATCCATAGGGAAATGGGGTAGCAGAGTCTACCAATAAAAAATTGTTGGAGGTAATTAATAAGTTTCTAGAAAGTAATCCTAGGGATTGGAACACAGCTGAGATCTTCCTTATGGACAAATAGGACTAGAATCAAAGATGCCTTAGGAAACTCACTTTTTTTTTTAGTCTATTCCAAGACCCAATCTTACCTATTCATTTACAAATATCTTCTCTCTGGTTTATGCAAGAATTTTATTCTAATGATGATAGGATAGAGGTCCAACTAACTAGTTTTCTCAATCTAGAAGAATAGAGAGATGCTGCTTTGCAGCAATTTTCCAAGCATTAGGCTATATTCAAACATTGGTTTGAAAAAATAACAAAAATTAAAGCCTTTAGAATATAGACCTTGTGTTTCTATGGGACAAATCCAGAGAGAGGAAGGGTGATCATCAAAAGTCTTACTAACTTTGGTTGTGTCCATATCAGATCGCTGAGATCCTTGGTGAGAATGCCTTTCGGTTAAGCACCTTAATAGGAGAACCTATCCCATTTTCTATCAATGGACAATTTCTCAAACACTATTTTGGCCCATGAAGGTCTGATCATCCATCTAATTGTATATATGTATTTATTTTTTTCTTGTTTTTGGTTTGTTTGTTTTCATTTACTTTGTTTCTTTTCATTCTGATGTTTGTTCTTTGTTTTTGTTTTCCTCCTTCTTTTAATTTCTAAGGACCTTCATTTTCTCCATTTTCGAGTGGAGGGGTAGTTATTCAAAGTATACTAAAGGTACTATGAAAAAGAATTTTCTCTAGATATTTTCAAGTATGTCTGTCAAACTCTTTCATTTTAAGACTTATGTTTTATGTTCATTTTAATAATAGGTTGAAATATTAGGAAAAAATAGGTACATTTCAAGTGATCTCATAAAACATGGCTGATTCTATCACATACTAAATAGAATCATCTATTTTATCAAGGGAATATTTGTCTTAGGGTGACTGTATTCACGATTCAAGTGAAAAATCCAAGTCCTAATGCTATCATGAGGTCCACCATAGTTCTCAATCCGATTTTCAGATTACTACGTATGAGTATTGAGAAAAGATAAGAATATAATTTCTCCAAGTGAAGTCCATGCAAAAGAAAATAAAAGAGAAGCATAAATAATGGAAAATTTAATATTATAAGGGTAATTCAAGTATCTCTACCAGGGATATGGATGGTTGGTTGGCAATAGAGCGATCCTTTGAGAGAACTAGAGGTATCTCTGTCGAGGCTATAGACACCTGGTTGGTAGTAGAGAAATGCTTAGGATATCATTGCACGACAGTTAAAATGACTCAACTTAGGTATCTTGAATCTTAATACAATTGTTCAAGGATAGGTAGAGTCTTTAGGGAAAGAGATGCAGCATACATGAACACTTAGATTCAAAGTTTTTATTGCTGATTTACGTTTGAGATTCTAGCTCAAACTTATTTCCTATTTAACTGATAATACTTGAGTTAAAATGTTCATAAACTAGAGGTTCTAGATGACTGAATTCTTAAGTATCTTGAAAATGGGTAAACCATTTTCCCAGCTGAGTCACCAATTTTTACTTGAAAATGGGTAAGCCATTTTCCTAGCCGAGTCACCAATTTTTACTCCTTGCATAACCACCTCATTTTTTCTTTGTCAAAATGGGTCCCCCTTTGTTTCTTTTGTCTGGGTGTTAGGAGTTTTTTATTTTTCTCCTAAGTCTTAGTTTTCCTTTGTTTTTTGGGTTCGGGTTTTTGAATAACACTCACACTTGTTACTTTGTAAAGTTCAAGTTCCTATTTGTGTTCCAATCCTGACCCCCACACTTTTCCTTGTGTTTTCTTTGTTCTATTAGAGTCAAGTTTTGGGCCGGAATCATCACCTTACACCCTTCAAGGTGTAAGTTCATGTTTTCATCTTAATCCCAACTTCTACTTTTCTTCCTTGTGCATTTTTGTTTGTGTCAGAGTCAGATATCAGACCGAAACTTGAACCAAGAACTTTTCCAAAGTTCTTGTTCTTGTTTCTATCCTGATCCTAACTTCTGACTCCGTCTTTGTGTTTTGGAATTGGATTTTGGACCTAAAATTGAACCAAGAACTTTTCCAAAGTTCTTGTTTCATGTTTCAACCTAATATTCGATTACCGCTTTGTCTTTATTTGTCGAGATTCAAACTTTGGAAATTCACTTGAACTTTGCAGTCATTGAAAGTTTAGTGTCATTTCATGTTCTGATCTTGAATCCCACTTACCTTCCTTCTTGCAACTGTGCATTAATGACTTCCACCCTGATCCTGAGGCCTGAACAACCCCCATTAATGGATAACCATTCACATGTGCGAACAAGTTTTTATCCTTGTTGCTCCTTGGTTTCCATTCAATTTGGATTGTACAGTTCGACAGAGTAAGCCAGAGTGACACGAGAGTTAGGGTTTGATGATGCACTTTAGTTTCTCACTGTGCTGTCAAATTTTTGGTTGCGTTTGGAGGTAGGTGTTTTTTCCCTATGTTTTTCTTCGTTCTCGGTTTGGTTGTGTTTGTTTCCCTTGTTGTTTCATGTGTTTTCTTTCTTTCCTTATTTTTTGGTTTGTTTTTGTTTTCCTTCACACCCTTTGGTGTGTTTTCTCCGCTCTCAAACCATTTGGTTCGTTTTTCAGTTTTCCTTTCTTGCATTTTGCTTTTTCTTTCTGTTTGCTAGATTTTTCGTCCCACCTTGTCCTAGTTTTCTGGGGTTTTTCCATACTTCTTGTTCAAACAAATGTTTCAATTGATAAATTCAAATTTTTGACCATTTTAAATTGAAATTATTGAATCCCAACTGATCCAATCCCGAAGGCACAATTTAAAGATACTATCATATCTATTTTACCTTTGCTTATTACCAAAATTTTTATTCCTCATTCTCGCATCTATTTTGGAATTTGGGAATAGGAATTGCACTTATGTCTTTTACCACAGTTTGAGTCTATCTCCTTCATTGGATTTGATCCTAAATTTTGATATACTATCAACATCGAGGTTGGGATTGTCACCTCAAAATGTTAAAAGTTTTTTTCAATGAACCACATCATGTCTCGATTCTAATCACTACTTTCTATCGGGATCAAATCTCGAATCGGCACTGAGCTTTTGATATAATGTTAAGTCCCATGACTTGGTGCCATCCTAATTCTAACTTCTGATGCAATGTTGGGATCAAAACTCAGGGTTTACATATTCACACTATGTAAACTTATGGACAGTTCCTTAACAAAAGCTTGATTCTAACTCTACATATTGTTGTGGGATTGAAACTCAAAATGCTACCAAAGCTTGTTCCCTTTTTGGGGTGCAATTCCAAATCATTTCCTAATTCTGATTCCCAAACACATTACACGATCAGAACTTGGGATGTTTCCTACACTTGTTCACTTCTATTTGTCCCGTGCCAAATCACAACATGATTCTGACATTCAAGATATCATTGAGATTAGAACTCAAAGAGAACCTTAATTGACTCTGTTGGTTAAGTATCACTAATTGGTGAAGGTTTTATCCCAATTTCCAAATGCATTGTAGGATCGGACCACGTAATGACACTAAATTTTTTTCACCACTATAGGTATAGGTATTGAACCCCAACCCGATTTTGATGTCTAATGGAATTGAAGAATATTATATTAAAGTTCAAGTTCAAAGTTTTCCCCTATCTTGATTACTGATACAATTCATGTATTGTGCTTACAATGGTCAAGTTCATGGTTCCATCTTGAACTTGAAACTCGAAAATGTTGAATTAACTTGTATAATTGGAATTTATCTTGAATGAATAGAAATTTAATAGGAATACTTGTGCTAATCTTCTCTTTGCATGTCTCTTCTTTGCTTGATGATTGTCAGTATTGTAGGGTAATTAAAAAAATGTTTGATTCAAAGGAGGAAGTTCCCACTGAAGAAACATCAAAGGGGAGAAAAGCCAAGAGGCTAAAGCCAGAACAAGTTTTTATTACAATGAAGTATAAGTTCGAAGGGACCCCAGTAGTATCTAAGTTCAGGTCTGATATTATGAACATCACTAATATGCTGGTCAAACATATTTATTTGGACCAATTTTGTAAAGATACCTTTTCAAAAGATGTTACCCCAAGGGTAAGGAAGATTGCATAGTTTGGGTTGGCTCATGTAGCTAGTTTTCCTATTGTTGTGCAATGTCTTGAGTTCAACTTAGCTATGCACAAATGTACAATCCAACTCATAGGTAGTGTATTGATTCCAAGAGGAATGTGTTCATTGATTTGACCCTAGTAATGATTAGAATAGTCTTTGATTGTCCTCTTTACCTTGATCTCAAGATTATGATTGAGGCTAATGCACTTAAACTCTGGGTAGTAGATGTGGATGGGAACAAAAGGGTAATTAACAAAAGGTGGCTTAAGATTGAGAAGAAATTAGTAAAGAAGGTGCCACCTAACCCTAAGAGGTCTAACTTTTTTGAGGACATAGGGGACATGATCACATTGCTGGAAATAATATTTGGTAAGGAAAACTCTCGTATCTTTGAACACAGGATGTTTCCATTCATTCAACTAATTCTAGAAGGGAAATAATATCTAGATTGGGGATAGATAATTTCAGATAACATTCATGACCAACTACTAAGAGTCATGGATACCAAGAAATTCTATATGTCTTCATATGTGGTATAATGTGTTGCAAGGATGGGATAGTTTCTAGGGTTAAATATTGAAGGGTCAATGAATAATGGCCCAAATTAGAAGAAGGTTTGGGACTATTATGAACAACTGGAATTGAAGACAATAGATAAATTTTTTAAAAGAGTTAATGATGCATTTTTATATGCTATCATTAATCAACTCAAAGGTGATGTTGGTTTCAGATTGTCCAAGGAGGTAATGGAGTTAATTGAAGAGTGGGGTTATTGGTTTATCCAATACCCCAAATCTACCTATTTTAGACTATTTGGATATGACGGGAACCCTTTTAAGTTGTTTAGGTTTTGTGGTGATAGAGGGTCTTGATGGAGTTTTCTCATCAGGCCACGAAGGTGAAATGCCATATTTTCTACACAACATAAGACTAGTTGCCATTCTTTCCCAATGCAATTGGGATTTTATTCTTGTTCCTCTTCAATAATAGCAAAAACAACAATGAAAGAGTTTTAATCTATGAATTTACAATAGCATACATCCAAGAAATATTTTGATCCAAAGAAGAAAATGTATGGTTTGTATGCTTCACAGTTTCCCCATCATCGACCACTTTTTGAAGAATTTTGGGCCAACTTGCAAGATTAGTTTGAAGTAAGAAGAAGTGGATATGAAAGTTTAATAATTCCCAAAATCATGGATTTTGAGGTTGCAAAGAATATATCAGAAGGCACCACAAATGATGGGATTACTCTTGATCCCCACTATGAAATGGATAAAGTGGCTACCAAGGATTTGGAGCCCATCATTTGGATGAAAAAGGAGGAAACTAATATCCATAAAGTATCGCAAGTAGTGGTGTATAGAAGTGTGAAATGGCTTAACCTTCGCTTGAAGCAACCAAGGGTTAAGGATTTGAGGAAGAGGGATTCCAACAGTGAACCTACTTCCTCTATTGAGACAAAACAATAAAAGAGATTAAAGAAAGATGTTACAACAACATAAGCAACCACGAAAGAGCTTGCCCCAACAGAAGAAGAAATTTCAATAAATTAGGTTAATGAAGCTTTGCAAAAAGCTAAAATTACTTATGAAGCCGTTACTGCAGGGGTTATTTCAGGTCTTGGCACCACACCTTTAGCTACTGTATATCCTGGGGAGGAAGTTACTAAGGAAGGCTTGTTGGCCTCCTCTAATGATTCAACAACTAAGCCCTTAAAGTTGTGATTTAGAGATTGGATATCTGTACTAAATAGCTATCTTAATCATCATGAAGGTTCATTTAATTGTCAACCCAGGGACATATACTTGAAATGGGTTAGCACAGTATGTACTCTAGGAATATATAGTAGCCATATTCATTATACAACTAGAAAAGACATGATGCTGAAAGAAAATTTCTTGAAAGGAAGTAACATAAGCGTTGAACATTAACCAACAACTATACTGAACTAAAATTCATGACATGAATGGAAATATTAGCATACTAACATGAAACTACTTTGTCTACTTTGGATGCAGGAATAGTCACATAATGGAATTCTAGTAGCTACAAGAATAGAAAGTTTCCAAAATTGTAACTATAACTGAACAAAAAAGTAATGGATAAGCTAGAAGGATGGAATTCTCACCAAGTGGGCCCCCTTGGGTGAGTATTCCTCAAGACTAACTTAGATGCAACAAACTTATAACTTCATTTTATTCATTGAAAATCATGATTTCAATAGAGTAGAAACATAACTATATTACTTTGAAACTAGAAATGTGAGTACAACATAAAATTAATCAACCTTCTAAGAAGGAGCATTTGAGTATTATTTATAGAAGGAAAAACTAATAACTAACTTCCTAACAAGGTAGTCAACTCCAATAGATTAGGAGGGTGTCACTTATTAAAATCATGAAAAGTGGAAAGGAGGTTGTGCATTCATGGAATTTGGTCAATCCAATCCTTTCCTTAACGTAGATATAGAACAAAAACACCTCATACATTCACTCAACTAACAATTATGACCGTTTACAAGGTAGTTACAATATTTGATTCAAACTGGGAATTTCCCTCCATTTAGAGTTTTCCCTCCATTGAGCTTTTAATGATCACCTTTTTGACTTCCTTGGCAAACGACCAGCTGGTAGAATTTTCTTCAACTTTGTAGGCTCTAATTATATCTACATAATAGCATTAGCATAGACAACAATTGCATATCTATAACTACCTTAAAGTAACATTCATTAATCCACATGTAAAATTAACATAGATAATTCACATAGCATGCTAATGTCATTAAAATTCACAAGGATAAACTTATGCCCAAGGTCTATAGTTTTAAGGAAATAACATGGAAAATGTCAACAACCAAGTGCCAAAGTCTATGGTAATAACAACAAATAGATAATAAACCATATCAAAATTGAGCCATTAATTGGACTCATCAGGTCCTTCTACTATCCCTCTACAAACAAAGGATACCACTCCTACTGTGCCATTAACTTAAGGAAAAATGAATATTGAAGAGGAGAGGCCTACTATGATTGAAGAGCTAGCTCGTGAAAAGGAAGCTGCACAAAAAGAAGAAGAAATGAAAAAGATAGAAGAAATAAGAGCTCAAAATGAGAGAATGGAACAAGAAAGGTTGTAGAAAGAGAAAGATGAGAAACAAGGGATTTATTTTGAGCATACCATGGAGGTTGTTTCTTCTACACCTCCTTCATTAACACCTCTCAGTACTCAACAAGTAATTACTCAGCTAGCTGCTCCCACTTGGCTCAAGCTAAATTTGGAAAAGAGACAACAAGTTCAAGCTCAATCAGTGGCATGGGATGAAATGGTAAAGGATATAGACAAGGTGAAACCAAAGAATAGGGTAAGTGCACCAATCCATGACACAATTTTGGTGCCAAACTAAAAAAAATCGCAAAAAAAGCTCAAAATTGAGCATTTTGCGAGCACCAAATTTGGCTCTCGCTAAATGAAAAAGTAGATTCAAAGAAAAAAATGGATTTGAAACCTGCATTTTCATTTCAACCCATGGCTTGGCTTCGAGGATTTTAGCTCTGCAAATCGCACTCGCCAAATCTCATCCATCTTTTACACTCTTAGCTTGTTATTTTTCATGAGGATGCCACCAACATGTCAAAGATATCAAAGATTGTGAAGAGGTATGTATTTTTATTCTATTTATTTTGAATTTGATTTAGAATTCATATTGAAATAGGTTTTTATAATAATTTTTTTTCTAATTCTTAGGGAATGAATCTCCACCTCGAAACACTGAGAATTCACAATCACCCCCTCAGGAAGAGCTTCCTATACAAGAACAACTTGAAATTCCTTCATCAATTCATAGGAATCCTCAAGGAACATGAGAAAATATTCTAAATCTAATTGAAAACAATAAAAGAGACATTGAACAATTTATTGGAAGATTAACTGAGCATGTCAAAACCCACCATTATAGGAGAGGGATTGCTAAATCATTGAAATCAATTGTATCTCATGTAGGAGAAATGAGTGAGAAAATAATTTTTTGGTCAAATAAGAGGAATGATATGAGACAATTTTATTCTAGTGGTTTGTCATATGTAGATGTTAAGAAAACAAAAAATTAGCAAAGTAGACTTGTGTTCCCTATTTATAGACCCAAGAATCAACACACCTTCATCTAATGCTTTCAGGAGGTTCCCCATCCATTGGTGCCACTATGAGTTAATTAAAAATAAATTTTGGGAGTAGTGGTGGATGGTATTTGACCAACCTCCATGCAATAACCATGAGCTACCACAATACTTTTTGAGGAAACTCTATTGTGAGTTTGTCCTCAATAAGATGCTAAATTATTTTGACATCTTAGACTTTAAAGGTAGAGGTAGGGGTTCCACACACAATAGACCTACTACATGATGTAATCCATAGTTGGCACCAAGACCCTTGGACAAACCCATGGTGGATCATGTCACTGTTCCTTCCATTGTTAAGGATGGTGTAGAGGTGGACATGTTGGAGTCGATTGGCTCACTCACCTAGACCATTTTATAATTTGTGAGGCCTCTAGTAGAGCCTAATGTGGAGGAGATGTGTAGGACCCAAGCTCCACCCCACCATTGTGGAACTTGTGGTGTTGTTTGTGGATATGATTATCAGAGTGCTCAGGATGTAGCTACAAAACCTACATTAGTTACAGAGGTGATTAATTAAACATATGATTTTCTGAATGATACATTTGGCATTGACACTCCGGTAAAATTCAGCAAGTTCATTTAATGTTGTTTATTAAATTATATTTTAAGATTTAAGAATAAGTAAACTAGTATAATTTCAATATGATGAAATTTTAGGGTTGGAGTGTTCATGAGACATGCCCCATTCCTATAGATCCTTGTTCGTTCTCAACATTGAGTCCATAGGTATGCAACTAGTATTAAAGATATTATTATTGCATTTGAACAATTGAATGCTATATTTGAATGTTTGTCTTATAACGTGCTTTGGATTTCAAATAGTTTCCTGATGGACCTTCGACCTCCACACCTCACAATTCATTTTTTCAAACAACTTACACTCAAGTAGCCTTTATTTATTAATGGTGTTGTAAAACAATGTTAGCTAGTTTTCTTAATTTTGGGTATACAAATCTAAAAAATTGATGGGAAACACAAAATTGCATTTGTATTCCTTGATCGTGTCACATTATCTTCATCTAATTTACTTTTTGTTCCTTTATTCCTTCCTAATCCCATCCCATTAACATTTAATAGTTCACCCTACCATTTACTCTTTCATTTACCATTTGTAGATGTTGACATCAGACAACCCTGGTGATGTCAGTGGCATGATGGACCATGGAGTTGCTGCAACAATAGCTAGTTTTGATCCATTGAGAGAGGTATGCAATAGATTAGTCGATTTGACATTATATTTGCTCTTTTATGGTCTATTATAGAAAATTTTCACGATACTTTTATTTAGTTTAATTTCTATCTTGATGGTTGCTACATGTTGTTGTCACTCTAGATCGTGGATGTGGTAATGCTGTAAATGTGCATGATGACTATATGTATGCGGTAAGTGATTATATTTTGTTATATGTCATTCCACAATTCAATTTCTATGCATTAACATGTTTACTTTTTATTGTATCAGTTGAAGTTCTATAGTGAAGAGAGGAGGACTAGCAAGTGTGTTCAAAAGACAAGAGAACCAATAGTCACTCCATTCAGCCAAATTTTGAAGGTAGCACGGGATCTATTTCCTTCCCCTAGAGGGAAATGACTTGTATTAGGGTCATTTTTTGTATGCCTATGTGGAATTTTGGAACATATTTTTTGTACTATTAATATATACATGAAATTTTATGTCCATATGGATCCTTTTACTAAGCCCGTATGGATATTTTGGATTTATTGTATATACTTTTATCAATATATTATTGTATAGCCTTACGAATTTTTCATTAAAAAAAATCTTATTTTGCTACTATCATTCTTTAATGATGTTATCATGTGTATTGTGTAAACTATATTCTTGAATATTGTAGGCATGGATTTATTTTACATCTAATGCTTAATTAATTATTGTCAATTGGTCAATAAGATCCATCTAAAGCATATTGTGTAAATAAGCTCCATTCCTGGTGGTTTGTATCATTTGGAATGCTTCAATTACTTGTGCCTCACTTATTCACATGTATGCTTCACTTATTCACATGTATACTTCATGTATATTGCATGTATTCACATGTATGCTTCATGCTTCCAATGCATAGCAACAAAAATCTTTTGGGGAAAAAATCAACAAACCAAAAGTAAGAGTTTTGAAAAAATTAGGAAAAAATTCATATTTAAAAAAACATAAAAAATTGTAGAACAAGAGATAAAAACTTTTTTTTTTGAAATTGAAAGGTATTTCCATAGCATATAGAGATATAGAGAGCAAATAAAATAAATATTTTAACTAATGAATGGAAAAAAAAGATTTTTTTAGTTTATATTTATATCGTTGATTACATTGCATTGCACATCTTTCAAAGTCAAAGCATTACTACACATTGCATAACTAATAAACAGATGTTGATAGATGAAAAAATTTCAATTACAATATAGTTTTTACAAAGTCAACCTAAGAAATTATGAAATTACTTCACATTGCATAACTAATAACTAGGAGTAGTTTCCAATTGCATTTTCTTATCATGGCATTCTATGAGACCAGTTTTCTTTGAAGTAACTTTTCAAATAGTTCAGTGCCTTGTCTATGTTACCACATTTTTCATGCATGTCTATCAAAACATTTTTTCAAATAGTTCACTTCCTTGTTTCTATAGCTAAAATCCTAAAACAAGTTCTTTTGAACAAGCTATGGATGCTTGGAAAAAATATATCAATAGCATAATAGCAAGCAATAGTATAAAAAGGCAATGAACTGCTTGAAAAAAATGCCTCAAAGAAATGTTGTCTCATGGTGATGGAATGCCATGAAATGAAAATTGATATGGATTTTCATGCCATTTTGATGCAATGATAGGGAGTTCATCAAACACTTTTGTAAACTCCAAAACCCTCTCTATGATTATCTTCTTTGTTACCACCCTACTAGCCTTGTAGGAAACCAAACCTTGTTTTTAGGGCTTATCCCTCAAATAATCCAACCAATCCACTAATCACTCATATTTTTAGGGACCCTTTAACCCCACACAAAACATACCTCAAAATCTTATTAGGTCTCTTTGGACCATCTTCACTTAAACTAGCCTTTAGCACTGAAAAGGGCACCAATTAGCCCATTTTTCCAAAGGAACACCTCACCAAATCTACTACCAACTCAAGATTCCACTTGAAAAACTTCAAAATACCTACAAAACTTCATATTTTCCAACCCTTGAGTCAAAACTCACCTTTTATGACCCTCACTTTCCTCACAATTGACTAGGGTTTATTGAAAACCACATACCCAAACCTCTCAAAACCTTGAAACCACTTCCAAAATACCTTATTATACCTAAAAAAGCATAATTGACCACCAAATTATGCTGCCCCAAAATATCTCTCACACTTCCTTCATAAAACCTCTCAAATTCACCCTTTTTCCCTCTTTATTCAACTGGGGCTTCATGCCATATCTCTTATTTGACCCCTCCTATATTTTCCAACCTTCATAACACATAAAAGTACCCTTGATTAAACAAAAAAAAATAGGTTCTATCCTTCCTCAACTCAAATTCTTCAATCTACTAATTCAAACCATGCCCTTGAGGCCTAAATTCAATGTTTTCAATAGGGGCAGCATGGAGAACTCCACCCAATGATCTTAGCAACCTTAAATACTTATTCATACACCTAAAAATACTATAAACAGGCACATTCCACCAAAATATATCACTTACAGTAGGTGGAATGGCCTCTTAAACACATTTTAACCCTCAAACCCTTGAACCCCTGTTTTTAGACCACCTTTAGAAATCTACCTACCAATTTATTGAATCTTAGCACAAATTCCTCAAATAAACTTTAAAATGTTTTCAACACCTATATCTATCAATTCACATACATTTAAAATGAATAACAACCTATATGGCACCATACACAGGCTGGGTTTGATGAATTTACACAAAAAAAATAGAAAATAATGATATTTTATTGATTTTTCTCCTTCAAATTCTTCAACAACCATTCTCAATGATGGAATCCACATAATTAAACATACTCATACCTAAAAATAACTTTTCCAACTTTTTTCAATGCCTAAAACTATCTTTCAACTGCCCATGACCATTGGGCTTCCCTCTAATTTGAAAATTTTGCACATTTTACATATTTGAAATGACAACATTTAGCATTTTTGCAACATTTTACCTAATGATGCCAAAATAACTTCAAAACTAAATTTTTTTTACAAAATTTCCTATCATGGCCTTAACATTATCATGACTAAAACCACCTATCTAGACCAAATAGACAAAATGGAGCAACAAGGTGCTCTACACCATTCACTTGACCATGAAATTATTCCAATTCCCTTGGAAGTTTTCAACACTTTAACCTGCAATAGCTCTTTGACCTTCAACTCTTTTATGCTCCTCCTTATTCTTGAAACTGCTCCATTGATCCTCATCTTCACCTTTGGCTTGAACTTGTCCATGCATAGTAGACCTCTACTTGTCTTGTCATCTTGAATTTGCACCTCCGTGCTCTGATTTTTCTTCATCTGCTGCATCCATCTACTTCCACTCTATCCTTCTACTTCATTCACTACAAAATGGCTCTCACCTTGTCCCTCTTCTTTCATTTTAACCTTTGGTTTGAATCTAATGAATATAATTATTAAAATAAAGACTTTCGCACAGTTGAATTTATTCCACCAAACATTCACTTTGACCTTATCCTTTATCCTCACAACCATCCTTTGTTCCTCCATCATTGGAACCTCTATCATGGCAGCATATGACTACCTCTCAACTGATTTTTTCATCCAAGGACAACCCTCTGTCATAACCACAACAACATCACTCTTCTCCACTTCAATTGGAGACTCCACAAACACTTTGTCTTTAGCCTTCTCTTGGCCTATCTCTATCAACTTCCCATCTTCACCTCTTGGGGTGACTACAACCTTCTTCCTTTTCTTAGCCTTTACCATTCCTTTCACTAGCCTTTTCCATTTTTCTTGGCTCACTATCCTCTTTATCATCTTGTCTTACATTATACTCTCTTCACTTGCCATCTCTATATACTCAGGTTCATTAACTTCTTGTACCAATGTACCTTGCCTTCCATCTTCTTTTCTTGACTATCCACACTTTGCATCTAATATTCTGTCCCAAGGACCTTTGTCCTATTAAGTTTAGGAACACAATCTGACTATCCACCATCTTCTATAAACACCATGTTCTCATATTGCTTCACTTCAACCATCTTACACTCTTTCACTTGCCATTTTCTTTGGCTCTTTTCACCTTTGATTCTCAAACTTTCTGCCTCTTTTATCTCTATATTTTTAGACATACAAACCTCTATCTTTGCAATACTTAACTACCCATTGCCTTCATTTACCTTCAAGAGACACAACACTACCCCACCATGATCCTTGCACTCTTTTCAAGCCCTTCCATGCTTACCTCAGTCCATTTACTCTCTTTTCTTTCACCTTTTTCCACTGCCTTCATTTTCTCTATCTCTAAGACTTCTTCACCATCAGGTCTTCCATCTTCTTTCCTATCAGACATTCTCTGGCTTTCATATTCTTTTCCAATTAGTGGACAATATACCTCTCCAAATATGACCTTGCTAGGCTAATTCTGCCTTTCCTTATGCAACTCATTTACATTCTTAAAGATCTCATCTTCTCCTCCTATTAGGATCTCTGTGCCAATAATTTCTTTCTCACAAACCTTTATATCAAATCTACACATCACTGCTTTAACAATGTTTGAATGTCCTACAACTTATTTTGCCTTCATTTTCCAAAATTCAGATCCTCTCTTGTCTTCACCACACTTTCCAAGCTTGTCTTGAACTTTCAAGGTCATTTCACCTTTGACCTTCACTATCTCAGTCTTCTTCACCAATTCATCTTCTTTCCTCTTCAACTTTGCACTCTCATCTATACTTGCTATCGGGTATGTGTAGGATCATGGTGGGCCAAAAAGTGGCGATATGATGGGTATGTGTAGAGTATGTGGTTGACGAATTTTTTTTATCCAAAATTGATGAATCAAAAATGGTTTTTAAAGGATATTCTCAACTTTCCACCAATATAAATTATGATTTACTTTGAATTTAATAAATAATTATTATTCATTTTCTATTTGAATTATGACTAAAGTCTTGATTGATAGGCTGATTGAAAATAATTTATAGCTTTCAAATGGTATCACATTTTTTGAATATGAAACATGCATCACATTCTATGATTCACATACTATAGGATTAAAAAAAATTGAATTTCATGAAGTTTTGACCAAGTTACGATGGTCAGGTATACAAGTTTTTATATATTTTAAAAATTTGTAATAAAAAATTCATAATTAATTATTTACTTGGAAAAAAATTATAAAAAAATATGCATCACATCGAGACATGAGTCCTCTACTTAATCTAAAATCTTTAAAAAAATATTATCATTTTATTGTGGTTAGGGTGGTCAGATAGACATCGACTTCTTATTTTTTCCCTGAAATTTAAGTGCTACTGCATTGAAATTTCAAATTTTCACCAAATAGATTTTTAAAAAATACCTAGTACTTTACAAAATACATTCAATTTGCTACAAATTCTATTCTTACATATTTTTGAAATAATATAGATAACTTATTCAAACTTTTACATCAAGTTTCCTAACTCTGATTTTTTTTCCACTTAAGGGCTTGTTTTTTCCATGATGAGCCTGCACATACCCTATCCTTGCATTTTTTTTTGCTAATGGCTGCTCCTTCACTGTTCTTGTCTTCCTCATGCCTTAGAAACTCTTTTCTACCCTGCATTATTACCCTTTCCATCTTGCTCTGTCTCTGATCCTTTTCCACTAATGGTATCAATGTAAAAGTAACTCCATCCTTCATAATCTTATAACTATTATTCCTTCCATCATACAAAGCAAATATCTCATATAGCCATGGTGTCCCTAACAAAAAATGACATACACTCATTAGAACCACATCACACAAGATTCTATCTTTATAACTACCTATTTGGAGCTCAACCCAAGATTGCTCCTTGACTAAAAGAGTATGTTCATCATTCAACCAAGAAACATAATAGGGTGCCTCATGAGGAATCCTTGCTAAATGCAACTTATCAACCATTTCCTGAGATACCATATTATCTAGATTACTAGAATCTACCATTATAGTACATACTTTACCTTGACACTTGCAGGTGGTTTTGAAAAGTGCCTTTCTTTGCAGCATCTCCTTTTCTTCAGTCATTTCTCTAACCAAGGAATTCATCTTGTCCTTTCTCCAATGCAATTCTTCTTCCTTAGATCAGTACTATGCTCTGATACCAACTAATATCAATACAAGGAAGTCTTCAACCCACTTTCACAATACAAAGGATTCTAAACCACTTTTCCTCCCACAAAATCAATCTAGGCTTATTTTCAACTTTTCACCTAGTCTCCCTATTAAGTGTGCAAACCTAGTTTCCCCACCTTAACTTTTAGAATCCCTTAACAACCTTTGCAAAAAACCACCATTTCAGGCACCCATTTAAGCCTTCTTCAACATACATGAAACCCTCATAAGTCTCTTTTGGATCAACTTTCACAAAACAAGAAAACCACATTGTCCACAAGGCTAATTAGGCCAAATTAACAAAGAAAACCTCTTTGAAAGAATACATAAAGCCAAAAATTCAATGGGGAAGCACTCACTTGGTAACAAAATCTCCAATTTTCCAACTTGTCTTTAGGAACTCGCCCTCTAAGACCTCATTCCACAAAACCCTCTATTTGCACAATTTAGGAAAGGATTTATTGAAAACACCACTTGCAAACCTTACCAGACTAACCAAATGCACTCAACACCTTCAAACACACCTACACAAACTTAAAAGAACATAAAATTTGCTCCCCTTAGTGATTTCTCCCTTTTCCTCACTCTAACGTCTCTTTTTCATTCAAAAACACCCAAACTGGCAACTAGGGCATAAAAAAAAACCATCTTTCAGACCCCCCCTGCACACATGTTTTATAACCCTAACTAAGCCTTTCCAGTGAGCTACAAAAGCATATAGTGGGTGGAAGGCTTAAAATGACATTTTAATGCATTGAAAATCCTTAAAATAGGGTATACAGACTGACCTCTAGTAATTGGCTTCTAAAATGCACAAAATCACGTGAAATCCAACCAAACCAAAACTAAAATGTAGTTAAGTCTACTACCCACCAAATTCCATCCAAAAGAGAGCACAAATACCCTATACATAACTATACAGTTCAAGTAAATATAAAATTTCTATTAAAATATAAAATTTTGAAAAGAGAACAGTATGGTTTTATTGATTTGCTTTCAAATACAGACTCTCCAACCTCAACCTCAAACATGTGAGGCAAATTGAAACAAAAAAGAGACCAAATAACCTTCCCCAACTAACTTCAACAACCAAAGAAACAAATTTTCAAAAATCTAACTATTAACATTCAAATTTGTTGCAATTTTGCAAGTTACAAATTTGTTAGCTTTTCCATTTTAACACTTTATTGCACTAAAACTCCCTAATCACCTAAATGACACAAAATGACTTCTAGAACACTAAAATGTCCTTGAGATGGCCTTATTACATTGAAATGACCCAATTTCACAAACTCAAACTATGGAACTTCTAATTCCTTTGCCATGACCTTGGTGCACCTGCACCACATTCCATCACCATGAGACCACATTTCTTTGAGGCATTTTTTTAAACAATTCAATTACTTGTCTATGCTACCACATTTTTCATACATGTCTACCAAAGCATTTTATCAAACAGATCACTACCTTATTGCTATGGCTAAAATCCTAAAATAGGTGCTTCCAAACAAGCTATGGATGCTTGGAAAAAATATATCAAAGCATAATAATAAGGAATAGCATAGACAAGGAATTGAAGTGTTCAAAAAAATACCTCAAAGAAATATGGTCTCAATGTGCTTGTCAAAATGGTCATGCAAGTGATAAATTTTTGCTATACTTTGATCTTTGTTTTGGGAGTGCAAATGAAATACCTAAGTCAAATAGGATGATGGATCCTATTGATGAGACTAGGCTAAATATGATGTACAACATTTGTTTCATGATAAAGGATGATAGATCCTAATAGTCAAACTCAGCTAACAATAAGAGATGAGATTGGTGATTGGGAACTTTAAGTTGTTTGATCTAAGTTTAGGTAAAGGGATTGCTCTTGAAAAAGCCAATTTCTTCAAGTTTAAACCAATGTTTTGATGAGAAATGATATCTAATCTAAAAAGGGTCCCTATATGATTCTAGTTGTTGGACAAAAGTTCAATTTAGCTCTCTATTTGAGTATCAAGTGAATGTGCTAAAATGCGCTAAAAGATGGGGATAAATGCACTAAAATAGTCCCTATATATGCTAGACTACTAGTTAAATACATTAAAACAGAAAGCTTATGTGCTGAAAGATGAGTTAAATGTGCTAGAATAGACCCTATATGCACATAAAGATGTGGTGAATGTGCTATAATAGACCCTATATCACTAAATAATGATTTTTTTGTTTTCTTGTTTTCTTGGTTTTCTTGTTTTTGAATAAGTGAATTGAGTGTTTTTGAAGGATGATCTTCTAAATAATGATTTCAAACATAGAAGCAAGTAGCAAAACAATTTTTTCATCCTATGATCTAAACATCAAGTGTATGTTCTAGGATCTTGGTTTGATCCCTTTGATTTCCATTGGTATTGAACAATAGCAAATACATCAATCAGACTCTTCTAATGTCAAGGGTCATTAATAACATCACAACCCACAATTTGGAACTACATCAACTCACACAACCCTATCACCCCCTAGAGGGCACCCATGTTTTTACCTTTTCCAGGTCTTAACCAAAGTCAATTCCTCCACTTTCTAAGTGTCACAGTGTTCGAGTAACAACATGCTGAAGTTTGCAACCATTTTGCACTTTAGACTCTTAAGGGATTCAACCGGTTGAATGTAGCTCGAAGTGATTTAGTGTGTTTTGGTGTAAAATAGGGCCATGCCTAGCGTAAATGTACCCACTTAGACACATTGGAATAGTTTGTTTGGTCACACAAGTTGTAGAAAGAAAGTTGCACCAGTTTGCAACTTTGCACTACTTGCATTTGATAACTTTTTCCCCAAGGAAAAACTCACCACCAAAGGAAAACACCTTTGAAATAGAAAAAAATGAGAGAGATTATTGTAGAGTGGCCCAACATGATCCCATAGGCTCAGACGAGAAGTTTCTAAGTGTCACAATGTCCGAGTAATGGCATGTTGAAGTTTGCAACCATTTTGCACTTCAGACTCTTAAGGGATTCAGTCGGTTGAATGTAGCTTAGACTAACTCAACATGTTTGGGTGAAATAGAGGAGAATGCATAGCATAAATGTACCCAATCAAACACGTTGGAATAGTTTGTTTGGTCACATGAGTTGGAAAATGAAAGTTTCACCACTTTGCAAATTTGCACTACTTGTATTTGACAATTTTTTCCCTAAGAAAAAACTTGCCACCACAGGAAAAAACCTTCGAGATAGTGAAAAATGAGAGAGGTTATTGCAAAGAATCCCAAAATTATCCCATAGGATTAGGTAAGAAGTTTCTAAGGATCATGGTGTTCAAGTAATGACATGCTAAAGTTTGTAGCCACTTTTGCATTTCAGACTCTTAAGGGATTCGACCGATTGAATGTACCTCAGAGCGATTCAACATGTTTGGGTACAAAAGACAACCATGCCTTGTGTAAAAATACCCAGTCAGATGCGTTGGAACAATTTTTTTGTTCACATGAGTTGCAGAACGAAAGTTACACTACTTTGCAACTTTACACTACTTGCATTTGACAACTTTTCCCCAAGTGAAAACTCACCACCACAGGAAAACGCCTTTGAGATAGCAAAAACTGAGAGAGGTTATTGTAGAGGGGCCCAATGCAATCCCATAGGATTAGACGATAAGTTTCTAAGCATCACAGTGTCTGAGTAATGTCATGTTGAAGTTTTTAGCCATTTTGCATTTCAGACTCTTAAGGGATATAGCTGGTTGAACATAGCTCTGAGTAATTCGTTGTATTTGGGTGAAAAAGAGGACCATTCCTAGCATAAACGTACCTACTTAGATGTGTTGGAATAGTTGTTTTGGTCACATGAGTTGCAAAATGAGAGTTGCACCACTTTGCAACTTTGCATTATTTGCATTTGACAACTCTTTCCCCAAGTGAAAACTCACCACCATAGGAAAATTCCTTTGAGATAGTGAAAACTGAAAGAGGTTATTGTAGAGGGGCTCAACACAATCCCATAGGCTCAGAAAATTTTTTTCTAAGCATCACGATGTCTGAGTAATGACATGTTGAAGTTTCTAGCCATTTTGCACTATGGACTCTTAAGGGATTCAACTGGTTGAACGTAGCTCGAAGCGATTTGGAATGTTTGGGTGTGAAAGAGGACCATGCATAGTGTAAACGTACCCACTCAGATGCATTGGAATAGTTAGTTTGGTCACATGAGTTCAACTTCCCTTTACATAAAAAATACAACGTTGCATAGCAACCTTTTGCAACTTTTTTTGCAAAACAACTTTTCACAACTTTTCATGGAGTCTTTTTTGTCGTTCAATAAGGTCATATTAGAAAAATTTATAATGTTGTAAGTCATTTTTGTTGGTTTTTGGGTTGTTTAGGAGTTCATATTGCACATTTGTCAAAATGATGTTAAATTGCAAAAGTGTAATGTTGAAAACTTGCAATAATGCAAACCTGGAAGGAAAACAATCACTTGGAGTTTAAAAGTTAGTTTTGATAGTTGGTTTCAAGTTTATAAATACTTAAGGAACTTAGAGGAAGGAGGTTGTTGATGATTTTGTGAAAGAAAACTAATAAAGTGCCCTGTTTTCATTAAAATTCTGTATTTTTACATAAATTCTATTGTTTTCCAAGCTTGTACGGATCCGTACTAAGCCATATTGGTTTGAAGGATTTTTATTTGGTTAGAAAAATGTCCTAGCTTTATTTTGAATCCAGTGTGGTGTGATTTCATAAGGAAATAAAGCTTTTTTAACTAATTTTTTGTACATGGGTCTAAACAGACAAGTTCAAGGGTTTTAAAGATATAAAATGCATTTGTGACTCATTCCACCTATTGTGCATATTGCGGCTTAGTGGAATGAGTCCATTAGGATGAATTAGGTGTAGGTGTTGAGTTTTGGAGTAGGGTAGATCATTTGTGAGTGTCGGCATGATGCCCTAGTTGGATCCTCCAATATTTCATGCCTTCCTTTGGCTCTCATTAGAGATGATCTACTTATTTTCACAGACTCACTTGTCTTTGTAAGGTTCACCTTATTCCTTGTTTGACTACTTAACATTGTTGTTTTAATCACATGTCATGTGGCACAACTATCATTCATGCATGAGGTAGAACCCATGCTCTCCTATGCACTCATCAAGTTCTTTACAATAGAATTTTCACTTTAGTCATTTGAAACTCTCGACCCAAGAGCCTTCATGGTGGGCCTAAATTTGGGTTGCCTAATCATTTCAACAAATAGTTGGAATCTTCCACCCTCACTTAGCTTCTCAAAAGATAAACTCCATATCCTCTGTGCATATCTTTGACATGTACGTTTTGGAATCTTATCAGGCATCCATTTCAAAACATTCGTATCAATATCAATAAAAAATCTAGGTTTTCTATGCAAGTCTCTAGGAGGAATTCAAAAATGTAAATTTGTGTCAACATTAGGAATGCCAAGAACATCAGGGATAGATCACGTACCTTCAATCAGAGGTGCAATTGATGACATACCTTGAGATTGACATGTAAATGATGTTGTACCTGCAACTTGAGATGTCGTTTCTAGAGTGACTTCAAATAGAGGTGTGTTTGTTGATGTTCTTTTGAAACTCAATGTTGTTGATGGTGTGTATTCAATTGTAGATGTGATTTCTGATGTACTTGGAAGACCACATGTTGCTGGTGTCTCTTCAACTAGAGATGTGTATTTAACTTCACCTATGGTTGATGATGTCCCTCCAACTTAGGGATCCATTTGTGTCCTTCCACAAGCTTTTTTCATTCGTGCTATTTTTTTTTCCAATTGGACATCTCTCTTAGATTGCATAGGAATTTCTAGTTGTATGGGATGCAATTCATTTGCTTCATGAGTTGCAATTTTTGATTCTCTTCTCCTTGTAATTTTTACTGCATGTTCTTCCAGTGTTAAAGGCTTTGGTCATTTCCTCAGCATGATGTTGAATGCTACATGTTCACAAAAACATAGAGCAAAAGTAAGTAATGCATTTTATGAAACATATCAATAACACTGATTACATTGCATTTTATTGAACATACCAAAGAGTTTTATGAAAGAAGGCAACAAAGAATTGTGTCAAACATAGGGTATAAGTTGCTGCCACCTTTGAAAACTAGAGAATCTTGTGCTTATTTTCCCTTTTTTTTCTTAGAATGGTAAATGGTATGAATGAATGGAAACTTGCATTAAACCAAATATATCTTGACTCAATTGAGATTATCTAAGCACATGATGAAGGTGAATTTTTTATGGTACAAAAAATTAATGGAAACTTGCATTAATATTGATGAAAGCTCTTAGGTTTTCCAAATTAGTTGAAAATAAAAGTTTTCCCACAACCATCAGTAATAATGAATTTGAATCTATTATGTCATGTTTTCAATTTGATATCTTCAAGCTCCTAAAAATTAAACTTTTACATGCAACATCCATCTAATTTAATGTTGAATTCTATGTGTAACAATGAAGATTAATAAAATCATTAAATGAATGGTCTATAAATTGTCAAAACAAAACAACAAAACTGAATATAAACATCTACCTAAGATGAAATAGGTTGAATTCCACTAGACATGCTAGAAATGGACTACTATAAGCAATGCAAATAGAATTCATAACCAAATTTGTGTTAAGTTGATGCTGTTTATATAAGTTTAAACATGAATTCATCTAAATTGTGTCATGTTTTTCATTTTTTTTCTTCAAACTCTTAAAAATTAAACTTTTTTATGCAACACCCATCTAATTCAATGTTGAATTCTATGTCCAATTGTTATGATTAATAAAATCATTAAAGGAATTTAGATTATTTTCAAAAATAAACAAACATACTAAATATAAAAATTTCAATATTACCAAAATGAATATAATACCTGAGATAATGTAAAATGATGTAGAAACTTCAAAATGTCTTCATCTACATTGACTAGCATGCAAATTTGTGGTAAAAGGGTGATGGATCAAGGATAGATTGGTATAGCAGGGAGTCAACTGCATAAAAAAGGTGTTTCTGTATCGAATAAAGCACTGAACCAGACAAATACAAAAGCATGTTGGCCTAAATCATAGGGTCAACCCCTATTTTATCGTTTCAAGGTAAATCATATTTGGCGCTCACCAAATTTGGTGAGCGCCAAATGTGTTACTTAGAAATTATTTCACAATATAAAGAAGAAGGGAGTGAGACTTGATATAGAGGGAGAGGGGATATGAGTCAGAGATATTAGTCTAAGTAGTGTGGTAGGGACTGAGACTTGAGAGCAATAGAGACTTGAGAGGGATAGCAAGTTATCTAGTTAGGGTGGGGGGAAAGACCTGACAATGCGAGAGGGGTTAGAGTGAAATAGATTTGTCTACCCTATACCCTCTAACCTTAAACTATAAACCATAAACCCTTAAACCCTCAACCCTCTCTCTCTCTCTCAACCCTACACCCTTTACCCTTAAACTGTAAAACCTAAACCCTTAAACCCTCTACCATCTACCTTTAACCCTCAACCCTCAACCCTCTACCCTCAACCATCAACACTTAAACCCTAAAACCCTAAAACCCTAAACAATAAAACCATCAACACTTAAACCCTAAACCCTTAACCCTTTCTCTCTGTCAACCCTACACCCTCTACCCTTAAACTATAAACCGTAATCCCTA
>VDFB02058242.1:234529711-234784445 GCA_007258455.2 Sequoia sempervirens
TTTTTCAAAGGTAATTTGGTGCTCGCCAAATGACCTACTTTGGACGTGTTAATTGACAAGATTTTCTAAATTTCATCATATTTTTGTCTGTGCTCCCCGCCATGTTTGCACGTATTTCAATGCAAGTTTATAAGAAAACCATGATAATGTTTACCTATCTCTTAGCTATCTAAATATATAATTCTTTTTTCATTTTGATTCAGTTAAGGTTTTGATCCATAGCTTCTATTGTAAATGCCTCCATTTTTGGTCAAAAACCAACGTATTATGGATTTAGGATAGATTTTTACTTTCGTTCATGAAACGAAACAAATTAAGATTTTTGAAACTAGACTCCATTCTACAGGATAAAAAAATTTGAGAGCACATGGGAATTTCAACTTTTTAAAGATGTGTCCACTTTGAAATTCATAAAATATTATATATTCACATTAAAAATTATCTGAAAGAAAGAGGATAAACTACATGGTGTTAGCTAATTTCTCACAGTTGGTATTTTTGAAATTCTAAAAAAAAGTTAATCAAAAAAGGGGGAGCCCTCAGGCACTATGCTATTTTTTTTTATAAAAGAAGGACCTGTTTGACCCCCCCCCATTTTTGAGACCCTTAATCTTCATTAATTTCCAAAAAAATTAGTGGCTTAGAAACTAGACTTGGAGCACTTCAACTTTTGTTCTTGCAACATCTTGAAATTTTGAGTGCAACTATCTTCATTTTCTTGTGCAAATCAGATTTTTCTGATTTTAGAAAAAAAGTGGCATCTTAAGAACCAAAATTGTGTCATAGATCCATGCAATTACCCAAGAAACCTCATTCTATTCATTATACAAAGTTTACTAATGATGGAGATTTGATAGAAAAAATTGCCACCCCAATAGCTGATAAAGATGACAAAGAATTACAAGTTGTAGATTATCAGGTAAGCACTGTCAACCTTGGAAAACAAACGATAAATCAATAGATAAATATGATTGATATTGTCTCTACCACCACCAAATCATGACTAATCAAAGATAAGTAGGCTAAGGATGAGCTAAAAGATTAGGTGGGGTAGGTGAAAGGTTTTTTGAAGGAACTGATTGAATCCACTGCCGAGTAGCCAACATCATCAGAGATTCATGTTTTAATGAGTCATCAAATTGTGGATGAGTTGATTGAAATAAGGAGAAGGTCCCAAATGATGGAGAAATGGGTTGAACTTCTGTGGAAGGATACTAAAGAGCTTTTCACTTCTATTTCAAAAAGTTATAATGAGGTAGGTGATCTGATCAATTCCCTAGGAGGATATATCAAGTTACTGGGAAGAGAAGAAGATAAGTATGTTGAGCATGTGAAGAAATTGAGAATGTTGAAAAGAATGACTAAGGCATATGTAATTGAGTATGCTATTCCAGAAGACTAAGATTTTGGATATCTTGATAAGTGTATGAATATTTTTATCTTTAAGACAGAGGTCCTTATCAAACATAGGAGAATATTGCAACAGGCCCACCAAGATTTGTTTGAGGAAAGACCAATTGCGAAAGGGATTGTTGTTGAATTAATTGGGAAAGAGGCCTCACCAAGAGTAAGTTTGATTTATCTACAAGAAATGAAGGACCAATGGAGTAATAGATTGGAGGAAATGATCAATATTAGAGATGATGATGAAGGTATTCTCTTGGAAAAACTTATGGATATAAGGTTCTATGTACGAGATGCTGTTCAAAATGTTTCCTAGCTACAAGATATATACATAGCCACCACCAAGGAGTATGAACGAGTAATGTTTAGGATGGAATGGATAGATGCACCCAAAGAGGAAACCATACAACGTATTTTTAATAATATGGATTGTTATCTCAAGAACAAGGCATCTAAAACTGCCAAGAGTAGCTGAGTGGCAAAAGGATATTCAATTTTTGAAAAAGGAATCAAGTAAAAAATGTCAACCATCTTCAGGAAACCTAAGACAACAATATCTTTAGATATATTTTAAAACAAATAAACAACTCTAGGTCAATTTTGACAGACCAAGGACTAGGCGTAGTGATTAGCAGTGAACAAAGCAATGACTCCTACTCAAATTTTGACTAAATGGACATGTGGTGTACTTCCCAGATGTAGGAATTTCAACAACAAAGGACTCAACTCAACTGGAGACATCCCTATAATTGTCAATCTAGGCCCAAATTTGTGGATCTTGATTTTTGATAGGAGAGATTGGTATTAATTTTGTTTATAACTTAGAATTATCCCCTCATTGTAAAGGTCAGTTGATTGAAGTCAGATTGGATACCTTGAAATTAGATACAATTTTTCAGTTTTACAGTTTTATGCAAAGATACCTGAACAATTTTATAGTGTTTAATGCAAGTAGTTTCATTTTCAGAAGTTGTTAGTTTAACGGTATTGTTGATAAACAATGGTTATTCATATGCCAATGAATTTTACTATGCATAAATTTTTCTTATTTGATGAAAAAAAATAGAAGATTACGAGTTAAAACCATTTATTGCATTATCTGTGAATGATGTTTCTTAATGTTTGTTGATCTGTTACTCCTAGTAATGAGATTATGGTCTTTTATGATTGAAAATTTGATTTAAAAAAAGTGATGATGAATGGTTGTATGCTATAAATTTGCACTAAGAATGAATACAATTGTATGAATTGTTTCACAAATGGTGTTGTTCTACAATTTTTTTTAGTTAATTAGGGAAAGTGCTCATTATAGGAATTACAGTTCTGAATTGAAAGGAATCCGCATTCATGTTTTGTTGTCCTAAACCTTGATTGATCTTTTGTTGTTTATTTAAAACCCCCAAACATTAAATTACTTTGTACTATCTAGTTTGTACTTGTTTACTAGTAGGCCCCTTGAATATTATGGTAGCATGGACCAATCAATGATAATAACATAGTTCAGAACCAACTACAAAGACCTTGGAAGATAGGTGGTTTTAGATCATTTATCTTGAAATAGAGTAGAAATATTATGTTTAATGTTGTTGTGTTACTTTTGACCATCAAAAAACTCCTCATTTGTCATTTGGGGACACGAGGATTTCTATGGTGTAAATCAAGCAGATGTTGATGCAATAGCCCAGAATACAAGATCAATTTAAAGAGAAATGGAGGGTGGTGCATCTTCCACAGTTGGGAAAGGATCAATCTCTCAACAAACTCAACCAAATACAAACACTAGACCAACAGGTAGGACAATAGAAGTTCCACAATCAAATCAGCCTATTAATGGGCCTAAACAAGTAAGATCACATAAGCAACAAGAGTTGACCTTGTTCCAAAGGTTCCTTCTAAAGCTAGCCATACTCCTTTCAACATAGTGGAGAAAATGAAGAAAGCCAATTTGAATGTTACTATGTGGGAGGCTCTCTCTATCCCATCACAAAGGGATTTTTTGCAGTAGGCTTTAAAGGAACATAAAAAATGGGTGATGTACAAGAAAAAGAGAATCCTACTTCATCAATCAGCCTAGTGAAACCCAAAGAAGAAGGGAATTCAAACAAGATCACTAAGCCACCTACCTTCTATCTTTCTCTAATTATTGGAAATCATATAGTGCATAATAGTATAGTAGACTCAGAGGAAAGTAGTTTAGTCACGCCTAAGGGTATTTCTAACATGCTTGGTATCAAGTATGAACCAATGATTATAATTTTTTTACAATTGCATGGAATTGCTATCAATACTGTGGGGGTAATTAAAAATTTAAATTTTTCCTTGCATGCATGTCCTAGTAGTAATGTGTTGTAAGATATTTTAGTCATAAACCTCCCTACTCATTTTTCCATTTTCTTATCTAGGAATTTCACAACTAAGAACTATAGGTGAGTACTTTTTTGTTTATTGGTCTCACATGCTATTTAGAACTAGATATGACACTAAGCAACCATCAAATCTGAGCCTATTGTAAAGGATCATATAGAAACTTACACTCCAAATCCAATAAACATGAATTGTACATTACATGATAAAAATGAAGAGTGTTATGTTCATGAGCCTACAAATACAATAGAGGATCCTTGATTATTTGTTGGATGAATGGAGTAATGCTTTACAATTTGACCCACTTACCGAAGCTGAAATAAAGGAGATTGGTCTTGGCACCTACTGAATTCATGAAGAGAATGTTACTATCCCCAACCTCATAAAAACTCGAGAAGACTTAGGGGGATTATGGTAGATGTTTTTTTTATGGTGCTAGAAATAGAAATGGTGCTAGTGTTGGTGTAATGCTAGTATTTCCAAGCAAGGAGAAATATTATTTCTCTTTCAAGCTTCAATTTAGTTGTACTAACAATGTGGATGAGTATGAAGCACTCATCCAAGGTCTCCACCTTGCACAAAAAAGGAATATCAAACTATTACAAGTTTTTGGTGATAGTGAATTGGTTGTTCATCAAGTTAGAACTCAAAGCTTAACCAAGAATAGTTTGCTCAAATCCTACAAGCATAGGGTTTGGGATTTAATTGAGGGCTTTAAAGGTTTTAATATCCAAACAACTCCAAGAAATCAGAATAAACATGTTGATAGACTTACAATAGTTGGTGCTAAGTTTGATATACCAACACATATTGCAATTAAAAAGGAGCAGCATATTAGACTTGTGGTGAGGCCCGCTATTCTAGATAATTAATATCACTAGAAAGTCTTTGAAAGTGACCAATAGATAGAGATTTTTTTGCAAGATGAGGAAATTTTTTCTAAAAGATATCAGACTAAGCTGGAAAATCAATATGGTGATTAGATTATGCAGCTGAGTAGAAGCAAGCTACCAAATAGTCTTATCACCCTTGAAGTTATTTTTAACCCTGATGATCAGTTCAAGCAAAAAAGGATGAACTTAGTTGCAAAGAAGGGTTACTTCAAGCCAATTGAGATTTTAGAGGGAAATTCTCTAAACATGGGAAATGTATGCTCTACTACTGAAGATGATATTTTCATAGATATTTGCAATATATACAATGATGTAGTTGATTGGAATTTTGAAGATTTAAAGGGTTTTGACCTAGGCCTTTCCCAACATACAATTGAATTAGATCCTGATGCCAAACTTGTAAGGAAAAAAAAAAGACCTATAAATCCTAGGATTGAGCCTTTGATGAGAAAAGAGTTGACCAAATTGATTGAGGCTATGATAATTTTTCACATCAAGCATTCTTCATGGGTTGTAAATCTTGTTCTTGTCAGAAAAAAGAATGGGGAAATAAGAATTTGTGTAGATTTTAGGGATCTAAATAAAGCCTCCCTAAAAGAACATTATCCCCTCCCCTCCATGGAGAAAATTTTACAAAGAATTAGTGGGTTAGAAAGGTTTTCTTTCTTGGAAAGTTATTTAGGCTACAACCAAATTTTTGTTCAAGAATCTGATCGACATAAGACAACATTTACTACCAAGTGGGGCACCTATGCTTATTGTAAAATGCCTTTTGGTCTAACCAATGTAGGTTCCACTTTTTAGAGAGCCATATATATGACATGTCAAGGTATGTTTAGATAGATTGTTTTGGTCTATTTGGATGATATCACAATATTTTCAAAGCATGCAAAAGACCATTTTAGTCACCTTGAGCAAGTATTTAAAAAATTTAGGGAATATGGTATTTCCCTAAATCCAAATAAATGTGTCTTTGCCACTTTTCCACTAACTAGGGAAAATTTCTTAGGCATATTGTTTCAAAGGATGGCTTGGTCATTGATCCTACAAGAGTAAAATCTATCTTGGCCATCCCACTTCCCAGTCACAAGAAAGGATTACAGAGTTTCTTAGGCACAATTAACTTTGTGAGGAGGTTCATTCCAAACCTTGCTACTTTGGTAAAGCCTCTTACTTCTATGCTTAAGAAAAATATGGTCTTAAAGTGGACCAAAGAAGGTAAAGATAGCTTTGAGGCTATCAAACAAGAAATTGCTCAGGGTCCTACCCTTGTCAATCCTAACTATGACAAGGATTTCATTCCTTATACCTTTGGAGGTGAAGCAAGTATTAGTTGTTCTAACTCAGCTAAATAAAGAAACTATGGAGCAACCCATTACTTTCTTTAGTGAAGGGCTCAAAGGTTATGAGGTCAACTATAGCTATGTTGAAAAGCAAGCTCTTGCTACTATTAGAGAATTGAAAAAATTAGACATATGTTGTCTAATAACAAGATACAACTAATGGTGCCCCATGTCAGTGTTAAAGAATTCATGTTGAGTAGAGATATCAATGAAAAAAGGGTCAGATGGATCACTAACATGATGGAGTATGACACTGACATCAAAATCACCAAGATAGTAAGAGGCAAAGGGTTGTGTGAGCAACTTGTATCAACATTTGAGACTCCTACAAAGATTTCCCTTGTCTTACAGGAACAACAAGCACCAAATGCAAACATACAAGGCAAAATGGGTGCATGATATGTCTACCTTTTTACAAGTAGGTAGATTACTTTGGGTCTAAATAGAACCAAAAGAAGATATTTTAGATTACAATCCATTCCCTATGTCATAGTAGATGGCATACTCTTTAGAAGGGATTTCAATGGAGTCCTATTAAGATGCATATAGGAAAATCAATTCAATAGATTACTAAATGAATTCCATGATGGATCTTCAGGTGACCATTTTTCTGCAAGGACTACTGTTGCAAAGATTATGAGGGCTGGTTATTATTGGCCAACTTTGTTCAATGACACTCATAAATGGGTGAGAAATTGCAAAATGTGTGCTTTCTTTTCTGGAAAAAAAAGGTTGTGTGCCCTCCTTCATCCCATTCAAGTTGATCAACCATTTACACAGTGGGATTTGGATTTTATTGGCATGATAAGTCCACCATTAAGTGTTGGTCATAAGTGGAATTTGATGGTCATAGACTACTTCACAAGGTGGATAGAGGTAGTTGCTTTGAAGGATGCCATTGATGCTTTAGTTTTATAATTCCGTGATCGAATTGTTACAAGATTCAACACTCCTTCCACCATTATTTTTGATAATGGAAAGGCATTTATTAGTGCTTAGATCCTTGATTGGGAACTGAAGCATGGATTCTACTTGAAGATCTCATCTAATTACTATCCTCAGGGTAATGGATTGGATGAGTCTTCAAATAAAAACTTGATTAGAATTATCAAAAGGATGATTGAAGGAAACCAAAGGGTTTGCATAGCAAGTTAAATACAAACCTTTGGGTTGATAGAATTACTCCTAAAAGAGAAATTAGTAATTCCCCCTTCATGCTCATTTATGGAAGGGAAGCAAGGTTTCCATTATCATTAGAGTTTCCTTCTCTTGAGTTTGCACATCAGTTGGAGTTAGAAGAAAATGATGCTATGAAATCAAGGTTGGATGAGCTCTTGGAACTGGAGGAAACAAGGAACAAATCTATGTAAGTCATAGAAGCACATCAAGCATAGGTCAAAATAAATTTTGACAAAAAGGCAGTTCATAGAGTTTTCCAAGAGGGAGATCTAGTGCTGAAATGGGATGCATAAAGAGCTAAAGCTGGAAGAAATTCCAATTTTGATGCCATTTGGAGTGGGCCATATGTCATCTCAAGCTACAAGGAGTCCAATGCATTCAATCTTTCCAAGTTGGAAGGTGAGGTTTTTCCAATCTCAGTCAATGGGATTAATCTCAAATCTTATTTCAGATAAGTTTTAAGTTTTCACGTGCATATTGTAAGATTTGTTTTTCATAAGTGTTTTCACACCTACATTCTCCTTAAGGGAATGAATGTTCCTAGTTTCCATGCTTTCCTCCAAGTGCAGGCCATGTTTTTTGTTTTTTACCCTTGGGAGGCCCAATTTTTTTGACTCTTTCCATGATTCTATGCCTAATGGACTGATAAGGCCCATGGCTTCTATGATTAGCAGATAATCATCCCATAGAAATCGTGAAAATGTTGACATATTTTATGCCACCCTTGGATGCACATCAATTATATCCTATTAGAGAGATCCTATGTATGCATCTTGTTGAAATCCATGTTTATTTGATGAATCTAAGTCTTTGAGGTTTTGAAACTCCTCAATTGTGTCTATTTAGGGATTTGAATCTGCAAGCTAGGGCTTTAAAAACCCTTATGTGATTAAACCCTAAAACCATGAACTTGGTAGACACTTATGTTCTATTCCTCTATTGACTCTTTGTACCTAGTCCTCGGTTGGCTACGTTATAATTTATGTCTTAGGTGGTCATGTTTTTTCAGCCCCTTACCCATGTCTTTCGATCGTGAACCCCATTTTAAAACAACTTTTAAGGAATGTGCTAATTACCATCGCTTAGGTCTTCCCAATGCCTATCACTAAACCTTGTCGCTCATTGGTTCCATTTCCATAATGAGAAATGATCTTTTCCTTTGTGTCACATATTGCTATAATAAATTGGACTTTGTATTTCACTTCCATGATGCATGACAAATGGTTCAGATTTGAGGGAAAAGATCCAACGGTCATCGCGGGTGTTCTATGTATTGTGGTTATGATCAAAAGTAATGAAAGCCTTTGTGTGATGCATGATGAATGACATGGCTCCTTGTCAAAGAGAAGGATCAATATTGGAGGGAGTTGCTTTGTGGTACCTTCGATATTCCTATGGAGAAGGTATCAAAGGGGAAAAATATTCTCTACTAGGTGTCATCATATCACTATCCTCCTTCACATCACGTTTATGCTTTTGAGTAGTGAAGTCCTTTGTGCAATGAGAAATGTAAGAGATTGGATCTCTTCATTGAGGAGATCTAGGAAGATATCAACAAAACATAAGTGGTGGTCACTTTGACATCCCAATGGATGGTGGATGACTTCAACATGGATAAGTGGTAGTTGCCTGCTATCCTGCGGTGATATTGTGGGTCCTAAGTTTTAGCCTAGTGGGACAACGGGTAGGCAATAGGTGTCTTGGTGGGCTTGGAGCCTTGGTTTTCCTTATGTGATTCAATGGCTCAAATTTAGTAGCAATAATACAACAATCATTGTGAGGGTTCTTCACATCACAATTTGAAAGCATTAAGCCTAGAGGTTTCTGCAATGTGCAACAAATAACCCTGATTTGTAGGTGGAGATCAACAATGATGCTTTAAACTTGGCCCAACATTCAATCTCAACTATCCATATCTAATCCAACAGCCAACATTCAAACTCCAAAGGTCAATGACTCTTTTTCATGGAAAATTTGCAGTAGTAATGGCTTAGTGACATTTCTTAGCTACCAGATCAAATTTGATCGACTTGGATCGATTTTTCACACCTTTTCAATGCTATATTGATTGCAGGATGTCACCATCAATCCTTGATGTGTTGTAGAGGCCATATTCTTCTATCAGGATATGTTGGCCTAGATTTTATTGCAGAATTCATGAGTGCCCATCCTTGAATTCATGGGAGTCACATCTTGGGATGTGCTCGAAGTGTTAGAGCCTTTATGGCTAGTTATGTTGCTCTATAATGAAAGAAATTCATATCATTTTTTTGATAGATTTTATCTTTTGTAACCCTAGTTAGTTTAGGGTTAGGGTTTTGAATTCAACTCTTGGTTATGCTTGAACCACAAAGGAAAATATTGTATCATTATTATGGGTTCTTCCTCTAGCTCCTCTAGGATCTTTCTTTTGCAGACCTGCAACTCTTGCATTATTCCATTGTAAAGGTTACTTCAATATTTTATATTAATTAAATTCAACTATTATCACCATTAGCTCTTGCATGTTTGAGTAAAATTCATTTATCTTCATATCTGAGTGGTGTTTTAGTTGTTTCTTTGACATTTTATGATATTCTAAAGTAGGAAGGAACAAACTCTAAATTAGGTGCATCACCTTCTTTCACATTTCATGTCTCCTACCCCTTTTCCTCTATGATATGTTATAATAGGTTAGCATTAGGACTTTCCTGTGCTGGGTTAGAACAACACATTTGCACTTAGGTTTAGAAGAGGAAGTCGGCCTTCTCGGGAGACTTGACCTCAATTTGCAAGGTCCCACACCTTGAGGTCATTTCCATTGTGTCATTAGAACACTGAAATCTTGTTCAATATAGTGCACTTTTATGTGACAAAAAACACATTTTGAACAAGTTCTTCAAGTGTAGATAGATCTTCTGCTAAATGGCAAGGAAACTTGGATCAAACATTTGAATTGAAATGGATATTAGTGGTGTTAGCTTAATTATAATTTTCTCAGTGAATTTGTAGCGTTTTGTTAGGGTGTTTCCTATTGTGGAGCTCCACTAGGAAAATCCTCTTGTATGTACAATGTAGGGGGTACATTTAGAGAAAATTTCATTCAAATGTTTTTATAGGGTCTGAGATTGAATTAAATTGTTTTAAGATAAGCTGCTTGGTCTTGGAAATTAGGAAAATGTTCAAATATAAGAGAAGAGGTTTATCCTTTTTCCTTTCCTATACAATAATCTAGAGTTTTTCCTACTTTTTTGTATATTTAAAATATTGTCAAGTGCAATAGTTAATTTTTAGTGTTAGTTTATTGATGGAGATTGTGCAATTGTAATGACAATAGTGATGAACAAAATGATAGTGATACAAGTTCTTGAAATTGATAGTCAGGTGCTCAATCTATAGTACTTTCATGATAGGAGGACTAAATCTAATATTTCAATGAAAAGAAACATTCATGATAACATAGTTAACAAAGAAAAATAAAATATTTTTAGCTTGTAGAAGTAATACAGGTGTACGGATTCAATCTAAAAACACAAAAAAATACTCGAGTCCCAGCTCCCTTGTGCATTTAACATTGTTTTTCCCATTACATATATGATAAGAGAAAGCTTCGAAAGTGTCTCCCTTGATCAAATTTTCCTAAGTGTTGTTCTTCTTCATCCCCTGTGTTCCTATGATGTGTTGGAAGTTGTAAAAATCCAAAACTATCTAAGTGTGATGGTGTTATATTTAATTTTCAAGGATTGGGTAGAATTTTGGGATTTTGGACTTTCTTATCCCAACATGTCTTTCTTTCAACCCCCACCTTTTTCTTTGTTCCTTGTTGGAATTTTGGACTTTCTCATCCCAATATCTCGACATGATTTTCTCTCAACTCTCGAATCCACACATTTTGCATTGTGTTTTGTGTTTGGACTTATTCTTAATTGAATACTTTGGATGTGGATTCCATGGTTTCCCTAATCCTCAATTCTCAAATTTTCCCTTAATAATTGATGATGTAGAGGCACCCTTATTTGTTTGTTTTTGGAATAGGTTATAAATAATTATTGATCCTCAATCCAACAAGCTACCCTTCATTCACTTGTCACACTTTTTAAAAGTTCTAAAAATTCTCAAAATACCAATAAACATGTGTATGAGATTTATAAGGTTTGTGAACCTTTGAAATCACTGTCAGGGTTCACTTCAAGGCCTACATTCCAACTGAAGGTTGCAAAGTTTATGTGGTTCATTAGTTCACAAAATTATTGAAACACCAATAGAGTTTTAGAGATTTCAAAATCTTTGATAGTTGTTAAAGGGACAAGCATCACTTGGAGTATTTTTAAACTTCCTAAAATAATGACAAGCTTGAAACCCTAATTTTTTGCATTTTATCCAAATTACTTTTGTCACTCATTGGATCTTCTTAGAATGTCATTAATGATTTTTTCAACTCTTGCAACTACTCTAAGAGAATTTTTCTTCCTAAACACCATTTCTCATTTCAAGGTTGCAATTTCACATGCAATATCAATAGTGGAAGATGAAGATGACCATATAGTCATTGATACAGTGGTCAAGATCTAGACCTCGATGGTACTCATGCCTACTCTAGATTGATCATTTTGTGGATTTCATAGGATTTAGTTTACTCTTGTGCCACATTTATAATATCATATCCTCTATTGAATTCCTACAAGTGATAGAGAAAACAAACAAAGTGCTATATATATTAGTTTCATTTTTATCCAAAAGGTCAATCATTTATGCATTTTCATGTGATTTCAAGTGTTAAGGATTGTCTAAGGTTTCAATGCTTGCTAAATTTAGTTGCCTACAGAGTAACACATTTGGAAAACCAAAAGAAAGTCATAAATTTGTAGTAAATGACTATTATTGAATGTATTCTTAACCATTTGTAGATCTTTAGAGGAAATTTGATGTGAGATTGTGAAAAAAATTCTAGCATAACATTTCCTCTTGCCCCATTTTCTACTGTGATTGTACTAAATATTTGATAAATTCCATAGCATTTTGATTCATTAATATTTTTTTAATGGTCTCTCCTTTATTGCATATGGAATTTTGAAGCTTGGAGAGGGATTATTTAGTATATTTGATTGTTTGATGATCTTTAGTGTATGTAAATGTTGAACTTATATTCTTTTATGATTTCAATGTGTATTTTCTCTTGGAGAACTAGCACTATGTAAACCATTGCATGGGGCATTGGTTTTGGAAGTTTGTGACCACCATACACTTAAAATGAAAACATCTTTTATGATTAGTGTAGGAGTAGGTTAGTAGTTTGTATGATTTTCATGATTTATTGATTCATCTAGTGAAACATTTATAGTGAGCCTTAAGGTTTCTCATCTTAATGAATCATGTTTTGCATACCTTCATCTTTTCTTTATGTAATGATGTCATTATCAACTTAATAGATATTTTATGTAGTAAGCTAGTCTTAGTGCAATGACAACCTTTAGGGCCAAGAAAAAATTAGGTACTCTTGTAGCACTTCTAGTCTATTCATCTTTAGTTGTTATTAATCTTATTAAGAATAGCTCTACAAAACACCCTCCTAGGTCTAGTTAAGCCTAAAGTGAAGGAAAGAATATCCACTCTCAATAATTGGCTTGAAATCATTCACATTTTATCAATCAGTGGTAAAGGTTCTTCTTTTGCTTCCTCCTCTTCTAAAGATTTAGAGCTTTATGAGCTCTTCTCAACTTATTATTTATCGTAGGGTTTCAATTCAGCTTTCTCACGCATTGGAGTAAGTTGAATCACATCTTTCTTTTCACTTTGTTGTGGTTAAAATGTAATAAAAGGAGACTAAATAATACCTTTTGTGCTACAAGATCCTAAAGTTTGTATGATTTCACACCATAACTATTGTTACCTGATTTTTAACTTTTAGCTAAAATCAGGTAACTTAGTGTTTGTTCTTTTTTATGTTGTTTAAATATTTAAAAGATAAACCATAAAACTGCTAGTTTCAATATGCATGAAGGAGTGATTGTCAAATGAATAGATTACATTTTGTCATTTCAATATTGCAATTACAACAAATGAGAAAGAGAATCATAGATATACAAATGTAATCTTTTATCGATAATCCTGAAGTGTACATGTCCCTCACAAGCCAAGGGACTAACTCTCTTATTCAGTGAAAATATGAAGCAATTCATACATGAATAAGTAAAGTAAACAAACAATGTGCATATAAGAATGGAACCAGTCATTGCCTAAGAATGATTGGTTATAGGTTGCTCGACTACTTTGTTGCTGCTGCCTCGAGCTGCTTATGTCCTCCCCAGCTCCGTAGTGCTCCTAGCCCCTACATTTGAAAAGGAAATGATATTAGAGTGAGGCTCTAAGCAATGAAAGATTCAATCCTTACATACACAGCTACCTATGCATGTATAAACTGATCCATAAGTGCATTAAATATGCATGCAAACCTTAGATGTCCCAGAAAATAGTGAAGTTATAAAAAACATCCAAAATGTGCATCTATTTTCTAACTTGTTTGCTTCATGTGCAGATTTAGGACAAGTCTGGTTACTGTTCTAATTTAGTTGAATACAACATGTGGGGTAAATGTGGCTCCCATGAGGGTAGAGCTCAACATGCTTTGAAAGAAAAAGGAAATTGAGCAACTTGATCAAAGATTTATCTATTACCAATCCATTAAATCAATATGGAATCACACCAGTCGATCAAATTTCATTATCAGATTCAAAAGATGCAATACATTTTGCTGATATGTCCTTCAATCTTCTTAAGAAGATCCATGATCTATTTTATAAAGGAAGTGACTTCATAGATGCACCAGGTTCAATTATGCATCTTTTAAACAATGAGGAAGCATTTCAAGTTGTTGTCAGGCCCCTCTCACCATAACCCTATTGGGTAGTCACACATCACATAGGAAGGTGAACTGTTAGGTCACCCACATATGTGATAGGTGGCTATCCAATAAAGTTAAAATGAGGAGACTATGTGTATTTTTTACACATAACAGAAGAAGAGAAATGGTTGAATCAAGGTCATGATGCAAGTACAAGGACACCACCTTTTCCAGAGCTATAGGAGACAAAGAAGATTGATATTATTAATTCATGGGTGTACTAGTGAAAGTGAATGCAATAGGTAAAGGTCATTGTCATTGATAAGGACAACTAACAATGCATGCTACAATGGTCTGATGAAGGACAACAACAAAACAAAAATCTGAAGTTGCATAAGGATCTATTCAAGGCCTTCTTAATCAAGCATTAGACAAACAAGTTTCCTAATAACATTCAATGCATGATGGTTTAACAAAAGGTAAAGACATTCAAAAAACATCAATTCTAGTTGACACAAATAATATTCCTATTGAAAATATGTCATTACAAGAGGTTTATGATAGTAATGGAACCCTCATATGATGTGATCGATATGTAATGGAAATACTCATAACCTTTCATGTAGGGGTTTTGGTCATCATAAATGATCCAACCTGGATCAATATTGCATGAAAGGGATGACAATGGATAAGTACATAATGATAAAGTTTCATGCCAAAGAAAGAAACATGACAGACGACAAATAAAGATTGTTGGCCCATTGAAAGTGATATAAGGAATTTTCCTGTCACCATGTGACAATATCATGAGGACAGGGCCTGTGAATGATGATAGCCTAGATTCCATTGAAAGAAAATATGATAGTAAGAGGAAATTTCAACAAGCATGAGCATTTTTAGTGTCATGATAGTTAATGTTATTGATAGTGGATCAGCCTATATAAAGGAAATTTGCAAAGCACTGGATTAACCAAATATGAGTTTATTGGATGGCATAGGGTTGTAAATGGATAAAACCTACTTTGAAAACTTAATATTTCTTGGAGAGCACCCATTTGGTATATATGTGGTAGATCACTACCCTTAAAGGGAAAACTACATAGTCATGTGTAAAAATACAGAACTGTGATGCAAGAAAAGAAAGTCACCTAGGTGCCAGAAAAAATACAGTCAATGATAGTGATAAACGACCTTCAATGGACAATATGAAAGTCCTACAAATGGTAGTGCCTAGAAAGAAAACCAATATTCCATGAGTACAATCGATAGACTAAAAATCAATGACTGGTCAGGTATGTGAAGAGCCTTGCATTTGATATAATCTCTTTTGGTTCATAAATTATATTTTCAGCACATTCTCAAGAATTTTTTTGATGAGAATTAAGAGACAATCCTTAAATCCCAATGGAATACATTGGTTTATGCTGATTATGTATCTTCAAGTTTTGAAAGGAGTAAATTTGTTGATGTGCAATGGATTCTCAACAAGGTAGCCCTATCACTAGGAGATCAAAACTTTCAACTTCAAGACTGATCAATAGTACAATACTTTCCCATCATCCCTGGTGTCTTTAATTACTATTCTATTAAATATATAGTCCTTGTGAAATAATAATGAACAAGAAAAGTTAGGGACTTAATTATATCTCAAAGGAACAACACCAAGCTAGAGATCATTTTGTGCTTTTGTTGATAATTTAATGATATTCTAGGATCAAAAGATAGCCACCACGGGTTTTAAAAGTAGCATCACATATAATATTTTCATGGGAAGTAAAAATGGTAGTCATGGTTTGAAGGAAAATATCTTGATGGCTGAGCAAATGAGGCATTCACATATAAGAATGTGTCACAATGCCAATGCAGAAATAAAAAAGTGGCAATGCTACAGGTAATGGACCTTTGTCTTCCAACAAATACCAAAGTCCTAATGTTCTATCATTATTGTTGGAAGTTGAAGGATCAAACATGGAGCCACCACAAAATTCTTTTTATACTAAATCAGGTGGTCTACAATCTAATCATTCCACAGTGAATGAACTAGAGAGGTAGGGATCAATCAAAATATAGAGACTAATATGATAGAAGTTTTAAAATGTATAGTGAGCTCAAAATGGAATCATTTCTATAGTGAAGAAATTTAAGCATAAACCCTCATGGCCATGAGGAACCAAGAAAGAAAAGGTGGTTTTCATTAAGGAATGGAAAGGATATACAAAGCCTGTGAATTATACCCGTACTGTGCAATGGCAATGATCATTTTACAAACCAATTCTTATTTGTAGGGAAACATTTTATTGTGGAACAAAGGATGAAGATAGCTCTTGTTTCAACTTCAATCTATCATTGATCTCATTCATATTATAATCTTACACAATCATGCCATGGTGAAGGTGATTATCACTGTCAAATAATGGGCTGAATGCAAGTGTGGTCGCGACCATGGAAAATGTTCAAAAAATCATTCTACAGAAAATAATTCTATAAAAGTATATTAAAAACCTTAGTTCCTCTTCATGGCCCCAACCATCACTACAAGGGATTTTCTTTTATCACATAGAAGCTGAAAGGCCTTTAGAAAGGCAAGAAATTTTCTATAGAAGAATGCACAAAAATTAAAAAAGAGTACTGAATATAAAAATACATTCATCATAGAGCTCATTCGAGCATTCTTTTCCTTCAATAATGAACAAAAGATGCATGGAAATAACAAGGAAGGGATTACCACAAGCTCTTATTTGGAATTTTGCTTGAAAATATATTAAAGACCAATCAAAATCTCCATTTCCAAAGTGTGAAAGTGAAACCCCATGGTGGCAGCATCATTTTTCTAGAATGATCGATGGAGAAAATGATAGCGTTTTTCACATTCTTTTACCTTTTGATGATTAGGGTTTGACCCTTGAGCGCCGATGGGATTTTTTATCCCATGTTTTAAAAATTAAAACATGTGTATGCATAGGGGCCGAAATTCATGTTTATTAACTTAGGCATTCTTTCCTTAAGTCCTTTTCCCCTTGTTAAAAAACATTGTGCCTTTTCAAAAACATTGCCAAGTCCTTAACAACATGTGGAATATACCATGAAGCTTATGTGATATGCCTTTGATTTTTTTTTTCCAACATCTTGTGACTTGAAGTATGTTTTCCAAGGAATTTGGAGGTCGACCTTTTGGCCGAGTTGTTTGAAGCTCTATGATTCCCTTTCAAAACATGTGTTTTTCCCATGTGTGCATTGTCAAGAATGCAAAATAAGGTAGGTTAAGATGGTCAATGCCTTGGAAGCTCTTGAAAGCTTTTAAATATGACATTACATGTTACATTTTATTCCATATTTGAAGATATCATGTAAGTGATTTGAAAATCAATTTTATTGTGTCTTTTAATGCAAATGTAACACAAGAGGATGTTGGGCCCCTTATTTTGTACTTTGAATGTAAAATGACTTGATTAAGTGATGTTTTATAAATCACTTAATTAAAGTCATTATCTGTAATGCTTTTTTGAGTCTTGTGATTCAAAACACACATATTGCATGACTTGTGTGTGGGTCCAGATTTGGTGATGACTTGTCAACATGGGGAGAGTGTGAGAGTTGTGTTTGACTATTTTGGAGGGAAATGGGACATTTTGGAGGCCTTTTGTTATGATTTTCTGGTGAGTCAAGTCATGGCTTGATTTTTTCTACATTTGGAGGACCTTTTGGAGTGATTTTGGAAGCTTCCATTTTGGTTTTTGTGCTTCATCCAACCTAGGGTTTCTAGAAGGACTTGTGTGGGTAGTTGGCTTGGGATTTGATGAAGTATCTTGAAACTCAAGTTTTAGGGGGTTCTTCTTTTCTTTCTTTCTACAGGGTATGGTAGCTTTTTGGATCCCTTTCATGGAAGAGGACAACATTGTGACCCATTATCAGACATTTACAACAGTATGTAACACTATTTTTGTTAATAAAATTCAATACTTTACCTTCTTAGAAACTACTTCATTGAGTGTAGTGTGGTGATTGATGAATGCTATTGTGAGTTTGATAACTCCCTCAATGCTTGTCTCATTTTAGAACCTTTAGGTAGGATAAGCATGTATTTCGGCAAGTTGTAAGTTGTGCACCGGTTCAAATAGTCTTTTAGTTGTGAATTTTTTTTTCTTTCCTTGAAAAATATTAAGAGAACCAAGCCTCCTTACAAAATATTTATGCATAGATATATCAAATATCTAAGTTGTGTTAAGTTAGGTTGAGTTTTGATGAGATTGTGTGTTAAAAGCAACTTCAATAGGTCTGAGAATTATCATTAGGTGCATCACCATAGGGGTTAGTTTTCTTTTCATGCTTCTTTCTCCCCTTTTCTCAGCAAGGAATAGTTTAGGTGACACCATGAAAAGGGGAAGCCAACCCATAATTCAGAGGTCTGCTTTTGGATAGGAAACCCACAACCTAAAAGCAGTCCCATGTTAGCCCAAATCTGTTGAGCTCTTTCAAAGCTTAGCAAACAGGGTGTAGATTTGGGGTTTTAACAAATATAACTAATGAAGGTATATTTCACTACCTTGTTCTCCAACTTTGTTTGTTTTTCCTTTGGCTCATGTGCATATACCTCACAACCCAAAACTCTAAGATTTTCAAAGAAGACTTTTTACTCAACCACACCTCCATAGGCATTTTATCAACAAGAGTTGATGTATGAGATCTATTAATCAGGTAGCAAACAATGGCTATAGCTTCAACCCAAAACTTTTGTTTTAATTCAACACCACTAAGCATATTGTTAAATTTCTCCATTAGTGTCATGTTCATTATTTCTACAACACCATTATGCTGTGAAGAATATAAAGATGTCATTTGTTTTAGAATATCATATTTTTTTATAGAATTTATAAAAATCATTAGAATGAAATTAATCACCATTGTCATTCCTTAAACATTTAATTTTTTTTCCTATTTGTAACTCAACCATTACTTAAAATTTCTTAAAACAATTGAAAACTTCATATTTAATCTTGAAAAAATAAGCTCATGTTCTTATGCTATAATCATCAATAAATGAAACATAATATGTGGATTTTGCAATCAAAAGAATATCAACAAAACCAAACACATCAGAATGAATAAGATAAAAAAACCACTAGATTTATGAGAACTCAAGTAAAATGAAACACAATTTGTTTTACCATTAATACAATTCTTACAAAAATCAAACTCAAGATTACAATCATTCAAGCCCTTAGCAAGGTTTTTATTCTTTGAGATCATAAGAATTTTCTCCCCAAAGTGGCCAAGTCTCTAGTGCCATAACATAGTCTTCTTTGTAGTTAACTTTAACTTTGTATAAAAAGTACCCTTAGGTACCTAGAAACCATGACAAATTGTAAAAGCAGTAATCACCTCTTTATCCATCAAAGTAGTCTCCGATTTTCCTTTCACAAAAGTATTATTGCATTCAAATGTGCATGCATCAAGTTTGTATAAAGTGTCAATCCTAACGCCTTTAACAATCACCATAGCACATTTGACTTCTTACGAACCTGATTTAGAATATTCAAGCTACACACATGCATCTATTAGTTTACTTACATATAATAAGTTTTGGGCTGGCCTAGGGATATGTAAGACACCATCAAACCATTTACTTCAATTTGGAAATTTGAATTTTACTTTACCATGATCAATAATGGTTAGATAAGAATTATCACCTAAGTACATCTTATATCCATCAAATTTTTCATAATTAAAAAGCCAATTTTTAGGTCTTATGAAAAGATGTACCTGAATCAATTAGCCATGGATCATTACTTGCTTGGGTTGCCAAAGGTGGAATAAATGTGTCACTATCTTCTTTCTCAAATTCAAAATCATAATCATGTGTCTTCTTTTCTTTCTATTTCTTATAAAACTAACCAAGATTATCTTAGTTCCTACAAATAGATTTGGACTTACCAAGAGATTTAAATCTCCCCTTGGATTTGGATCTAGATTTTTCATGCTTCTCATTCTTCTTTCCTTTTTTCTTTAGATCCTCCTTTTACATTTATGGAATCTTTGGCATTCATATAAACATCCTTTCCATTTCTTCAGAAAGTAAAGAACAAAAAATCTTCAACTTTCAAGGTTATGGAAGTATTTCCTATAACCATATCAAGATAATCCCAAAGAGTTAGGCAAAGAACAAAAAAAAGTTGACATTTTTTTTTCCATTTTCACACCAACTAATACTAATTTAACTACCAACATATTAAATTATTCCAAGTAGTCTACAATTTTTCTACCTTCTTCCATTCTTAAGAATACAATTTCTTTCTCAAGAAAAAAATTTAACTAAGGATTTAGCTTGGTAGATCTCACCTAGTTTCTTCTACAATAATTTTGTAGTGAATTCTTCATGGAAATTTATTAAAAAATAGTATGCAAAACACAATATAATAAGACATTTCTTTACGAACCATAACATCATATTGAGTTGTAGTCATAGTAGAATATGTAGGTATTTGAACATTTTCATCAACAACATCCCATAAATCACCATTAATTAACAAATATTTTATTTTTAGCTTCCACTCTTAAATTTATTAATAGAAAATTTCTCTACCTCTATTCTCCTTGACATGCTTGCCATTTTTTATTTTTGAAATAAAGATCACAAATCTCTCTTTCTACACAAGCTCCCACTCAATATATATTATCTCAAAAAAATAAACAATTAGAACCAAAATTGGCCAAGTTTTGATATCACTTGCAAAGAAACAAGGTGTATGGAATATGCTTCCTACATTAATCTTAAGGGGAAGATTATGCAAATAAATTCAAATCTAATCTAACTTTTTATGGTAAGAGAAACACTATGAATTAACGTAATTTGAGCGATAGAACTCAACCACACTCAATATTATTCAGGTTCATCCACGGTCTGACCAGATCACCAGCCTGACATGTCCCACCACTTTACATGTGCATTTACCCATTGGTCACGTACCTATGGATTGTCCTCTCTCTTGACATAAGGGAACAACTACTTGGTGGAATAATGCTAACAAATTTCACTTGACTATTCATTCCCTTGATTCTTTGTTGGATAGATCCTCTCAAGATGATAAGTCCTCTCATGAGATTGATTTGTTAACTTAAATGGTGCGGCTCTAATTTTCCTTTCAAACTCTATTGGAGAACCTTCTACCTTGATATCACAACCTACTTTGTCTTTGCCTTTGGATTAGCCTCAGATTACTCATGTGACAAAGAGTCACTTTTTTCCTTTCTGTTCTATTGCTCCTTTGCACATTGATGGGTTCTCTAAGGGGGATCACACAAGGTGCCAAAAATAGTCATATAAACTCAAAAACACTCATAAAAGTGGAGGCACAAACTCACATACACATAAAATCTCTTGAAATAGTATCATAAAAAATAAATCCAATATGATTCTCATATCCAAATTAATATTCCTTATTTTTAGCCCTTATAGTTGTCATAGAATCTATCACAACGTCCTTAAAATTAATCTTCCCATAAAAAATTTGTTGGTGTAATTAAATGTGTTGTACCTTGTCCTAGGTCATAATTACACCTTAGTTAAGTTTACTTAGGGACCGCATAGGAGGTAGTTGGAGAATTTCCACTTTTGGTGGACTTGACATGTCATTACTTTATCACTTCCACCTTTCATGGACACATCATGTGATTATCTCTCCACCTTTTGTGGGTGATCCACCATTTGTGGTGATTATCACATTATCACTTTTCCACTTTAGGTGGAGTGATAGCTTTTCATAGTTGTCTCATGTCATAATATTACAACACTTCTCATAATGTTATGCCCTTCTATGTTCTCACCTTGGCTATATAACCAAGGGGTCTCTCTCATTCTAAATAATCATCTCATATTATTGACATTGAATATAGTCTATTCTTGTCATATTCTATTCTCTCTTTTTCTCTTTCCATTTGGTCCATAGATCTTGGCATCCATAGCCAATTCTAACATGGTATTAGAGCAGATTGGGTGCCATTAGAGAGTCTTTTTTCTGAAGAGAGATATCAGATTTGGGGGAGTTCCATTTTTGGCTCTTTGTTGCAGGTTCATATCAGAGCTTGTTGGTGCAAATCTAAACTCACCATTGCATCTGGAAGGTTTGAGAAAGTCGATTTTTCCTTTTGTTTCATCCAAATCGGACATACAAGGCCAAATATATGAGGGTTTGAAGCTGAAGTGTGGTTCCCAGATCCAAAAGGTAGCTGCAATTTTGGAGCATTTTGGGTCAAATCCGACCCTACTATTGCGTCCAAAAGGGCCAAAAACCCTAAGATCAATTGTCAAATCGTCCATTTCAGAGCAGTTGTCTGGTGAGGCAAAAAAAATTTTTCCCAAAGAGCCGTATGGCCCCAAAGTCATCATAATTGTGATGGTACGATTTTGAAAAATAAAATATTTTATTGTCAGAAAATTTTTGATTTTTTTTTTTAATTGTACCCATTGAATTTTATTTGAAATTTTTTCAATAAAATCAAAAGTAAAAAAAATAAAAATTGAAAAAGCAGAAATTGTCTGCGGATTTAAGTGGCAGAGGGTACTGTACCCTCTGTGTCTCCCTTTCCGCCATGTGTTGGGCAAAGAGAGGCTCATGCAAGCTTAGCATGGCCCCCGCCACCTCCCCTCCAGCTGACCAGTCAAAAATATCATCGGCATCAAAAAACTAATAAAAAAATCCACCTGCGGCTGGTAGAAATTTTCATCTGGTGGATAGGTGCAGTACGGGTAGGCCACGTGTCGGCATACAAGACTAAAGACTATTTTACTGGCGATAAAGGATATTCCAGAGAATATTCCAGCAAGTGGGAGAATATTTTTTTTTATAGCCAACGACCGTCAAATTTAATCATGTCAATTTCTGACGTCATCCTGCGTCAGCGGCTAGTTGGATTTTTTTGACCCCTCACGGTTTGCAATTTAATTTTGAAAGGAAAACTTTGAATGCTAATATCTCAGTTATACAAGCTCCTTTTTCAGTGCAATTTTTTTTAATTTGAGCTAATTTTTGTGCTCTTCGTAACGGTGCAATCAGTTTTTGGTTTTGGTATCTAGTTTTTCTAGAAATTGCAGATTTTCACAAGTGTTGTTGCTTCGTCCTCATTTTGAGAACTTCAAGAGCTCATATCTTTCTCCTACGGTAACATTTTTGTGTGCAATTTTTTTTGAAAGTGCATTATTTTTCGTGTATTTGTCAATGGTATGACAAGATTAATCTTATTTTGTACCAAAAATTGTACTTGATTATATGGCCTATTTTGGCATTTGCATGTACCAAGATCAAGACCACTTCACTATTTTTGGCAAGTGGCAACTGTAAACGCACTAAATATAAAGTTCCAAATCAAATATTACTGGGGGGTTCTTTGATTGAGTAAATTTGGGGGGATTCTTCTTGTGGTTGTGGTTGCATTCCTCTTGATTTGTGTTCTTGTTTCATCATGGAGCCATCTACAATTCCACTTCTAACACCTTACAACTATCCTAAATGGAAATCTGAAATGAACAAATTGCTAAGAGTAAAATGATTGTATAGGATAGTTCATGGGCTTGATGGTGAACCAAAAGATGATGAAGTTAAAAAGAATAACTGGTTGAATAGTTGTGAAGAAGCCATTGGCTATTTATGCTTGTATGTCTCTCTTGAGTTGTTGTTTCACATTGAGCACTTGGATACACCTATGGATATGTGGACTACATTGTTAAACTTATTTGGGAAAATAGATGAAATTCAAGGAAATTTGTTGGAGAATGAATTAATTAGTCTCAATCCATGTAATTTTGACAGCATATAGGACTTCATCACCAAATTTAAGTCACTAAGAACACAATTGAAGGATTGTAAAATTGAGAAATCAGATACACAATTGATCTTAAGTGTTCTTTCAAAGCTAGGACCTGAATATTTAGTGTTTGTTTCTACTTTCTATGCTACAAAGAATGCCTTTGGGAGTGAGTTTAAGATGCCTTCCTTTGAAGATTTTTCTATGCAACTCACTAGGGAGCAAGATAAGCTTATTCAAATGGGTACTTTGAAGTCTTCAAAATCACATGCCTTGGTTGAAAAGGATGAGAAGTCTTCAAGTGGCAAAGAAAAGACAAAGAACAAGCCTAATAAGAACACACAATCCACATCAAATTCCATAGAAGAACATAAAGGATCATCTTCAAAAGATAAATCATCTAAGAAGGAGAGGCCTTTTTTTGCATATTGCAAGAATGATGGACATGAACATTATTGTTATAAGAAGGATATTGATGAGTTGAAAAATCTTCTAAAAAATAATCACATCGATTTTCCTTCTAGGATGTCTGAATCTTCTTCCCTTTCTACTTCAAAACAGTCTAAGGGAAAAGGTCATGCTGATTTTGCATCTTCATTAGGAAATAAAGGAAAAGCTCTTCGTGCTTTTTCAAGCCCAGGATCAGGGAGATGGCTTCTAGATTTAGGAGCATCACATCATATGGAATCTTCACATACTATATTCTCTTCATTTTATCCTTGTGCTATGTCTCCTATCTTGATGGGAAACAATACAAACATGAGTGTAACAGGGAAGGGATCTATTAGCATTGGGGACAACACTTTTCAAGATGTTGTTTGTGTTCCTCATTTGACAAACAATCTTCTTTCCATTTATCAAATTACACATGGTGGAGATGGGATAACTATGGAGTTCACTCCTAATTCGGTCATCATTCGAGACTTGGAGACTCGAGAGATCATTGCTACTGGGGTGGTTGATCATTCATCTCGGTTGTACACCTTTACACAATTTGCTTCTGATGATGACAATGTTCCTTTGGTTGTTGATCACATGAACTATGATTCAGAGGAGACGTTTGGATTCTTGAACTTGGGAGTTCTCACATCAGATCCAGTTCCTAAGCCATGCATTTCGTCTCCTCCATCTATTGTTGTACCTGACGATGCTTTTGTTGCTATAGTTTTGGCTCCTAGTGATTCAGTGTGGCAGGATATACATAGTATTCCAGATACGGCTACTTTGGATGACTTCTTGATAGGTATTTCAGACTTGTTTGTGGAGTCTCATCTTGCAAATTTGGAGGACACCATCGCTAGAATTCATCTTCTCTTTAATGAAGATGTACCTTCTTCAGTTGTTGTGAGGGAACACCTTGAACCTCTTGTTCATTCTCTCCATGATAATTCTTCATAGTTTGGCGTGACTGCGGATACTTTTGGACAACATTTGGAGGAGGCTTCTTTTTCTTCTGAGGGGATATCTTTGTCTTTGGATAATTTTCTACATTCATCTCTACTTGATGTTGGATTTTCCTCTTCAGCAGTGTGGCCTAGAATGCCTGTTTGGAGTGTGGCAGCTTTCGACATCGACATGGAGACACTTGAGCATGCTTCAAAGACACCATCATACATCATCCATATTCTTGACATCCTGCATACATCCATGGTTTTGTTTCTTCCTAAAGGGAGGAACAGTGTTTGGCGAGATTGAATCATCTTTAGAATTCAATGTCGAGCTTCTACCATCATTGCAGGAGACTCAACATTGAGGGGGGGCTACCTTGCTTCTCTTCTACTTCTCTCTTATGGGGGGGTCTTTTTCCTCACATGGGTTTTTTACCTTCTCATTCTTCATTGAGAGCATTTCAGTTTTTGTATTTCATCTCTCTTTTGGGGAGGAGTTTTGTCCCACTGGGTTTTCTCCTTTTCTTTGTTTGTGAGAGTTTGCATTGCATGTACATGGGTACCTAACATGGCCTTGTAGCTGGGACCCATTTTTGCATCTTTGTGTCATTTGCATAATAAATTTCCACTCCCTAAGTTGCACTTAAGGGGGGGTGTTGGTGTAATTAAATGTGTTGTACCTTGTCCTAGGTCATAATTACACCTTAGTTAAGTTTACTTAGGGACCACATAGGAGGTATTTGGAGAATTTCCACTTTTGGTGGACTTGACTTGTCATTACTTTATCACTTCCACCTTTCATGGACACATCATGTGATTATCTCTCCACCATTTGTGGGTGATCCACCATTTGTGGTGATTATCACATTATCACTTTTCCACTTTAGGTGGAGTGATAGCTTTTCATATTTGTCTCATGTCATAAGATTATGACACTTGTCATAATGTAATGTCCTTCTATGTTCTCACCTTGGCTATATAACCAAGGGATCTCTCTCATTGTAAACAATCATATGATATTATTGACATTGAATACAGTCTATTCTTGTCATATTCTATTGTCTCTCTTTTGTGCTTTCCATTTGGTCCATAGATCTTGGCATCCATAGCCAATTCTAACAAAATTAACCTTCCCATAATAAACCACTAAGAAAACATTTTTTGGCAACTACTAAACCAATTTTCAAAGCATCGACATGCAATAAAATTTCCAACTCAAAATATCACACATTTTTTTAATGGAGCATAATTATTTAATAATATGCATTATAAATTATGTTAAATAATTACAAAATATTAAATAATAAATAAATGGAACATTAAAAAAATTGGAAGGTTGAAACACCCAATTTCCCAACATTATTGCTACAATATCATGCACATATCTACTACAACATCTTTGTTTTCTTGTTGGTAAACCACTAGGTTGAACAAACTTTCACCTTGAGGTTCACACATGTAAAGTGCATGCCTAAAGACTATGTAATCAACACACACAACATGCTCGATCAAGCTCAAGGGGGTGTGTGTGTCCATTAGCCATTGATAAGCCTTTTACTTAATAAGGTTAGCTATCTTGACAATAACAAGTTGTATACATAGGAAAAAGATTTGAGGAATTATAATGTCTCTCAGAACACTTGGTCCTTCAATGAATTTGTTATGCTTATCCCATAGGGTGAAGTTAAATTCTTGTAGTTTCAAGTAAATGACTAGCATTTTCCCATTGGTAACAATTGAATGTGTTATCCCATAAGGTGAACTGAAATTCTTGTAATTTCTTTATTTCCCAATCCTATCATGTGTTATGTTTTCCAATTTCCATGGGTAAAACTATAAAACATGAAGGTTTGACTATATATGGGGGTGTCATATGGACCTTAGCAACATAAATTATAGATATACATATAATAGGTGGGACAAATTAGTGATGATATTCTTCTTCTTAGGCTTATCTATCCTTCTAAAATGGCTTATGCATTATTACCCTTGCACAATAAAAAATAAGGTGCATTATATGTCTTTATTGATTTGAAGATTAACATTATCAAGACATTAAATATTTGAAAGGATGGTTTTCTTTGGAATTGTCTCCAATTTTATTAAAGCTACATAACAAACATCAATTGGGGATGATTGTTAAACCTTTACAATATTTTCTTTCATTATATATTGTGCTATATTCAAGACCACTACAATGTGAAAAGATGTGTGTGTGCAAATGAATCCACACTTTATATCAATTTGATGAGTTTGAGCCCAAGGACAAGGTTTGAAATATATCCTCCTTTTAATTAGTTGATGTTTAGTATGTTTTGTGAATCACTATTCATACACAAATTTGAGAAATGTTCTACATTTTATTTGATTGGGTATGAAGTAATACAAAGTTGAACTACATACCTAAATAGTCTTTTCAAAAAGATAAAAATATTCTATACTTCATACCAACCAAAATAGTTGTTGTAAAATGTATTTAAGCATTATTATAAGCTTTATGTATTTTAAAAGTCCTCCAAACTTCTCAGATGTGATACACCTTCTTAAAATGGGTGGCTTTCACCCTAAGAAACAATCTAGGGAGCAAACTTGGAAAGGATGGTTCACTTGTTACAATATTTTAGTAGGATGACTATTTTTTCTCTCTTGAAGAAACATAATCATACATTCTTATGCTTATAAAAATCCCATATGATCTTCTTGATAAATATTTCTGTATCATCATTATTTTAAGTTTGTCACACTATTATATCTATTTCAATGCAGTTGACATGATTATTATTGAATAAATTATTAGAGATAACAAATTTAATTATTTATTTTTCAAATTGAATATATTTTAGGATAAATTACAATTTTCTCAAAATAAATTATGTAATCAAGATATGTAATAAGATCAAATTAGGTGATAATAATGTTGGTAGTTTGGTGTAGGGCACCATGGCTCTTAAATGTTGCAAATGTTAGTTTTGTGATGAGAAGTCATGTTTTTGGTTTGTAATAAGCTATATAAGACCATTTCCTATGTTTTTAGGTTGTTTTTAAGTTGTCTTAGGTGGTTTTTAGTCCATTTGATAAAGTTTGTAAAAGTTGCATAAAAGTGGCAAAAGTTGTCAAAGCAACTTTGCACTTTTTGCATTTTTTGATGTATTAGGGAAGTTGAATGGTTGTAACTTCAAAAGGTAGTTTTTTTAAGTTTGGGAAGCCTTGTAGTTTCTTTAGAAGTATTTTTGTATGTTGAGGGAAGGTTCAATAGTTGTAAACTTGAATTTTGAATAATAAAAGTGCCTTGTTTATGCATTTACCATAGAAATTTGCTGCTACAGGTGGTTGTACGGCCTAGTACGGCCTGGGGGTGAAATTTTATGAATTGAAACTAATGAAGGGTTCAATTAAATTCATTTTTGTTTTTTTCTCATAATATTTCATCAAGATTTGAGGATTTTATAGTATTTTTTCTAAAACTGGTTCTAAAAACCTAGGTTTTGGGGTATTAAGGGAAGAATAATGGAAAACTCACCATTACACCAATGAAAATATTTGAGAATCAGTGGAATGGGGTTATATAGGGTGAATTTTTATTTCATGGTGTTGGAAAAGTAGGGGAGGAGGTTTGATGAAGATTAGGTAATGCCCTAGGGGGAAATCCTCCTGTTTTGGGCATGAAAGGTTGCATAGGAGTAGGGTTTTATAGAAAAGGTATTTGGAACCCATTCTAGTTTATAGGATTTGCATGCTCAGACCCCTTATGATTTGTGGATGGATTTATAATGAATAATTTAGGTTGAGAGAGTGTAAAATCAATAAGTGCCTTATTGAATGAGCCTAATTAGGCCTATGGTGAAGCGTAGCAACAAAAAATAGAGGGTTGTGTTCCAAAGTAACCACCCCTGTAATTTTGACATGTTTTCAAGTGTCAAAAAGGGTATCTAGAAAAAATATTATATTCTAGGTTTGAGGTCTTATTTGAAATTTATGACATAAATAACTTGTTTGTTGTGCTACAAGGAGTAGTTGCAAATGGTGAAGGAAATCTTCTTAGTTGATGTGTTTAGATTATTGAATTGGAAAAGTTGTTGAATTGTGATTTTTTAGACACCTTCTACCCTAATCTAAATCAAATTGGTATCAGAGTATAGGTCTAATCTGAAGAAGGGAGAGAAACTGTGAAACAAGAAGGAAAGTGTGAAGCAAAAAAAGTGAACAAAGTGCCTCCAAAAGGGAAAACCATTGCTAGAGAAGTAAATGAGTTGAAGGACAAGAATTATAGAGAGATGAGAGAGTTAAATGAGAGGCTTGTTTCTCTGGAAACAAGTTAGAAGAGAGTTATGGTTATGGGTGATGAGAGTGACTTTGAAGAAGAAGAGGAGATTGACAAAGAAGAAGAGGAATTGGATCTTGATAATCAAAGGATGGATAAGTTGTTGAGAGAAATCAAGGAAGATAAACCCAAGGTGAAGATTGATGTACCTAAGTATGGATTTAATTTGAATAATGAAGAACTTTAAAATTGGATTACAACACTTGACAATTACTTTGAGTGTGAGGATGTATCTGAGGAGAAAAAGGTGAAGATTGCAAGAAAAAAAAGTTGAAAGGTCATGCATTATTATGGTGGGATTATGAGCAATCTGAAAGGAGGAAGAGAGGTAAGTCAAATATTTTTTCTTGGGACAGAATGGTGGCTAAGCTTAAAGGAAAGTTCTTACCATCTAACTATGTTATTCAAATCTTTAAGAAACTTCAAGGTCCGAAACAAAAAGAAATGGATGTCAAAGTCTTCAGTTGAGTATAAGGGTAGGTAACATGGAGGGTGAAGTGGAGAAGGTTGCTAGATATCTGAGTGGACTAAGATTCAACATTCAATATAAGTAAACTTTGGCAAATCCAAGGATGATTGAGGAATGTTATCAAATGGAAACAAGGGAAAAAGAAAAACTAAAGAGAAGGAAAGACATGTCAAATAGGGGAAGAGGCAGCAATAGTAGAGGAAGAGGTTCATTTTATACTCCAATACAATAATATGAAAGTCAAGAAGATAGAAGAAAGGACAAAGAACAAGTTGCTGATGCAAGAGGTGGATTTAGAGGTGGTAGATTAGGCTTTAGAGGTAGATTTGAAGGTCAAGGAAGAGGCTCACAAGGATTCACAGGAAGGTGCTATCAATACAACCAATTTTGGCATCAAGCATGAAAATGCAATGGTCAAGCTTCTAGTTCACATGGAGGTGAAAGAGGAGATCAACTGGTGCAAGAAGAGGATACCGAGAGTGTAAACTCTCCATCACAATATGCTACTCCTTAAGTTGGATAATCACTCATGGTAAGGAGAAAAATCATTAAAGCATCAAAGTAAAAGGATCCATAAAAAAGGAGGACACTCTTCAAAACAACTTGTAAGTTCATGGGTAAGGTATGTAAAGTTGTAATAGATTCAGAAAGCATAGATAACATGGTTTCTAATCAGATGGTTGAGAAACTTCAATTACCTAGGATACCACATGATACTCCTTATTAAGTTTCTTGGTTGAATGAGGGTTAGTATGTATTGGTAAATGAGAAAGCTTGGGTTGAGTTCAATATAGGAGGGTATAAGGATAATATTCTATGTGATGTGTTACATATGGATGTGTGTCGTTTGTTGCTAGGGGGGCCTTGGTAATTTGATAGGCATGCGTTGTATGATGGTAGGAAAAATACTTATGAGATAAACAAAGATGGAATCTCCTTTACTTTGACACCCTTGAAAGAATATGATAAAGGAAAAACTAAGCAAGCTAATGTGATGATGGTGGGAAGAAAAGAGTTCATAAAGATAGAGGAAGAAAGGCATGTGGAGTTTGTAGCCACTTCTAAAAATGAAGATATTGAGACAACAGATATGAAGAGTGATCAAATTTTGGAGGGAAATTATATTGAGTTGGTGTCAAAATATGATTTGTTGAAGGTAAAAGATGAATTGGTTTTGGGGATTCAAGAAGGACTTAAGAAGTGTGTTGATATGAGGATAAGATAGGTGATTCCCTCAATACTTTCAAAAGAGGATAGTGGTCATTCAAATCCTTTCTTATCATAGGTTGTTTAATTTGAGAAAGAAACAATCATAGGGGTAGAATATTAGATGGAAGAGATGGAAAGGAAGAGTGAAGAGATCAAAGATAAGTTGCAAGGAAAAAGGAGCAAGTTCAAACACACAATGGGAGTAAATAAGAAGGAAACTCATTACAAGAGAGGAAGAGACATGGTAGTAGGTAAAGAGGTAGATTTGACAACATTTCTAGATAAGAGAGGAACCACATATCATTCATCAAGTAAAGAGTAGCATTCTCATGTGGAGAATCGGTCAAAGCCAAAGAATAATGCTAATTTTCAGTACTTGGTTCATTGGAAGGGTGTACCATATGGAGACAACACTTGGAGATCAAAGAATTGCGGAACTAAGCTTGGATCTAATGTGGCAACACTGTCCTCAAGGGGACTTGAGTTCCTTTTGCTCGGGGAGTATGGTGCAAGACACCATGGCTCTTAAATGTTGCAAAGGTTAGTTTTGTGATGAGAGGTCATATTTTTGGTTTGTAATAAGGTCTATTAGACCATTTCCTATGTTTTTTAAGTTTTTTCTAAGTTTTCTTAGGTGGTTTGGAGTCCATTTGATCAAGTTTGTAAAATTTTCAAAAGTTGTCAAAGCATCTTTGCACTTTTTGCACTTTTTGATGTAATAGGGAAGTTGAATAGTTGTACCTTCAAAAGGAAGTTTTTTTCAGTTGGGGAAGCCTTGTATTTTCTTTAAAATCACTGTTGTACCTTGAGGGAAGGTTCAATAGTTGTTAACTTGAATTTTGAATAATAAAAGTGTCTTGTTTCTGCGGTTTACATAGAAATTTGCTACTACAGGTGGTTGTACGACCTAGTATAGACTGAAGGTGAACTTTTATGCATTGAAACTAATGAAGGGTTGAATTAGCTTAATTTTTTTTTTATTATAATATTTCATCAAGATTTGAGGATTTTATATTAGTGTTTCTAAAACAGGTTCTAAAAATCTAGGTTTTTGGGTTTTGAGGGAAGAATAATGGAAAAATCACCATTCCACTGATGAAAATCTTTGAGAATCACTGGAATGGGGTTAGATAGGGTGAATTTTTATTTCATTGTGTTGGAAGGATCAGGGGAGGAGGTTTGATGAAGATTGGGTGATGCCCTAGGGGAAAATCCTCTTGTTTTAGGCATAAAAGGTTGCATATGAGTAGGGTTTTATAGAAAAGATGTTTGAAACCCATTCTAGTTGATAGTATTTGTATGTGCAAACCCCTTATGATGTGTGGATGGATTTAGAATGAATAATTGAGGTTGAGAGAGTGTAAAATCAATAAGTTCCTTGTTGAATGAACCTAATTAGGCCTATGGTAAAGTGTAGCAGTAAAAAATAGAGGGTTGTGTTCCAAAATAACCACCCCTGTAATTTTGATATGTTTTTAAGTGTCAAAAATGGTATCTAGAACAGTGATTAGATTCTATGTTGGAGGCCTTATCTAAAATTTATGACAAAAATACCCTATTTGTTGTGCTACAAGGAGTAGTTGCAAATGGTGAAGGAAATCTTCTTGGTTGATGTGTTTAGATTATTGAATTCGAAAAGTTGTTGAATTGAGATTTTTTAGACACCTTCTACTCTACTCTACATCATAGTTAGTTAAACCTAAATCTATCATGTAAAAAAATTGATCATACCTTGTAATAATTTTCGTTTATCTAACCATATCTAGATTACATATTATATATACAATAGGTGTTACATATAAATTTCTACGTAATAATATATGATCATTGGAGAATGAAAAATGTACATTAAATTATATTAAAGACAATTAATTATTTTCTTTATAATTTTGGCACCAAGAATAAATTTTATTCAATTACTATGTTACATCAACTATGTTGGCGATCTTGTTAATAAGTAATCTACTTCACTTTATGTCTTCAAAATATGATGTAGGTAATATCACATGGATTGATTAATAAAACAACTAATTTTTATGGATCTCTAATCTATAAAGGTTGAATAAAAAAGTAGCTACAAAAGAATCAATGCGGCTCAGAAGATTTATAGGAAAATTTTCATCTAGGTACTAGTAAAATTCTTCATTTATTATTCTCGCTAAACTTACTTTTTTTCTTCCATAGAAATCATTTTTATTAACATCCAAAAATAAAGAAAATTGAAATCCATTCAACTTCACTCAAGAAAAAGGTTTTCCATTATAAAATTACTCTCTAGTTCTATTATATCAATTATTAAGTGGAAAATATATTGTGATCATGGAGATCTAGGCTTGAATATGAGAAAATATATAATAAATCCTATAAGTATTGCCGAGTTTTCATTAAGGGAGAGTGTTCATACAAATGCCACCTTTTAGTAGCTAACTCTTCACGTAAGGCCTAAGGGAACTTATAATATCCATGACCATTAGATAAGGCTAAAGAGCATAAGTAAGACTTACAAGAATTTTACATGTATTATATTTAAGACCTACAGGATATGTGCAGGATCATGGAAAAAATAGGCCTTAAGTGGTGAAAAATTCCAAAAAATCAGAGTTAGGAAACTTGACATAAAAATTTGAATAAGTTATCTATATCATTTCAAAAATATGTAAGAATAGAATCTATAGCAAATTGAATGTAGTTTCTAAACTACTAGGTTTTTTTTTTAAAATCTATTTGGTGAAAATTTGAAATTTCAATGCAATAACACTTAAATTTCAGGGAAAAAATAAGTAGGTGTATGTTTGACCACCCTAACCACAATAAAATGATAATATTTTTTTATAAGATTTTAGATATAAGTAGAGGACTCATGTCCCGATGTGATGCATTTTTTCCCAAGTAAATAATTAATTATGATTTTTTTATTACAACTTTAAAAAAATATAAAAACTCGTATGTCTAACCACCTTAACTTGGTCAAAACTTCATGAAACTCATTTTTTTTAATCCTATAGTATGCAAAGCATAGAATGTGACACATGTTTCAAATTCAAAAAATGTGATACCATTTGAAAGCTATAGATTTTTTTCAATCAGCCTATCAATTAGGACTTTAGTCGTAATTCAAATAGAAAATAAATAATAATTATTTATTAAATTCAAAGTAAAGCATAATTTATATTGGTGGAAAACCAAGAATCTCCTATAAAAAACCCTTTTTGTTTCATCAATTTTGGGTAAAAAAAAGTTTTTAGCCTCATACCCTACACATACCCATCATATCACCACTTTTTGGCCCATCATGATCCTACACATACTGTACAACCATTATTTATCTTTTCCTCTATATTAATTCTATTTATAAAATCATTGTATATAAAACTTGCATGCATTGTATATAAGACTTACAAGGATCATTATTATAACAAGAGTGTGGAAGGCTAGTTTTAGGAGACATGAGTTCTAATGAAAAATTAATAAGACATAATTGAAACATCTTTATGAGGAAACTAGGATCTAAATTATGACAAGAGGCTTATCATGTAGTCTAGAATGCATTATCTTTATCTTGTTAAACATATTTTCTCCATGACATGGTTGTTAAAGAAGTCCTACATTATTTATGGGCCTCATATTTTCTTACTATGTTTGTGTCTACAAACATTTATATAAGTTTCCTCAAATAATGAATTGCTTTAACAAGGTTTTTCCCAAAAAAAATTTCCCATGTAAATAGATTTCTATATGTATTTTATCTATTTTTACAATTCTCATTTCATTTATTCTCTATTTCATGGCTGGTTACTTAATTATTTTTCTTAGTTCATGGATTTTGATCTCTTTATCTACATCATGCATCTTACTTCTAGCTCCTTTGAATTATTTTCTTCTACTATTTTTAGTTGGTCTTGTTGTGCAGTTTTGCACACACACCCCACTTGGAGTAGGGACCCTATTTTCATGATGTCTTTTGACCTTTGGTTTTTATGAGATTTTTTTTTAAGGTCTTGAGATGTTGGTCTTGCTAGCTTTGGTCTTGCCTTGGGGCTTGAATTGGTTAGAATTGGTTTTTAATGAAAATCTAGGTTTTGACCTGGGTCTGGGATTTTCCAACTCAGGCGAATTTTTCTGGGTCCTGGTTCGTTGTCCGTTTATTGCTTAATTTTCTGAATCTGGGTTTCTGCTCAAATCCGGGATTTTCCGAATCTGGTGGATTTTCCTGAACTACGTTAAAATCTTGAACTTCGTTAAAATCCCAGTTTCTGCCATATCCACAGAATTCGTGTTCATCCGGATTTTCCGTGTGGCTTGGTTTTTTCCGAAATTCCGTTCTGGGCTCGGGTTCCCAGATTTCATTGATACGTCTTGTCACTCATTAATGCCTAAAGTACCTTCGCTCAGACGTGAGTGTGGATGGATTTAAGGCCTTTTGGGCATCATTCTCATTTCATTATTCACTTGCTATTTGTTGTGGTATTGGAGATTCTTCATTTGAGCTTTGATTGTTGGATGCGGGCTACTGTGTGTGGATTGCTTGAGTGTTGGTTGTATTTTTCATTGCTAGGGCACATCGTTTCACAGTCACCTCCTCGAGCTTGAGCCTTGATCGGATTCCATGGTAAGTCATTGCTAGCCCCTCTTTTGTTTGTGTCATGATTGAATCTTTCAAAGTCGATTGGTGGCCATTTTAGGTCGGCCTTTGCTTGATTATGATTTTATATTTATAGATCTAGGGTTTGACCTCACTCTTCACAAGATTTCATCACTCGCACTATGCGTGCCCTTTTTTACCAAATGAATGTCAAATAGATTAGTGTAGATGGGAATTCTGGGTAGGATTTTGCCCCCTAAGTGTGTAATTTGCTGTATTTTGCGAGGTTGGGGTTTTTGGTGTTTTGCTCAGATTTGCTAGGAACAGTTGATCCGTCATGATTTTCATATCTGGCGTTTAGATTAAACTTGCTCGTGCCTTGAGAATTCTCGGTGTGCTTCAGCCTGATCATTTAAGGGTAGTATTTCAAACCTCGAGCTTGCCCTGGTTTTCATGGTGGAGGGTCTAGTCGTCAAAATTAGGGCATCATTGTTTCGCCATGAAGATTAATCATTTGAAGGCTTTGGAAATTTTAATTCATGTGCATTTGAAGTTTTGCTTATTGGCGTTGATTTTGAATCCAAATAGTGAGGTTTGAAGTGATCATCTGATTCATTTTTCATGTGGTAATGATCGTCGGGTTTCCGAGGTGTCTGCGGAATTTCTGCACACCCGGATTTTCCCGGTTTCGGCGAAGTCCATGGGGTGTAGTGAATTCCAAAATTTTGAACTGTCTGCAAAAGTCTGACCTGTCTGGATTTTTCTGATTTTCCTACTTGGTTTCATTTCTTTCGATTTTTCGAAGTTGGGGAGTAATGGAGTAAATGCTAAATGATGATTTCTTGCTGCTAATAGATGAATTTCATGATAATATCATAACCTTTTGTCCATACTAATGACTTATTTGGCGAATGATGTCTTGGCAGCAGGAATCCGTCTGGGTCAGATTTCTCTGAATTCCGCCCTGACTGGATTTTCCCGGTTTAGCTCATTTTCCCGGATTGCTTCATTCTCTGGATTTTCAAAGATTGATGATTAGTGATAGTTCTTAATTACCTTATGTGATTTCATACTAACCTTTTGATTGGAATATGTGTGATAATTGGATGCTCATGACGTTCTTTTGTGAATGCAAGCTGAATCAAGTAGGGCTACTGCAGGAAAGTCTAGGGGCGATACTGAAGCATCCTCCATTTCAGAGGCTGAGAGATTGAGATTGGATACCAAGAGTCAGCTGCCTAACAGCAAGATATCTTCTGTATGGTCTGAGGTCTCTGACACCAATGTTGGAGCATGGAGATATGAGGAATTCAAAGAAAGAACAACTCAGAAGGATCTATCGGTCTTGAGACAAGGAATGATGAAGTCCGGATTGGTCCATGTGGGAGGGTTCCCTCCTACAATTCAGTGCTATGAGTTGATACTAGAGTGTGCCTGGCAGTATGATTTTGACACACAGAGGGTTGTAAGTACCGAAGGGAGAGTCTTGGAAAATTTCAATCCCATTTCTATTGCCCAAGCTTTTGACATGCCAGATTTTCCATCTGTGTGTGCCTTAAACATGGATTTGGCCAAAACCTACTATGAGAATGAGCCCACCAAAGCCCAACAAATGATTAATTCCTGGTTGGAGAAACCAAAGTCCCATTTTTCCAAACTGCCCAAGCAATTACATAGGGTTAAATTCAGATCAGATATATATGATGTGATCACATTTTTGAGCAGAGTGGCAGGTTTGAAGAGTGCTGGAGTGTTGGAAAATTGGATGGTTCATGTGATCAACAAAATTGAACAAGGTACTAATTACCACTGGGCAGGACTCATCAGTGCTGTGATTGATAAACAACTGAGGGATGTCTTAGAAACAAAGAGGTTCACCATGTCTTCCTATGTGATGTATGTGTTGGCTAGATTCTACCCATATGGGGGTTTGAATCCAAAGGGGACATTTGGACAAGATGTAATCTATGACATATACCCAGAATTGCACCTAGGACATCGGGATTACAAAAGAGCAAATGATGCATTTACAATGTATATCACTAGGCTGCTTCAAAATGCGGAGCATGTGAGATTGTCTGATGGAGCAAAGGAGTTGATAAAGAAGTATGGAGCTTGGTTCATTCAGTTTCCCACCTTCTCCTACATCAAAATTGACGGATGTCAAGCTGCTCCATACAAGTTACTTAGGTACCCTACTGATCATATTGTGCTATTGGAAGTTGTGAGACAGATATGTGAATTTGATGCAATTGTTAAAAGGGTGAAGCATAAAACTGGTTTTGGTGGAGATTTCCCTCTCAAAATTGGTATAGCTGAGGTATGCCCTTCTATCCAATCGGCGCATGCAGCAGGAGACAAATTGGCAGCTTATGGTTTCTCCTTCCACTCCAAGAGGACAAACTTTGATATCACCGGGGAAGCGCAGAAGAAGGCTACCAGAGAATACCATCACAAGGAAAACCTAGAGGATTACTGGGCAAATATCAAAGATGATTTTGAGGCAAGGAAGAAAAGGTACTCTAGGCTTCCGGTTGATGTGATTAGGAAATATAATGTCAAGTTGATCCCCGACTAGTTAGAAGATGATAGGAATTTGGTGCAAGATCATGCATATGAGTCTGTCAAAGACAGATCAATTAGAGAGATAAACTGGGCTGATGATGAGGTAACTGAGTTGGAAGACCTAATGGCCCCTGTCGTGAGATTTACTACTTCAAGGTTGAAGCATAAGGTTTGGGAGTTGGAAAGTGAAAAGGTACCTTGTACCTTCAATTTAATGGGAAATCTAGATCCCCTGTCCACCTCATAAGAATCCAGTGAAGATGATCCCAAAGGGAAAACCAAAGGGAGCTCACCCTTCAAAATTAAAATCAGAGGCCCTAAAGAGAGTGAGCCAGAACCGAAAAGGAAACCAAAGGGAAAGAAAAGAAGCCGAACTTTGAAAATAGGAAAATCTTCTGAAGAGGAGGAATTTGAAAAGGTAGAAGAAGAAGATGCTCCTCCACAGCCAAAGAAAACAAGGGCGACTAGGGTTTCAAAGAGAAAAGGTCAAGAGACTTCCAAAGATGAGACTCTGGTCGTTGATGTGGAGAGTTCAGGAGAAAAAACCAAAGTTTATTCAAGGAGATCAAGGACTCCATCTCCTAAGGAGGTTATGCAAAAGATGGATCCTCCTCCAAAGACACCAGTTGTGGAGCAACTTAGGGCTACTTCCCCTGCACCGAGTTTACCTGAGCAGACAGCCCAGCAAGAACAAGAGACTAGTGGAGAGACAAAACCATTCAAGGAGGGAGAACTCTTTGGTGCGGCAGCTGAGCTTGAAGTTGAAGAGGCAGAAAGGCACCCTTCTCCATTAGTGCAATATGAGGATTCTCCAGTAAGCAGTAAAGGTAATGGATCACCTGAGAAGGAGAATATCCCTGTTAGAACCCCATCGCCTGTGCAAGAAGAGGAACCTGAATTGGGTAACCAGGGTGATCAGTCTCCTGAGATAGGGAAATATGAAACATCAAAACAACATGAGGAGTCCAAAACAGAAGAAATCTGGGTGGATCCTGCTATCCCGGATTGGTTAGAAAAGGAGATTACAAGAAAGAAACAAGTAATTGTTGAGGACACCGCTCTTGATTGGGATGAAATGCTATCCAAGATTGGAAAAGGTAAGAAGAAGAAAATGGCCAAGGTAGTTTCAAGGATTGAAAGAGATGAAGCGAGTAACATGGTCATTCACATTGCCACCCCTGCTGCGGATAAAACTAAAGAAGAGGTCACTGGAAAAGATTACAATGTGCAGACCATTAATCTTGGACCAGCTTCTATGGAGCAGGATATTGAGGAGTATGAAGGGTCCAGTGCAGTAATAATTGGGAGACTAAGGAAAGAAACTCAGTCCAGGCATGAGCTTAGAAAGGAAAATGAAAGGCTTAAGAAGTGCCTAGAAGACTTGATGAGGCCTTTGCAATCTCTCCACCCATCTTCCTCTGCTACTCCTGGTTTCTTGCCCAAGGAAACCATTTCTGAAATTGAAAAGATGAAAGCCTCTACCTGAACTGCAATAGATTGGTTGAAAGATGTACAACTGAAAGGGGATAATGCAATAAAGGAAATCCTTTCGGTTGGAAAGGATGTAGTAAGAGCTAGGGACTTGTTGGAACATGTTCTATCCCAACATAAGGAGGATGTCGACCTTCTGTTGTAGAAATCTAAAGTGATCATGGAATATGGAAAAGATCAGTTGGTTGTAGATATGATCCTCCCCTCCTCCAGACTTAATGAGCCTTGGGAATGGTTTGAGGCTTTGCAGATTCGGAAAAAGGCCATTAGAAAAATCCATAAACGAAAGAAGCAGATAGATGGCGACTTGACTGGAGTTTATGATGGATGTATTGCATTTTTTGAGATTATGACTGGCAGGAGGAAAATTGCTCCTAAATATTTGAGCCTAGAACAGTTAAGAGAATGGTGGCATGATGTCTATGCCCCTGACTCTGAAAATATCATAACAGGGCACCAGCTAGATGATGTAGCAACCTACTTGGTGGTGATGGATAAGTACCAGGCACACAAGGATGATTGGAATAAAACTGTTAAACAGTCAAAAGAGGAGATTGGTTCCATCGAATGTCGGCTCAAGATTTTTCCTTTGCCACCTGTCGCCGAGTTGGATAAAGTATTTTTGAGGGTTCACGGATCATTGGATCAGAATAAGGATAATGGAGGCGGTAATTAATGCCCATTTTGAGATTTGTGCTTCCCTATTATTATAGGGCATGTGTTGATCCGGGCTACATTGGGGGAATGCGTCTAGGCCGACCTTGATGGTGTATCGGCATTTAATATGTGCCTTATTTTGAAATTCCAAAGGCCGACTTATTTTGGGCTATTTTTATTTTGTAAATGTTTGGATGGGCCGACATGTTTTGAGAACTTGCTATAAAGGGCATTCTTGTCTCATTGTAAGGGTTAGCTAGAAGAAAATAGAGACAAGCTAGATAAAAAAAGAGCTAGAGCATTTTGTAATAGGGATAGTAGTTAGTTTCTTGAAGCAAATATTGTAACAGAATAGTGGAATTGTTTCAGCATTTTGATGATCTAATACAATTGAAGGCATTGTGGTTTTCCTGGTGAAATCTCTTGTGTTAGCTTATCTCGCATGGTTCCTGTTGTTTTATCTTTCAAATTGCTTAAAGATCCAGAATTTAGTGTTTAGAATTGGATTAGTTTGGTGAATGATGTTCATGATTTCATATTTGGAATGTTAGTAGCAATATCTGGTCTATACTCCCAGTAACTATCTGATTGTAGTAGGCTAGTGAAGTCAACTTGGACCATACATTTATTTGTGCTTAGTTCGATTGTGGATGAAGATCTATGATTTGAAAATTTATATACCTTAGAAGATTGCACCATTCTTGTGATATTGCACTGTGGGTTGAGCAAGAATAGGTTATTTGAGATTGGTCCATTCCAGATATCTGTCATTTGCATTGTTCGTCCTAGGAATAGTTCAGATCTCATCATATCCTTGTACCCTTATCTTTTGTTGTTTCTTTATCATCTGGTTAGATTTAGGATTTGAGATCATCATATTGCAAGATCTGATAAGTTAGAAAGATACAGTTAGCTTGTAGTAAGGTCTGATTGTGATTACCAACATTTTCACATTTTATCTGAGTTGTTTATGCATTGTCATGACCTGACACCCGAGAGACCTTGGGGTGATTTTTAGTAACTTTTCATTGAAAATTACCTTTCAAGAGAGATAGAATATTGCATTCTGTCTGAGTTGTTGCTGTGCAGAAAACACCATCAACAGGTCTAAATCTTGTTCTATCATGATTAGCTCTTGTTGCATCTTTTTCCATTATGTTTTCTAATTTTTTTTCTTGCATTTTGAGTATTTTATTCTCTTACTAGTTTCTAGTTGGATTATGTGATTGATAACAATATAGAATATAATAAGAATGTTTGATAAAGAAACTTAGGTTTTTATATAGTGTAAGGTGTATATTCATTCTAGAGAGCTTGGAGTGCATATACATAATCTATTTGAACAAATTTAAGTAATTATAATAAAATAACAAGAGAAAAACACAATAGGAATATTGTAAGCTATACATAAATAATAACACATCTTATATTTGAGCCTTACAAATACTAGATGGTCATGTTACATTTAATCACACTAATGGTCCTATATCATGGGTGTCAAGTGAGAGATATTTTTTTTATGTTAATAGATGTATTTATCCTCTACTAATATGTGTATGTGGTGTGGTTTTATCATTAAATATTTTGTAATTGTAATTTGTTACTTCTCACTAGCTATAGTTTGTTACTAATCTTTTTTTACTTTAGAAATCTAGACTACCACTTGACAACAAAACAACATTATCTTTAGTTAAATTTCCTTATGATGTAACAATGTAGTAGGAAATATACCTTCCATGAATATTATTTTCACAAAAAAATTGATGGTCCTTTTATGAGCACGATATATATTTTTATTGATATAATAAAAAATATCTTTACAATCTTTGTAGGAACTTGGTTACACTATACATTTTGTTCACATAACAATTTTCTTGATTAGTATAATTTATAATTCTTCTCCCTTAGTTTTTATTTTTATTTTTTAGACATGACTCATTTAGATTAAAAATATCACTGAAAAGAGCCATTAATTTTCCAAAATTTTCAAGAAGATATTTACTAGTAACAACACCCAAAGGTATTACCAAATGGTTGATAGGAATAAATATTTACAACCCTAAATATTTATGTCTATCAACTATTTGATACTACCTTTAGGTGTTGTTACTTGTTTATAATAATTTTATGAGTAAATTCAAGAGGTTTTTCTGATTTCATGATAAAGAAACAACTTTAAAGGTAAATTATATTTATTGTCACTAATGATTATTTCTAAAGATATTCAAGACTCACACAAACATGTGAATTCTTCAATGCATTTGAAAATTTAATATTGTTTACTATCACATCTTTCGATTTTATCCAAAATTAAAATGTCTTGTGATTAATGTACAATAACTTTGGGAAAACTAACAAGATCCCAGTTATCACAACTATTCAAAGCCATCATCTCCTCCTACATGGTCTGCATCCAAGACTCACTTTCCTCTAAAGATAGAATCTCCCTAAAAGATCTAGGTTCATCAACAATACTCAACAAAGAAAATAAATAATGTTAATCTGATGGGCTATACTTGTCAGCTAAATTTTGTTGTCTTGTGGATCTTCTCAAGGTAGGAGTAAGGGGATCTTACTATTATTCTTCTTCATATGCTCATACTGCACATCATTAGAACTCTTTGAACCCTCTTCTTCTTCTCCATCCTCTAATCCACCTAGTTGTTCTTCCACATGTGCATCTTCCTATTTTTCTATCTTTGTCTCAAAGTGCACTATTTTTGTATTATATTTCTTATTTGGTTGTTATTCACTTGATCAAGCTCTAAAATCCTAGAAAATGGCATCTTTATAGAAAACCATTGTATGGGATAATGGATTCCAAAGATTATAACCTTTTACATTTTCAGCATAACCAACAATATACATTTTTGTGCTTTTGGATCCAATTTAGATCACTTATCTTGAGGAACATGAACAAAATACTCACAACAAAAGACCCTTAAATGTGAAATAGAAGGATTTATACCTATCCACACTTCATAAGGAGTTTTATCAACATGAGTTGAACAAGGAGATCTATTAATCAAATAACATGCAATACTTATAGCTTCTACCCAAAATAATTTATCAAGCTTAGCACCACTCAACATGCTCCTAGCTCTTTCCATAAATGTTCAATTCATTCTTTCTACTACCCCATTTTGTTGGGGTTCATAAGGAATATTCTTTTTCCAAACAATACATGCATTCTTATAGAACTCATCAAATTTCCTAGAACAATATTCACCACCATTGTTAGTTCTCAACACCCTTTCTTATAATCCATTTGCTTCTCAAATAAGGATTTAAATTTCTTAAACTTAGTGAAAAATTTAGATTTTGCATGAATAAAATAAATCCAAGTGTATCTTGAGACATCATTAATGAAAGTAACATAATAATGAGATTTTCCAAAAGAGTCAACATCCACTAGTCCAAACACATCCAAATGAATGATCTCTAATAATCTCTTAGATTTATTAGTTTCATTAGGAACTGATGATTTATTCTATTTTCCAAACACATAGTGCTCACAAAAATCATTTTTACCAACCAAATAATCAGAAATACCATCAACCAGGTTTTTATTCAAAAACCCTTTTCGCTTACATGACTGAATCTATGGTGCCACAACATACATGCATTTTCAATGCCAATTACATTGGTAGAGTTAAAAAAGGTGGAGACATTAAGCCTAAATAAAGTCCCTATTTGAGATCCTTTAGCAATCACTAAACTACCTCTTACCAACCTGCAACTAGACTTGTCAAATGTCACATGCATTCTAGAATCATTCAACTTGGATACTAAAAGTAAATTTCTTGCAAGTTTTGGAATATGTAAAACATCATTAAGGATTTTAGTTCTCTTCCATCACTAAAACACAACTTTACCTTTCCCTTACTAACAATATTCTTCATGTTGTTATCACCAAGGAAAACTTCTCAAAAACCCTCTTTTCTAAAAATAAACATTCAAACAACCTCAATCATGCATACAAATCAACAACAAAGTTTCATGAAAATAATTGAAACTTTCACAAAATATCTTCTCATTATGGAAATTTGATTACACAATAAATTCTAGTCATCAATTGACTAATGTGAAAAAACATATGCCCCTTACATACTTTGAAAATGATTCACAAAACATACTAAAACAAAAAGCAACCAATGTGCTCCATGAGCACCTCCAAATATGCACCTTCTTCTACAATCAATCAACTAAAACCCTTCAATCTTCAACAATGGAGCCTTCAATATTTAATGATGCCATAATCCTCTCAACCTGAAACATAGGTCTTCAAAAACCCCCTTAGATAATTCCATGCCAAGATCTCCCTTTCTCCCAAAACTTGCAACAACAAATGAATGCCAAAACATGCAACAAAACCCCTCTCCCAAAAATCCAAACATCAATTTTTTTCTCCAAGTGGAAAACCCACTCTCACTTCTCCTAGAATACATGATTTCAATAATGAAAAAATCAATTAATAATTTTTAATGCACTTTTTTAACTCCTACAAACCTAATGGCCAAGTTTGCTTTTTTTGATTTGTCCAAAAAATGCAACTACACCTCCACTATCTCCACTTGCTAACTTGCATAACGAAAATGATTTTTATTTAATTAAATATAACTATGCTAAACTTATTCAAATTGGCCTCCTAACATGAAATGCAAATAAAAATTTGAAATTTGAAATTTTTGTTGATGCGGATTGCACTTTCACCTAGGATGATCCTACATCAGACACCCAAGGTAGAAAATTTTTGTGAGCTTGTGGAGTTGAATGGTAGGACCATCCTTTCAAGTTGTAAACAACCTTCAAAAAAATCCATTAATGAATTTGGTATCACCAATGAGTTCTTCTTTCTCCTCTTCTAGCACCTAGTCGAAATAATCATACTTCTCTGTCAACTCTGCTCTTCATTGAACCTCCTGAATGTGGAATCAATTCCACCATAAACCGTCCACATTCTCCAAGTTTATATCACACCCCCTCTGATCTTATGGGATTCAACTCACCGTAGTCCATCCACCTCCACCAACATGCACCTGCACTTATCTCTAGAACACCATACAAACCCTTCTTTGCATACCATACATCAATAGAAAAATATTCTTGAAAGTTAACCCATCCATAACTTGTAAATAATCATTATTCTCAAATTAGATAAAGTATGATTTACTATCCTCCTTTGCTGCAACCCCATCACACTTGCATCCTTCTTTAGAATAATATTTAGAAAAATTAAAGTTTACCTTTGGTTCCATTCACTACTGCAACTTCAACCTTGTCTTCAACATAATATGCCATTGTTTTTATGCCTTTAGAAAGACACATTGTTGCTCAAAACTAATATTCCACATTCAAAATAGCATTAAAACAATAATCCTAAGATTCATCACCCATATGCTCTAACAAATAATTAGGCTCTCTAACCAAGGAATCTTCATCTTCAATACTTTCAAACAAATAATTATTGAAAAAATCCTTTTTTACCTTTATCTCTTGTTCCTCAATTTCAACCTTCTCAAATTGATTAATTTTTTCAACAAATTTATCCATTTCTACATTCTTAGACTCATCAAAACATGCATTAAAATATGATTTACCTCATTTCCTTCTGATGTAACTTTCATTGCTATAATTATTTCTTTTTTGTCACTCATCATATCACTCAAACAAAAATCCGATTTCATTCTAACCTCATCAAAATTTGATATTCCTCTTTTCCTTACTACTGCAACAAAATTTTCAGCATCTTGATATCTATCCATCCCATTCATATCATTCACATGCAAACTATAATTATCAATGAACTCACAAAATGCAAGTTTTACGTTTTCATTAACTATTGCAACTTGGCTTTCCTCTTCTTCAATGTCCTTTTCTCTCAACTCTTTTGTTTCTGCTTTAACCTCTTTACCCTCTTTCTTCATTCCTTCTAATAGACATGCCTCAACTTCAAATCCATCATCTTATTCATATTCATCCTCTTCTTCTTCTTCAATGTCACATGCATGACATCCTATTGCATCTTCTTTTTTTCCAGCAATCGAAACATAATTAGAAAGATACAATTACCTTGAACTTTCATCTCTTCTTTTTATATAGTTTTGATCTTTACTTCCATTTATTTCACTTGTTGCTACAACTCTATCATTTCAACTCTTATTTATTCTTGTTGTCTCTCTTTGATTTTATCAAGTTTAGGAATCCTTAGAATCCATCCAATGAAAAAATTCCTTTTATTCTTCCTCTTTTCCATCCTTAAGTCCTCACAAATTCTTAACACAAATCTTCAAAACCATCAGATTTTGTACATGTAAACTACCTTACATTCAAAAATATACTTACAAATCCTTAGCACTCTCCACCCCTAGGTCCTAGTGAAAACTGCCTCACATTGGTGCTTCTACCTACACACTTAGGAACTCCCACTCTGATACCATTGATGAAAGAGAGGTTCTCAACAAACCTCTTTTCTAAAAAAAAACATTCAAACAACCTCAACAATGCATACAAACCAACAACAAAGTTTCATGAAAATAATTGAAATTTTCAACAAAAGATCTCATTATGGAAATTTGATTAAAAAATCAATTTTATTCTTCAAATGACTGATGGGCATCAACATATGCTCCTTACATACTTTGAAAATTATTCACAAAACATACTACAACAAAAAGAAACCAATGTGCTTCATGAGCACCTCCAAATCTCCACTTTCTCATACAATCAATCACCTAAAACCCTTCAATCTTCAACAGTGGAGCCTTCAATATTTAATGGCTGCCATAATCCTCTCAACCTGCAACATAGGTCTTCCAAAATCGCCTTAAAGAATTCCATGTGCCAAGCTCTCACTTTCTCCCAAAACCTGCAACAACAAATGAATGCCAAAACATGAAACAAAATCCCTCTTCCAAAAATCCAAAAATCCAAAAATCAAATTTTTTCTCCAATTGGAAAACACATGCCCACTTCTTTTGGAATGAATTATTTCAATAATGAAAAAATAACTTAAGCATTTTTCATGCACTTTTGTAACTCCCACAAACCCAACACCCAAGTTAGCTTTTTTTTATTTTTCCCAAAAATGCAACTACACTTCCACTATCTCCACTTGCTAACTTGCATAACAAAAATGATTTTTATTTAATTAAATATAATTATGCTCAACTTATTAAAATTGGCCTCCTAATAAGAAATATAAATGAAAATTTGAAATTTGAAATTTTTTGTTGATGCTGATTGCACTTTCACCTAGGATGCTCCTACATCATACATGCATTTTCAGTGCCAGTTGCATTGGTAGAGTTACAAAAAGGTGGAGACATTAAGCCTAAATAAAGTCCCTATTTGAGATCCTTTAAAAATCACCAAACTCCCTCTTAACAACCTACAACTAGACTTGTCAACTGTAACATGCATTCCGATATCATTCAACTTGGATATTGAAAGTAAATTTCTTGCAAGTATTGGAATATGTAAAACATCATTAAGGATTTTAACCCTTCCATCAATGAAACACAACTTTACCTTTCCCTTACTAACAATCTTCTTCATGTTGTTATCACCAAGGAAAACTTCTTCCTCATCATAAGCTAAATATGAAGTAAACCACTCCTTGTGAGGAGTCATGTGGTAGGAGAAACTTGAATCAATAAGCCAAGCATCATTACTAAAAGTGTTAGTAGAAATAAACAAAGCATCAGAATCACCATCTTCTAAGGAATTTTTCATGGAAGTATATGAACTCCATTTCTTCTTTTTTGCACTCCTTCACATGCCCTCTCTTACCACAATTTTAACACTTTATTCTACTCTTCCCAGGGGTTTTAGAACATCTTTTAGATTTGTCTCTCTTTTTATCCCCTTTATGCCCTCCTTTTTCTTTGGACCTTCCTCACACATGTGGGGTATCTTGGGAGCCCAAATTCATGGAATTTCTTCATATTCATCACCTATCCTAGTTGCGGGGCTAGGTAGCAAGGATACCCTGAGTAATAAAAATAAATAAAAAAAATATCACCTATCCTCTTCGACAACTTGTATGTGGTAGATTCTTCTTAAACATTCAAGAGGACAAAATATGCAAAACACAAATGAATGGTTCCTCATGTCTTCTTGTCCATTTTATTCCAATCTTCATCAGACACATTGGATGCTTTCTTTTCATTTGAAACTACCAACCATTGATATCTCTCTTCATGGAGATCCTTTAGATCTTCAATTTCCATATCTTGTAACCAGTGCCATTGAATTTCTCAATATCTAGACAAGGGGTAGAAGCCATGGTTTTCAATATTCTTCACAAATCTGCAAAACCCACAAAGCAAAATCTCCCACTGCAACCAAAAATCCTTCAAAACTCAAGAGAAATACCACTCTCAACAAAACTATTAGATTTGATATCAAATGTTGAATAATCAAGGTGAAACTTGCAGCAAGTATGAACCTAAGAATGTGTTTGAAAATATGAAATTATGTATTTAAGCTTACCAATAATGTGTTATGTGATTATAAAATCCAAGAATGAAAGAAAAAAAACAATACCACAACTTGATAAACATAAGTGATACAATATATATGTGGAGAAACTCTTGTGGGAAAAACTCCACACTCAAAGAGATGCAATGCTTGTATTAATTTTCAAATGAAGTACATCAATACAACACTCCTCTTTAAAAAAAATTAGCACTTTGTTACTCTAACAACCTACAAAAAAACTTATGAAACCACCATCTCAATGCTCAAATATATAAAAGTTTGTGTTAGAGGATACCAATTGTGGTATCTTGAAATAATAAGTAAAACCACCTAGAAAAACCCATGCCTCTCTTAGTGGAAAACCCATAAACATGGTGAAAATTATTAAATTCTCACATGGGTGCCCAACCCTTAGCCAATTAGAATTAATCATACCCAAGTGCTCCATTACTCTACAATGGATCCAATGGCTCATACTCACAACATGCAAACGTGGGCACCCAAACTAGGATAATATGCAAAACATGCAAATGAGCGTGCAAGATCATGCACTTGTGGACACTAATTTTATTTTATTTTCTCAAGATTCTTTATAAGCGTCATCATAATGGGTCTATCTCTATGAATGCAATTACAATTTGTCATAGGAAAATAAATAATAAACATTTTGCCTCTTGTTTCCTCTAGGACACTTTCCAAAGAATGTGGAGACACATAACATCAACTTAGGATTTCAATTATAATATCACCTATCCTAACACTTTTGATGTATTTACCACCTTAAGATTTAGAATTCAATGATCCTAATTACTAAGAATGGATTATGAAAGAATATGTAGAGGTTACAAATAAATTTAAACTACTTTATGTAGAAGTCTTTGAGTTTCTCTATCTAACAAGGAAAAATATCAATTTTGGATTGTTGTATACTGGTACTAAAATTTCAGAATCATTAGAGGTGATAAGGCTTGATAGGAAATTTTTAAGCTATATAATTCCTTCCAACATTAGGAATTTATGGAATTTTTTTGAGTTCCATCTATCAAATATCAAAGATAATTGTAAGAGTGCATAAAAAATGGGAACATACAGGTATTCATGATGGCCTGGTAAATGTTCAAGGTTTGGAGATAATAAGATTCCCTAAGTTGGATCAACTTTGAGGTGGTTAGAAAATTCATTTAATACTAACATAATTTTCTAGTATTCCACTTTAGTTGCTTACAAAAAATATGAGGAGTTCAAAATTCTGTGCATTTATAGGTTTTATTATTGATCAATCATGCTTGTGCAACTCAAATTTCCCATCTAGTGGTATTTTGATGATCAAAGTGCAATATGTTATTGGTGTATTGAAATGCAATAACAGATGGATGTCAACCTACAACACATCTTTAAATCAAGTCCATTGATGTACCTTCATTATGATTAGATAATTCTTAGAAATGGAAGGAAATTTTATGTACCATTTTGAGAGAGCTATTAGGAAGGTAGTGATTCCTGTCAAGCCTTTGTCAAATGATCTTGCCCAAAAAATCATTTGAGTAATAATCCTTCTACCTAAAATGGTTAGTGAAAGAGAAATGAACTAATCCATGACTATCCTAACCAATCCCCTCAATTCCAACACTGCCGAGATTACCTCTTGAAGGTCCATCTATATTAATTTTGAAGAAACTAGGAGGGAGAGGAGTCCACCTACCAATCTTATTCACATTCTTAGCATACTTCATCTAAATAAACTATAGTATAGAGTAAGATAATTATAGTGATTGGATACTTTTTAATTGTTAATTGTTATTGTTATTGTTTAATTAATTGACATTTAATTATTTTCTATTGTTAATGAAATAAATTTAATATGTTTTTAAAAGAAAAGATAAAATATTATTGATTAAATGTTATAATTTTTAATTTATACATATATAAAATATTATTATTAATAATTTTTTAAATTATGTATGTGCCTCCTAATATGGTGCACTCTGCTCTAAAAAGTTTCGCAACCTCTGCGACCTTCGACTAGGATCTCCACAGGCACTCCACTATGACAAACCAGGGAAAGGTGTATTTCGAGGACATGACATTAGCATTTTCATTCCCTAATATGGATTCACAGGCGTCTCAATTTGAGCATGGGAATTTGCGAGAGGGGAGAGGAAACCCTCTTTGATTTCCAGTTCCTATGATGAATAAAGGCCATTGCCCCTATTTTAAGGAGGCTTTGTGACGAGGGAGCAAACTAGAGACACAAAAATAATGCACACAACTAGAAAACTTTATTATTATTCAATAATGAAAATATTACATGCAGAGGATCCCAAATCTTTGAGCTCTACGATACATGCAAGCTACAAAAGTTTCAAAAAAATTACAAAAATTACAGAAAATCCCCTTTTCACAGCATGCGAACTCTTTTCCCCCAAAATCCTCCACAAAAATAAGAAACTAGCCCATAAATAACACCTTTTTTGGTTTGGAGCCAAAAACAACATTCAAGATATGATTTTTGGCAGTTTGGCACCAAAAATTATAATTTGAAATTCAAATTTAAATTCACATTCAAAAATTAGCACATTTCTAAAATATGCAACAACTTCTAGAAGCCATAACTTTTAATTTGACTGTCAGATTCTCAATGATAATACCTTTTCAGAAAGCTCTCGAAAAGATGATGTGGCGTTTCCACAAATTTTTAGGCCCATCTAGAACCATTTAGTGCCTCAAACTGGACTCGAAAGGTTTTTCACAGAAAAAAGAAGAAACTGGAACTTGAATAACTTTCAAACCGTGAATGATCTTGACTTGATTCCTTCGCCAAACTACTTATTTTTCTATCATGAACCTTCCCAGAAATTTTTGTCTTCCCACACCTTCAAATTCAGACCTACTAAAAATAGCAGTTGAGCAGAAAAAGCAGAAAATTAGTTATGAAAGTTGGAAACTCTTATTCGACGAAAAGGGTATCTAGAAATGCAAAAACATCTACAAAAAGAAAACAATGGGAACATAAATGGAAAGCATATTTTGGGTGATGCAGGATTTCCCTCACACCACTAGATGCTCCTGCATCAGACACCCAGGGTAATTTGAGAAGTGACCCCGTCATGTCTCAGATGGTTGAGGAAAACCCAAATGGTCAACCTCTGCCTTAGACAGCTAGGATGAATCTTCCGCAGGCCTTCCTCTCCATTTCACCAGATATTCTTCATACTGTCTATTTCTTGTACTCCTTCCCACACAGCTATTTAGGATTTCTTCAATCTTCTCCTTCTTTGAAGTAGGTGCTGGAATGCCACACTGTTCCATTGTTGGTACTTCCTTTGTGCCACCTTCATGATACTCTGTCAAATCTGAAATATTGAACATAGGGAAAATGTTGACTCCATCTGGCAACTCTACCTCATATTCATTCCTTGATTCATGCCTCTTCACAATTTTACAGGGACCAGACTTCTTCATCTTCAATTTGTTATAGGTTCCCACTGGAAACCTTTCTTTCCTCAAGTGGACCATCACTTCATCACCAATCTGAAACTCCTTATACCTCCTCTTCTGATCTTCCTTAGCCTTATACTGCATATTCATCTTGTTAATATGTTCTCTTACCTTCTCATGTATATTCTTGATGTGCTCTACAAAGTCTTTGGCTTCAGTACTAGTCTTCTTCTTTTGGTCCATCTTCCTCAATTCTAGAGCGGTCCTGGGACTGCCTCCATACACAATCTAGAATGGTGATCTACCAGTGCTTCTATTGACAAAATTGTTGTAAGAAAGTTCTACCTGGGGAAAGATCAAGTCACATCCCTTGGGTTTATCTCCTACCAAGCATCTTAGTAGGTTACCCAGATTTCTATTCACAACCTCGGTCTGCCCATCGGTTTGTGGATGGTGTGCAGAACTGAACTTCAACTCTGTTTTCAACTTCTTCCACAAGGTCCTCCAAAAGTACCCAACAAATTTTGTGTCTTGATCTGAGACTATACTCTTTAGCAAACCATGTAGTCTCACCACCTCTTTGAAGAACAAGTTAGCAATGTGGATTGCATCATGGGTCTTCTGGCATGGGATGAAATGTGCCATCTTTGAAAACCTGTCAACTACCACAAATACTAAATCATTCCCTCTTTGCATCCTTTTAAAAACAAGAACAAAGTCCATACTTATATCCTCCCATGGCCTCTTTGGTATAGGTAAGGGCTGATACAACCCAGTATTCTGGCTCACTCCTTTAGCCATCTGACATACCCTACAACTCTGCACAAACTTCTTCACATCTTATGATAACTAAGGCTAATAATAATGCTCACTAATAATGGAAATAATCTTATCCTGACCAAAATGTCTTGCCATTCCTCCACTGTGCTTCTCCTTTATCAGGTTCTCCCTCATGGAACTCCTCAGAATACACAATTGGCTTCCCTTAAACAACATGCCATTATGGATTATGAAATCCAGCCACTTCGTCCTGTCAACTGTAACATGCTCCTTGCAAGCTTTCCAAGCCTCTGTGAAATCAGGATCTTCAGGGTATAATGTCTTGAGTTCATTGAACCCAACCACTTCAATCTGCATCTCTGTCAACAATGTTTGCCTCCTACTTAAGGCATCCACAACCCTATTCGACTTTCCACTCCTATGCTTTAAAACAAAAGTATAACTTTGCAAAAATTCTACCCATTTCATATGCCTCTGATTTAATTTTCCCTGACTACTCAGATACTGTAATGCTTGATGATCAGTAAACAAAAAAAATTCCTTCGGTAACAAATAATGTCTCCATTTCTTTAATGCTTGAACTATTGCATAAAATTCCTGATCATATACAGAGTGCTTTCTCTTTGCATCATTTAACTTTTCACTAAAATTGGCAATGGGCTTACCTTCTTGGCTCATCACTACTCCAATGGCGTAACCACTGGCATCACAATCCACCTAAAACACCTTATTGAAATCCGAGAGGGCTAAAACTAGTTGCTTTGTCACCTGCTTCAACAGATCAAAAATCTTCGCTGCTCTAGTGCTCCACTTGAACTATTTTCTATCCCCTCTCATTGTTTCAGTCAGTGGTGCACAAATACTACTAAAGTTTCTAATGAACTTTCTATAAAAACTAGCCAAACCATGGAAAGATCTCACCTCAGTAGCAATTCTTAGGGTAGGCCATTCTAGAATAGCCTTCACCTTCTTTGGGTCCATCTTTAGACCCTCTGTTGAGACAACAAACCCCAAGTACACTAACTCCTTTTCAACAAAGCTATACTTTTTCAAATTTATCAACAGTTTCTCCTCTCTCAACTTCTAAAAAATCCTAAGAATATGCATTAAATGCTCATCCAAGTTCTTATCGAAAATCAAAATATCATCTAAATACACAATGAAAAAACTTCCCAGAAACTCTTTTAGTACCTCATTCATGAGCTGCATGAATGTGCTTGGTGCATTGGTTAGCCCAAAAGGCATGACTAACCACTCGTACAAGCCCTCCTTGGTCTTGAAGGAAGTCTTCCATTCATCACCCTCTTGAATCTGGTTCTGGTGATATCCACTCTTCAGATCAATCTTTGTGAAGTACTGTACTCCACTCAAACAGTCCATCAGGTCATCCATCCTTGGCAGGGGAAATCTGTACTTGATTGTTATCTTATTTATGGCCCGGGAGTCTCTACACATCCTCCACTTCCCATCCTTCTTCGGTGCTAGTACTACAAGTACTGCACATGTGATCATACTCTCTCGAATCAAACCCTTTCTCAACAACTCCTGAACTTGTCTATTCAACTCCTCAATTTTTGTAGGAGTCATTTTGTGAGCTTCCTTATTTGGCAAACTGGCTCCAGGGATCAAGTCAATCTGATGACTGATCTTCCTCATTGGTGATAAACCCTCATGCATGTTTGCAGAAATAATCTCCTGAAACTCATCCAATAGTCCATAAAATTCTATTGGCACCTTCTCACTATCTTCTTTTTCCATTCTAGGAATCAATGCATAACACATACGCTCATGCTTCATTCCTTCTAAAAATTTCCTTCCATCAAAAAAAATAATTCTAGCACTACTGCATACCTTTTCTTTGTCCTTCTTCAGGGGTTTCAACTTATGACAGAATCCATCCTTCATTAGGGAATAAGTGTTTGCATGGCCATCATGTACAACTCGCCTATCTAACTACCACATCCTCCCCAACAACATGTGACATGCATCCATGGGAATGATATCACATAGTACCTCATCACGATAGCTTCCGATCTTGAACTTCACCAGGCACTGCTCATTGACCAAAAATTTGTGGTCTTTTTGCAACCAGAGAATTCGTTATGGATGTGGGTGCCTTTCCCTTTTCAACTTCAACTTCGTAACCATCTCTTCTGACACCAGATTATCTGTGCTCCCATTGTCAATAATGACATCACAACATTTGTCTTCACACTTACACCTTGTGCGAAATAGATTCTTCCTTTGTTCTGGTTCCTTCTCTTTAGTCACCAAGGATCTTCTAACCACTAGGGCTTCTCCCCTTTCAACATCATCTAAATGCTCGGATTGAGCCTCCTCATCTACATGTGCAACCCTTCCACGACCCTCCGACCTTATATCTATCCTTCCTTGGTGTTGCGGACATTCATAGGCTCGATGCCCTTCTTCACCACAATGGAAACAAGTTCCTCTGAAACCACCTCTTCCAAGTCCTGGCCCAGATCTTCCTCGTCCTCTACCTTTTTGATCACCACTATTTTGATCATGAGGGCGGTAGAAGTTATCATTCTTCTGGCTTTGATTGGTACCCATATCTTCATTTCTCCTTTCATCCTCATTTCGGCTTCTAGAAGATCTTCCACTACTCCTTCCGCTTTGACCTCATCCTTTTTGCTTGTTGTCAAATATTTTGTTCAGTTTCTCCTCAACTTTCAGAGAAAATTGGTATGCATCCTCAATGGTGGTCATTCTACCAAGCTTAGCTCCTCTTAAATGCTCGGTCGTAACCCATTAAGATAACGGGCTACCTTCTCCTTGTTGGCCTCTACATGGCTCATTCTGATGATCATCTTGTGAAAATATTCTATGTATTCTTTCACAGATCTACTTTATTGCTTCAACCCTTGCAATTTCTTTAGCAGATCTAACTCGTAGTCTACTAGTATGAACTACTTCTTCAGTTTCTCCACCATGCGATCCCAACTACTGATCTTTCCTTTTCCTCTTTGATTTCTCTCCAACTAGACCTCTTTCCACCAAATATTGGCATGGCCCTTTATCTTCTTTTTTGCAAACTTAACCCGATCCGGGTCCTCTACTTCTTCATACTCAAAATATTCTTCTAGCTCGTTGATCTAGTCAATCAACTCTTCTGGGTTCAGACTTTTGGAATAATTGGGGACTTCTATTCTGGGTCTTTTTCTGATCTTCGAAATGGCCCTTATCAACCACATCTGATCTTGATCAATTGCTTCTTCTTCCTCTTCTATGTCTGAATCTTCCACCTCTTCTTCATCCTCACTTTCTTCTCTCCTTCCCAGGTTTAACCCTCTTCTCATTTGTTCTTGCAATGCATCAATTTGTCTTTGGAGGGCTCTGAAACCCTTGGCAGCCAATGGATCTCTTCCACCAGCATTTCTGCCACTTCTACCACCTATGGCACCACCACGCCTACCAAGAATCACTCTTGGAGGCATCTTGAAGATCTTGAACCCACAACCATAGTCCTAGTGCAAACTGCCTCACGATCGACAATCTGTTCACACACTCAAGAAAACCCGCTCTGATACCACCTGATGAGGGAGCAAACCCGAGACATATAAATAATGCACACAATTAGCAAACTTTATTATTATTCAATAATGAAAATCTTACATGCAGAGGATCCCAAATCCTCGAGCTCTGCAATACATGCAAGCTACAAAAGTTTCAAAAAAATTATAGAAATTATAGAAAATTCCCTTTTCGCAGCATGTGAACTCTTTTCCCCCAAAAAGCTCCCCAAAAATTAGAAACTAGCCCATTAATAACCCCTTTTTTGGTTTGGAGCCAAAAATAACATTTGATATATGAATTTTGGCGGTTTGGCACCAAAAATTACAATTTGAAATTCAAATTTAAATTCACATTCGAAAATTAGAACATTTGTAAAATATGCACCAACTTCTGGAAGCCATAACTTTTAATCTGATCGTCAAATTTTCAATGATAATACCTTTTTGGAAAGCTCTCGAAAAGATGATGTGGCATAAAGTAGTTGGGCCTATGGCAACTACTTTGGGGTTTCTGCGAATTTTTGGGCCCATCCGGAACCGTTTAGTGCCTCAAACTGGACTCAAAAGGTTTTTTAGGGCAAAAAGCAGAAACTGGAACTTGAATAACTTTCAAACTGTGAATGATCTTGACTTGATTCTTTCGCCAAACTGCTTATTTTTCCGTCATGAACCTTCCCATAATTTTTTGTCTTCCCACGCCTTCAAATTCACACCTGCTAAAAATAGCAGTTGAGTAGAAAAAGCAGAAAAGCAGTTCTAAAAGTTGGAAACTCTTATTCAACGAAAAGGGTATCTAGAAATGCAAAAACATCTACAAAAAGCAAACAATGAGAACATAAATGGAAAGCATATTTTGGGTGATGCAAGATTGCCCTCACACAACTGGATGCTCCTCCTAATCGATAGCCTCAACATTGAAACCATAGTTGGCACCCACAAAGCAGTCAAGATGTGGACGATGGGGCAAGGCCTTTGCTTTCTCTTTTCCCCTCATCCACATCCTCTGTGGTGCAATTGGACGATTTTTCCACATAGCGGGAGGTGTTTCTACAAGATTATGCCCTAATATGCAGATTCACAAAATTATGGCCAAAATTATGCGATCTACACACATGGGTTTTTGAGAAATAGAAAGTATTCATGAAGGGTGAAATTTGGATTTACCCTTGTACTAAAGGTTTTTTTATATTAGAATTTGACTCTAAGGAAGATAAGGAGCTAGTGCTAGAGAATCATCCTTGGATCTTTCAAGGTGTTTTTTATTGTATGAAACCATGGTTCCTAACCTTTGATCCATGAACAAAAATTTTCTCTTTAGCTTATTTTTGGGTACAATTACCATATCTCCCTCTACAATTTTGGGAGTTTGACTACCTGTGAGCCATTGGGAATGGTTTAGGGAAATATCATTGCACTTCCAAGGAAACAGTTGATTATTAGAATTTCGCCTATGCATGAATATGTGTTGAAATGGATTTATCTAATGGCCTACCTGCTGAGATTATGTTGAAGGTGGGTGCAACTTGTTGAATATGAAAAAGTCACCTTCAGATGTAGGTGATGCTTTTCTACAGACCATCACACATCCTTGTGCCAAAAATAGCTAGTTGGGAATTTGGCATCCTCTGGGAAACCTTCCTGGTGGGATGAGCTGCATTTTACTGAGCAAAAAAATAAAATTATAAATTATCAGTAAAATTAAGGAATCATTAGTGTTTGGAGGAATGGTTATTTTATAATATTATATTTATTTATTTACTACATATTTATTTAGATAATCTTATATTTATTTCTTGTGTGATGGAATACTCATGGTATAGAAATATTATTTCTAGTATAAATGTATATGTGAAAAGTACGAATAATAATAATTATTCATTAGACCTTGCAAATATTGTAGACATTTCTATGTATATATGATCCTATATTGAGTTCTAAAAGCTTTGAAAATCATCGCTTATAGTTTTATTTATAATTAGTTATTACTCTCACTTTTAATAATAGCTTTTCATATTTTAGAAAATTGGGATTTGCTTTCTATTTTTTATATACTTATGTATGAATTAAAAATCTAAAAAAATCTCTCCTTATAAAATATATAAGAAAACTATAGCAAATAAAAGTTTGGAGATAAATGTTTGTAATTTCAACAATACACCTTGCACAAATAATGAACATAGAGTAGATTAGTTTTTGCAAGTGATGAAATTGATACCTCTTGGATGCCCTTATTTCCACACTATAAATGAATAGTATATTATTTTTAGATATTTTATTTTAAATTATTTCAAACTTTGGTGTAATTAATATCTATTCTAGCTCTAGTAATGGAGTGAATAAATATGGAATTCGACCTTAATTTTTAGTCCTATTGAAAAATGATGCTATCATACTTTTTAGCATGACTCTCTATTTATTAAATTTTTATTTTGTTTAAAAATGTTAAGGTTGTCCATATGCTTTAATAAATTTTCATGTATAGTGATAAATGTGTCCTACTTATCCCTCACTTGATGTGAAATATAATTGTCCTCATAATCACTATCTCAAATAATATATTCTTTCTAAAATTATAGGAAATTTAATAATTATAGAGAATCAATGTAAATGATACTTTGTTCAAAGTAATTTTCATATCACCCCAAAAATTATTAGTTCTCAAGCTAGATATTTTTTTGTTTAAAGTGGTTATTACTAATTGTTAGGAAGTACACAAATACATTCAACTAGATTATTATTCTATAACAAACTAAGAAAATATCAATACATTACAACCATCAAATAGTCTCAAGCATTCACCTCTAAATCAATACCTCATCACATGCATGCATGGTAGATATTTTTAAATAACTAAAATGTGCCCCATATATCATTTTGTATTAGGTTGAAGGGATAATTTAATTAGATTAATTTATCTTAAGTATTAGTATTTATAAATCATGAACTTAAGGGGGTGTGATGTTTATAAGTAGCTTTCTAAATACTCTACATATCATTTTGTACAATTCAACCAAAGGAAATATCATTCACTTTAATAGTCTTGTTGCAACCTACACCACATAGTTTTGTATTATGTTATAAACTCATAATCATATGTGCACTTACTTAATCTCAAACCTATTTTATTTTAAAAAAAGAAATCAATGGTCACTTAAAGTTCATGTAGATTCAATAAAATCTCACCCAAGTTTCCTAAAATTAGTTATTGGATACCTTTTGGTAAAATTCTATGATCCTACCCAAAATAATCACCTTTAAAACCATTCCATTTTAATTTAGATTATGTATAATATAATTGAGATATATTTTATTAGGGGGATTTGTTATTATCGTTGGTTTAGTAATGGTGTGGGGGTTGATAGTATAAGTTCTTTTAATCCAAATATTACTAGATGCAATAGAATATTTATCATAGATTTGTTAAGTTTTCTATGTTGAGACTTTAATCTATGGGAGAATAGTTTTAAATGGTTTTGAACTACATGTAGGTGTGGGTAGTGGGGTAAAAGCACAAACCTGTGTCACACTTTATAAAGGAATCGGCCAATAGCAAAAAAAAATTTGAACTTCGACCACATAAAAGTGGTCTTTATGTTTTGAATTTCAAAATGGTGTAATGAAAGAAGATGTAGTTTATTCTTGTTTTTTTAAATTTAAAATGTTTTCATTATGTTAAGGACAAATTTTGGAATGCTGAAAATTTCAGAAAAGAGTGACTTCACGGACCGTCAAGAAACAAATTGAAAAAAACTTCATTTCTCCCTATTGTTTTTTTCTCCAAATAGGTAACTTCAATATCTTGTGCATGGAAAAAAAAAATCAAATTTGGATGTATATTTTTCTCGTAATAACGTTTCAAAGTCAAACATGTCAGAATTTGACAGTTTTCACGGACTGTCAACTATTTTCAATTTTTTTAATCATTTTCAAAAAAAAAAAACCCTTTTGAAGAAGAATCTCTCCTCTTTTGCCCCATATAAGATTTAAAAAATAATAATAAGTTTTACTATCTTTTTTTTATTTGTAATCAACCTCTTTTTTTATTTTTAAAACCTATTTGCATTATTTTAAAAATAAAATATATTAAAACTAATCAAAATATAAAAAAAATTATATATTTGGATTCTTCACTCCGAGCTCTACAAAAGGGTATTTTTATTTTTTGCAGAAAGGTCATTCTGACTAGAGAAATACTCTTCCAAAGTTGAATGTTTTAGAAAATTCTAAAAAATGATGAGTTGGCTGCCATGTAGGATGCCAATTAGACATTCTCGGCCGAGAGTGTTTCGGCTGAGCAAGTTTCGGCCGAAACACTCTCAGCCGAAAATGTCTTGATATTTCCAAGCCATAAATACCTGATCCACTCACTTTTTCCATGTTTTTGGCCAGTCGTATTCGGCTGAGATTGTTTCGGCCGAAACCCTCTCAGCTGAAAATGTGCCCGCCACGTCAGCACCACAATGTTTCAGCCAAAAGTGACTCGGCCTAATGGCTTCCGGTCGAAAATTGTTCACTCAGAACCATAAATTAGGCCAAAAGTGTGACACACTATTGTGCTTTTACCTAGTGAACTTGGTTAATATGATATAAATAATAAGGGAATATATGAATAACTGAAAAAATTAGTACATGGGATACTTAGTAAAAATAAGAAGGTATTTTAATTATACTAGTGTATTAGGGTTATATATATATAAAGGAATAAATTAAATTAGAGATGTTTATTAGTACTCTAAGAAAATATGTTGTAATGCCCTCCATGATTTGTCCTTTTATGACATTTGAATAATTGTGTTCTGGAGAGTGTTTGAAATTAATGACTTTATAATGTTTCCTGCTAGTAACATATAATATAAATAAGTAATAATAACAATAAGGTAATAAAAGTGAATAAATTCTATATTATTTGCGTGTAATGGTTGCATGTCTAAGAAAGTGGAGAATCGGTCTTTCATGGGAAGTTTTAAAGAATGCATTTATGTGCCAATCTTAATATAGTCATCACATGTAATTGTTTAGATAACTGCACTATAGGGGGAATGTGAATATGATGAAGGCTCTTCAAGAGCAAGGAGGAGGCTGGTAGATGTGCTGACTCGGTACATCTTGATATTTCTCTATTAACTACTCTAATATCATCTCGGGATATGCATGACTCTTAGAAGAAAGTCTTGAAGGGAGAGATAAACATACTCCTGCAAGTTGTACTGACCTTTCATAAATAGTTTATTTTTGGAGATCTTTAGGTACGTCCTTTTTCCCGTAAAGTAATTAAGGATTTTTTTTTCCTTATTGCATAAGGGTTGATATTTTAAGGTTTAATCTGCTCCTATATCTAGAATAGAAATTTTTTTGTGCCTTTAATTGAATAAAGAAAAGTTCTTGTCATATGCATTAACCCCATACTGTGACAAGTTTAACCCTTGTAATAGTTTGACGTCTTATAGATTTGATCCGAAGATAGTTACTCCTCTTATCACCGCCGCCCCATGCATTGTCATAAGAGTTTGGCCTTTATCCTGACGCTGCAAATTACATTTGTATGGTTTTGAATGAATCAACGTTTTTGTCTCATGAGATGTGCTTGATTAAAGAGTGATGTGCTCTTGAATCTTATCCCTTGCTTCGCTCTCTTGGGCTTGCAGCCACTAGGCTGACTCCCATCTCTTGCTGCAATGCCTCATTTGAGGGCAATAGCTTCCTTATTATTCCGCATAGAATGTTGAAGATGAAGGAAGAGGAAAACAAATGATAGAAGAGGAGAAAAAATAAAAGAAAGGAAGATTTCATTACTTGCTTCATCGATTACAAAATTCCTCTATTTAAAGAGGTCTTAGAACCATCTAGAGATCTCCATATTCAAAGCACATGCATAGAAAAAACAAACTAAGGTCTAAGCTATAAACTTCTATATTAAATGCTAAGTTTGAACACTTGGGAGAAACAACTGGTAGAAACTTCTACATTTAATGCATAGTTTGACAAAGACTGTGGGAGAAATTAATTCTCTCCCACACTCCCCCTTAATTTCTACCACTAATTAATTCAATATCAACAATGCCTCAATTTTTTCATAGATATTCAAAATTTTCCTTTGGTAATGCTTTAGTGAAAATGTCTGCCAATTGATCTTCAGATTTGTAGAACTCAAGGTAGATTTCTCCATTGTTAACCAATTCTCTGATGAAGTGATACCTTGTATCCATGTGCTTTCTCCTCTTGTGAAATACATGATTTTTTGATAATGCAATTGTTGACTTGTTATCACAAAGGATTGGTGTTGGTTCCTCTTGATTATGCAACAAATATGACAAAACTTGACGCATCCATATTGCTTGACATGTGGTGGAAGTTGCGGCTGCATATTCTGCTTCAGCTGATGAAATGGTCACTATAGGTTGCTTCTTTGATGCTCATGATATAGCTCCTAATCCAAAATGAAAGACATATCCAGAAGTGCTCTTCCCGTCATCTATACTACCTGCAAAATCATTGTCAGTATAACCAATCAAACCAAAATTGTTAGCTTTGGAATAGAGAATTCCATATCTTGTTGTTCCTACAACATATCTTAGTATCCTTTTTCCAACTTGCCAGTGGGAATTCTAAGGTAAATCCATGATCTTGAGATCAAACTGACACCATACATAATATCTGGCCTAGTAGTTGTGAGATACATCAAACTTCCAACTAGTCTTTTAAACATAGTTGGATCAACATTTGACCCCTCATCCTTTTTGCTAAGTTTTATTCTTCTTGCAACTGGATTTGATACTGGATTACATTTTATCATTTTGAATCTTCTCAATACATCCTTGATATACTTGGATTGAAAAATAAAGATACCTTTATCAGATTGAATGAATTCAATGCCTAAGAAGTATCTCATTAAGCCCAAATATGTCATCTCAAATCCTTTCTTCATTGTTGACTTGAACATGTCTATTGGCAAATTTCTAGTGAAAATCAAATCATCAGCATACAGACACACAATCAAATTTTGACCTTGCTCATTGGCCTTTATATATAATGTGTGCTCACTGTTGCTTCTATTAAATTCATTACTTATCAGATATGAATCAATCCTATTATACCAAGCCTTAGGTTCTTGTTTCAAACCATAAAGTGCCTTTTATATACTTTATTTTCATGCCCATATACCTCATAACCAGGTGGTTGTTGAACATAAAATTCTTCATCAAGAAAACCATTCAAAAATGCTGATTTTACATCCATTTGATAGACTTTCCAATTATTATGTGTAGCTACTACTAAAATTGTTCTAACTATATCAAGTCTAGCAACTGGAGCAAATGTTTCAGTATAATCAATTCCATACTGTTGTGAAAATCCTTTTGCAACCAATCTTGCTTTATGTTTTACAATTTGTCCTTCAACATTAAATTTAGTTTTATAAACCCATTTGACTCCTATACAATCTTTACCTTCAGGCAGATTCATTAATTCCCATGTTTGACTTCTTTCAATAGCATCAATTTCTTCATCCATTGCTTTGATCCAATTATTTTATTTTACTGCTTCTTCAAAATATATAGGATCATATGAGAATAAAGCAAAATTTGAATACATATCCACATTCTCTTCACCTTGATCATATATCTCTTTTAGGCTTTTTGTTTTCTTACCTCTATACCTTGGTCTCAATAAGGAAAGTGTAGGATTTGACTCATCACTTACATTTGAATTTGGAGTAGGCCGGTCTTGATGATCTGATGATGGTCCTTGCACAAAATTTCTTGGTGGAGTACTTGGTGGTGTTTGATTTGGCTAACTACCTTGTTCCTTTGATTCTTCTTCATTGTGAGAGATTGATGCTCCTCCTGTGACTATTTTGTTAGCATTTCATCCCATGATTCTTCTTCCTTGAATTCAACATCTCTACTAATGATTAATTTCTTTGAAATGGGATTATATAATCTATAAGCTTTTGATTCTTCACTATAACCAACAAAAATACATTTCTCACTTTTATCATCCAATTTTCTTCTCAATTCAAATGGCATCAATGAATAAGAAACACATCCAAAAATTCTAAAATGAGATACACTATGTTTCTTACCATTCCACGCTTCTTGAGGAATCTTGTCTTTGACACTCTTTGTTGGACTCCTATTCAAAATGTATACTGCACATGCCATTGCTTCTTCCCAAAACATATTGGATAAATTCTTGGCCTTCAACATACTCCTAGCCATCTCCATTATGGTTCTATTCTTCCTCTCTGCTACACCATTATGTTGTGGTGTGTATCTTGTTCTAAACGGTTTCTTGATCCCATGGTCTCTGCAAAAATCCAAAAATTTATTAGAACTGATTTCACCACCTCTATCAGATCTAAGTACCTTGATGTATAAGCCACTTTTTTTTTCCACCAAGGCTTTAAACTCCTTGAATTTTTCAACGGCTTCAAAATTTTGCTTGAGAAAGTATATCCAAGTCTTCCTGCTAAAATCATCAATAAATGTTAGGAAATATATGCTTCCACCTAAAGATGGAGTTTGCATTGGTCCACATATATCAGTGTGAACTAACTCCAATGGTGCCCTTGCTCTGTATGAACTTCCTACTGGAAAAATTTCTCTATGTTGTTTTTCCAATATACAATTTTCACATGAACTAGTTGGATGCTCTATGATTGGTAACCCTTTCACCATATTTTTATTTTGCAATAAACGCAAACCTCCAAAATGAAGGTGACCATACCTCAAATTCTAGAGCCATGTTTCATCTAACCACATTGTCTTGAAATTGATTTCCTTTGTTCCTTAGATGCAGTTAATTTGAAGGGGGAACATTCGGTTCCTTGTCATCTTGACCTTTGCAATCAACCTGCCACTAGGATTTCTATCCAAAATTGTACAAACATCATTATCAAAGAAGACTTTGTACCCTTTTTACATTAATTTTCCAACACTCATTAGATTGTGTTTTAATCTAGGCACAAAATAAACATTAGGAATATATCTCTTTTCTCCACTTTTGGTTAAAAAAATTATAACACCTTTTCCCATTATAGATACTTTACTATAATTTCCCATTTTCACTTCAGATTTAATGGAATCATTCAAACTTGCAAATAACTCTCTATTACCAGCCGTGTGATTGCTACATCCACTATCCAGAAACCATATATCTATAGAAATTTCTTGAGCAACAATACAGGTTATGAATAAACTCCCTGAATTATTATCAGACACACCTGATTAATTGGCACCATGTTTGTCCACCTCTTCCTATTTCTTCCTACATTCATTTGAAAAATGACCAAACTTCTTACAATAATGGCATTGAACACAAGACTTATCAAACCTTGATGATTGTTGTTGATTTCTCCCACGTCCTCTATTATTGAAACTTTGATTAGATTGATTAGTTCTTTCTTCTTGATTTGGATTCATATGTCCATCTCTACTTCTACCTCTTCCTCTTCCTCTGCCAAATGACATCTGTGATCTAAAAGCATTCTCCAAAGAAGAATTTTTATTCCTATTCATCCTAGTTTCATGGGATAAAAGTGATCCCATTAACTCATCTATAGAGAGTTGTGTCAAATCCTTAGACTCCTCAATAGCAACAACAATAGCATCAAATTTTCTAGGCAAACTATGGAGAATTTTTTTCAACAACCTTTTGATCAGTCAAATCTTCACCATATGATCTAATCTGATTGACCACATTCATTACTTGATTAAGAAAATGATCAACTGAATCTGAATCTTTCATGCATAGATTTTCAAAATCATGCCTAAGTGTTTGCAATTTAGTAACCTTAACTTTTGATGTCCCTTGATATGTTGTTTCTAATATGTCCCATGCTATCTTAGATTTTGTGGCTATAGAAACCTTAGGATAAATGGATTCATCTATTGCTTGCTGAATTAGAAATAATGCTTTTGCATCCTTTTTCCTATTATCTTTTAATATATCTTTATCCTATTGTGATAATGCTAGATATGCAGCTTCATTTGCTAGTTTAGGAAACCCTCTTTCAACAAGATCCCACACCTCTTGAGAACAAAACAATGTTTTCATTTTTATAGCCCAAAATTTATAATTTTTGCTAGAAAAATTTGGAATTTGTGGTTGAGCTATACTACTTCCTGATGCCATGTTATCTATCATTTTATTTACTAGTTACTTTAATTTGTTTCCCTTTCTCTTACACATTTTTACAATAAGAACTCTGGTTGCTTACAATATCAATTTGCTTTTCAAAGAAAAATACTAGGAGTGAGCCAAAAAAATAAACCAAAAATTCAATGCCAAATAATAGAATATATGGCTTTACTAAGCCACAATACAATCCTCTCTACTTCTGAAATGTATACCTTCTACCAAAATGGAGCTAACATGGCTAATGCTCTATAGATGGTGGTTTCTCTCAAATGCCGGTGGCTCAGACATACCTTTTTTGATGGCTGAAAATTTCCTCACTTCACATACACAGGATCTTTCAAGATGCAAACTTCACTGGCATCATTTCTGAACATTCCAACTTCAATAATTATGTTGGGTAGCAGCTCCAACACAACTACAACAATCTTCAGACTTTGGCAGCTTCAAGAAACTACTACAGTAGTTTCATACCAGCTCTCACCTTCCTTAAATGCCTTCAAACATCAGCTGGGATTCTATTGCTCTCTCTCCAAGATCTTTTATGCTCTAATACCAAACTGAAGGAAGAGGAAAACAGATGATAGAAGAGGAGAAAAAATAAAAGAAAGGCAGATTTCATTACTTGCTTCATTGATTACAAAATGCGTCTATTTAAAGAGGTCTTAGAGTCATCTGGAGATCTCCATATTCAAAGCACATGCATAGAAAAAATAGACTAAGGTCTAAGCTAGAAACTTCTATATTAAATGCTAAGTTTGAATTCTTGGGAGAAATAGTTGGGAGAAACTTCTACATTTAATGCATAGTTTGACAAAGACTATGGGAGAAATTAATTCTCTCCAATAGAAGATGGGTCTTGGGTAGGTTTTAGATTAGGGGATACTGCCTATAATATATATGCTTCTTGTACCATGGTAGAATCTCTACTCAACCTCTCTTTATTGTGTGGGTGAATTAAGTCTTTTCATAATTGATTAATGTGAGCATAGAGTGAAGATGGTCTCATGATGGCAACCAAACTTCCCCGACCGATGCAAAGGAAAATTTAATGCTATCCTCTTAATTCATTACATGCAGAGGAATAAATTGTAAGGTTTAGATGCGTATTGCTATTCTTTTCAATGTCTCTATTCTCTAAGTTATTTTATTCTATTCTTGTTTGGACAATACACATTTCTTTTAGTCGAAGCATTCTAGAAGTATAACCCAAGGAAACTCTTCAACTCTGAATGCATAAAAAGGCATTTCTATGTCAAACAAATTTATCCTCATTATCTGAGTTAGTGGATGCCACACTTTATTTACTTATCCATGCTCTTTGGTGCCCAATCTAATTCTGCATGTCTATTCTTTTTCTATTTGTTTCCTTAGCATCTTCACATTTGTTTCCAACTTTTCTATTCATGGTTACACAAAGTATTATGCATATATGCATATTGCTAGAACACTATAGTGTGTTGTAGCGTATTTTATCTTTTAATCACACAATTTTGCGAAATTATTCCCTTCTTAGAATATTTTTGATACGTGGCATACATTGTTGGAAAAACAAGTTAGAAGCATATCTTTGCAACACAAGACATATTTAGGCGTGTGGATTCACCATAAAAAAAAAGTGAATCAAAGAATAGATTACAGATTAGATGCTTGATAAAATAGGATAGCTATGCAGGAAATTCTTGTTCCCACACCCTCTAGTGATTCGATTCAAATTTTATGCCTTATGCTTTGTTGCATGGTATAGCCAAAATATTTCATGATTTTCAACTCATTTCTATCCTTTTCTTCGTATCGTTGCCTTTTCCTTGTTTTCCTATCTCTTGATTCATTGGCCTAGCTTTCCATTTTATCTTTCATGGAAAATCCCTACACTGATTTATAATCGTAACAATTTTTGCTATGTTTTTTGTCAGCTATCTGTAGAGACCTACAATGTTTCCTCACTATCTTCTTAAATAGCACTGCAGACTCCATTTTCATTTATACAAAATTTTAACCCCTTAGTTTCTATCTAAAGCATATGCTATTTTGAGTTATGGAATATATCTGATCTATCATGTTTCTATTTTGGTTGTTATAATTTAATTGTCTTTTCTCTGCTGAATGCATGTGCTCCTGTAGCTACAACATGCTTTCCTCTCTATTAATATTATTTGAGTTGTGTGATTAGTTGAGTAATATTCTTATTGGACTTGTTATTATTGAACATTATTTCGTGATAATGGTCATTCAATATTAGAAGTTTTGGGGATCCAACCAACTTTATTCTTGGACCCAACTGATTTCACCCTAGTTCTTATAGATTCCTTTTGATTTACAAATAGTACCATGTTTCAAGCTAGTCATGTCCCTATTGAGTCCTCTCATGCCAAGTTCATGGGCTATAGATAGCAATATTAATGAGAGACAATTTCTTTAATATTGAAGTGTAGATTGATTTACTGAGGTTGTGCTCTCCATATGTTGGACCCTCGTATGTTGACCATAGTGCATATTCCTTCTCAACGACATATCCTTACCCTATTCCTAAGCCACATTATGGCATAGGACGAGAGGACATGGGAAATGTTATGGTATTTGTCTTACCACTTGCCAATTGCTTCTAACCCTGATATGGCCTTCCTTATGCTCTTCAAACTTAGAGACATGAATACGAGTCAATAGAAGGGTAATAAATATATGAAAAATAGAGTAGAAAAGGACAATATGAAGTAAGGATAGTAGGAAGTTATAGAGAAGCATACAAGAGCTAGTAGCATAATTTGCAAGTGTGAGATTCAATACAAGTTGAATAAGTTATAGTACTTATATGGAAGACATAAAGAATAGAAGCACTTATATGAAGATATGAAAATACAATGAATGATAGATATAATGGAAATAAAACATAAAAAGATTAAATTGAAATACAAGGGTAGGGATATATCATGATAAGAGCATGAAGGAAAGAGTAGGTATTCGGTATGAATACAAGTCATGTTAATCTAAATATGCCTTGATTCAAGACTATTTTATAATTCAATGAGTTTATTTTAAATAGTTCAATAAAGAATGATTTAAGCACTTTACTTCTTTGTATTTAGAAAATTATGGTCAATTATGTATGAACAATAAATTAAGAACCCTCTCTTAGATAAATGTTGATAGCATGTGCAAGAACTTTCTATACACACACAAAAATTGGTAAATCATTGATGGGTGTGAATGGTTCTTGAATTAGTATTAAATGTAGGTTTTGAGCCAATGTTTAAGTTAACGATGTTAGTAAGTTAGAAATCATTTTTATTGCATTAGTGAATATGAGGTATTTATTCCAATGAGTATTTACAAGGATCTTCTTATATAGTGTTTTCTTTACAATCTCTTAATCTAACATTTATTATTATGGGTGGATATTTTGATTACATGGGTTTATTGCGCATTGAATTGCTTTATGTATGAGTTGGATTTGAGTAATTAAGTCATTATTTCATGTGTTTGTATGTATTGTGGAATTGAATGTTATCTCATGTAATGGGTTGTTCATAGAGTGAGTGAACTTTGTTATTGTTCTAGTGAAAGAGATGATCTTTTATAGAAGATGTTCTTGATTGAATAGTTAATGTGAGCTGTCTTTAAAAGAATGCTCTATGGTTGTAATGTCGGTTTGTTTCCCTATGGTGATTATGTGGGTGACTTTGTAAGTGAGTCGACTATGTTGTCTTCTTTTGGTTGAGCATGAGGATTTCATCGAGATGTTTTCATTCACAAAGTTTATACTTAAATTGTGGATAGAAAATAGTTCCTTGTGATCTTGTTCTTGTTGTCATTTCTTTGATGGGGAACCCTTGTGTTTGCATTTTGAGAGTCTTCCATAGGTTAGAGGGGATATAGTTTTTTCTTGCAAGAGTTGGTATGGGGGTCCAATGACTTAGGAGGATCACCTTGGGTAACCCATATCAAACCTAATATAATTATTTGAGTTTTATGTTGTTTCACCTGAAAGAAGGTGGTGTTATGATTTTGTCACTTTGATGATGGTTGATCTTGCACTTAGTTTGTGTTTATGTGGCTTGAGCCTTGCACTTGAATATGGTTTTCGTTACTCTAAAGTTCATTCTAGCATGAGATGGTGCATTCCTCACTTGGTGCAGCTATTTTGTTTGGATATGGTTATTTTGCAAGTTGGCTTGCCTATTGTGATTTTGAGATATTGTTGTTAGTTGGGGGAGTGGCTCTCAATGGGGGTCCGACGCCCAAAGTGGTTGGTCCAGGGTAACCCTTGGGAGTTTAATCAAGTGATAACATAATTAATTAGATGGTTTGGGTAGTCTCCACACATTAATCCAAATAATGTAGCCTCACTCATGGGCCCAAGTTCTCATTTAGGCTTGGGATGAGTGGGAAGGCTTGGAATGGCAAGATCAAATACCTTGCTTCTGCATAGTAATCTTGCAAGGTAGGTTGATCTTGCATAGCGAGCATGGGGGTCTGATGACCAGTAGAGGTTATCAAGGTAACCCAGGATGGGGGCCGACAGCCTAGGAAGGTTACGCTAGGGTAACCCATAACTACCTATGTGATGACACTCCACCCTATAACAACCTCATATGATTTTTTTCCCCTCTAGTTGTTCTTGAGCCTCTGGAAGTAGATGTTGGCATTTGTATGTTGATGCTTTGTTATGTTATTTTGTGTTGGTTATTTCTTATGTTGATTCTATCTTGAGATAGAGGTTACCTTATGCTATTATGGTTCTTGTTGTGAAGTCTCGTATCCTTATTTCATTTGATGGTCTTCGTTGAGGTCCTTCTTGTCATCTCCTAGCATGGGGGTGGGCCTTCAGGTCCATGTGGTCGAGTGGAACATGCTATGCACCCCATTGGGTCCCATTCATTGATCGAGTTGTGCAGCTCGTTGAAGCTAGTTGAAGAGACACCAGAGATATTCCAGTATTGGAACCCGTCTTCATGATTTGTACTCACATATATCATTTATCTATCCCATGTTATCATACTTTTCCCATACATGTTGGGAAGTACTATTGTAATGATGTAATCCTTGAGCATTGTAACTTCATGATATTAATGTATTGTCCATGTTCATGTTATTTATCTTTCATGTGATGTAATGATTTTGATTCAAAATAATGTAGTCATTAACCCCAAGGGACTTTGGCATTTTTTGTACATGTAAAGTTTCATTTCAAGTGTTGTATGATGATATTATGTTGCATGTTAGTTGTTTTTTTTTTTTTTAAATGTTCCATATATGTTAGTTGTAATAGTTTCCTTTGGGGTTGTGTGGGGGGGAATTACATATGTACTATGCCATTGGTTTATTAAGTCAATCCTTGAGTCCAGTAGTTAACATAGGGGAGAGAACCTAGTAGATTGGCATGCTTGAATAACCATTATGGTGTTACACAATAATGGACCCTTTTTACTTTTTTCCATTTCTTTAGAAGTAAAAAATATTAGCCATTATCTTTTTACCTAAAAAATAGGCCAAAAGTACCTATTTTTGTAAGTCACCTCAAGAAAAAACTAGTTATATGGTGATACATAAGATTGTCAATAAATACACATGGTGTGTTGGAAGAATGAGCATATTCCATTGATGTTGTGGTTGGCAACATGAGCATGTGGAATAAGAACAAGGTAGATATAGTTATACTTTGCAGTGTTGTCATTGATGTCAACATTGTATCTTGCTTTGGAGATCATGGTGAAAATATTTTTGGTTGGATCTAACATGTTTTAGGATGTTTGTAGAAGATAACTTTGCAAGAAGGTTTGATTCGGTGAAGGCACTTGTGATAAAAATTGATAAAGTGTTTATACCAGTAATTATGTGTACAAGGGATCTAGTAATTGGGTCCATAATGGTTTGCTATTGAATATTTTTATCTGTGGTTCTAGTATAATATTGTTGGTTGATAGAAACATCTAATTCTAGAATTTCATCGTGTTTTTGTTTGAAAGTTATGAATAACAAAATTTTGGCTTATAGTTACAAACATTTCCAGTTTGGTGCATTTGAGTGGGAGAATCTACACTTCTCCGCCGATTGGATTTTGACTTTGCGGATTTGAGGAGATGTTGAAAGATGTTAGATGAGTGTGAAATTCAATTGGCATGATGTTTTGAAGTATGTGTGTCTGAATATGGGTATATAGTTGGATAATTTTTTCATTAGGTCTCCTACAGTGCCGACCTAATAAGTTTGAAGGTATGCAAAGCTTATTTAAGTATTGTGAAGTTATAAGAGAGATATTATAGGTCTATGCCAACCTATTTCAAGTTGTTTTAATATTTTAGTCTTGGTTTGAGGTGTGTGGAATGATTTGAGTTGACAAGTTATATTTTAGATATTTTGAATGGTACATCAAATTAGGCCAACCTAACTGATGTTATGCTTGAATTAGATATATAAGATAGATCATTTTTGGTGTTTTTATGAACATATACAAGAGAGATGCAAATGATGTGAATGTGTGAAGTTAGTTCAAGCAGAGAAAAGTAGTAAATTAAGTTAGATCAGTATGTAGAGTTTTGAGTTTGTATTTTGAGCCTCAATGGAACTATATTTCGACATATTGTAGATGCACTTTGTAATTTAGTTTACTTCACATTGGTTGTGTGCCACAATCTCTTCCATCTTTTTCTTTTCTCAGTGGACAGTGAGTCCACCTATAGCGAGCACTTATGTAAATATACTATAACCGATTATAATATATTGTGAGTGAATCCTTACAGTGGTTTTTCCCATTTTGGGTTTTCCATGTAAAAATCCTAGTGTTCATGTGTTATGTGATGTTTTTGGATGTTTTCATTCTTTTTTTCATTATTGCAATTGAATATGCTATAAGTATTGGGTGCTTAAATGTTTTTAAGTGGTTTAAAAGAATATTGATTCATCTCCCCTCTTAGTATTTCAGGTGTTCAACAATTGGTATCAAAGCTTGTTTTCTTGGAGGAGATTAACCACGTAGGGAAGATCTTGGAGGTTGAATACATGGTTGCTAGAAGACTACCTACTCCTCTAGAAGAAATTACTGTTGTTGGAATTATTCAAGAACATTGCATGCTTGACATAAATGGAGAACTCAAAGTTTCTCTTGAAGATATAGAGAGAACTTAAGGTGAAAATAGAGATCTAAAACAAAATTTCAAAGAAGTAGATGAACGCATCAAAAAAATGAGAGAGAAAATCAAGAAGTTCAGAGAAAGGCATAAGGAATTCAATGAACAATTGAAACAATAAAATGAAACTATCATTAATCTAAAGGTGCAGGTTGAAGAAAAGAAAAGAGTTGAAGAATGCTTGAATGCAATGGTGAAAAGATAATCTGAAGAATGCACAAAGCTTTCAAACAAGAAGTGGTAAATCTAAGATTAGATTTGGAGAAAACAAGGAGTCATGAAGAAAAATTCAAGATGAGTTATACAAAGCTTGATGAAATGATTACAAATTAGAAAGGAGCTAACAAAAAAGGGGGATAAGGGTTTAAGATAGGAGAAAGTTCAAAAGAAAATTAGACACCAAATGCTAAAGAGAAGATCAATAAACCAAAGAATATTGAAGATAAGAAGAAAAATGGCAAGCAGATTCGAAATCAAAGGAATGAAGCTAGAAGACCACTAGTCAGACAACCAAATGCACAAAGGTACCCATATTTTAATGGTTTCTATTTTTCTTGCAATACATTTTGACATAAGGCTATGGAATGTAGAAGTAGAATGAATCAGAATGTTGCATATTTTTTTGGTCAATGTTTTAAATGCAAAAAGTTTGATCATAGAGCTAATGAGTGTAGAATTCAAATGATGAATGGTTATAATAATGGAAGAATGGTTTAATATTTCAATGGCTACTTGTTAATGGGTGTTTTATGCACTTCTCAATACAAAAAATGCATAGGCACATCACCTCTCTTGAGAGAAAATCTCCAACAATTTTATGAAAATCACCCAAGGTCTCTCGGGTGTCAGGTCATGACTCACTTGGAATGTCTCAGTTGTTTTCAATGTGATTTTTTAGGTAATTAAGCCAAGAGGCTTCTACAATGAAAGCATAGGATGCGTGTACATTTTTTGAAGCTACATTTATTTTGACGTTCTCCTCTCTGGCCACAGTTATATATATTATATAAAAAAAGAAATGTAACCCACATGCAAATAAAATAAATTTAATCGACATGCGAATTCATTTTCTATATATAGTAGGATATCTTTCAGCTTTTTTGATAAATATTATTAATAAATAATATATATATATATATACTAGTCATAGGGCGGCTTTACGTGGGTCAAGATGGAGAGGAATTGGTTCTTCAAATAGAGTTCTTGAGGTATGAAATCAATATGCAATTGTTGTAGGTTCAAATGGCAGTCTTGAACTCCTATTTCAACTTTAGATTTGGCTTTACAATGTGCAATGAACCTTGTTCAAAGTCACTATTAAAAAAAAGGGTCAAAAGGGCAGGGAAGAGAAGAAATTCCTAGACCTAAAACTAGAAATAAACAGTGATAATGGAGGACCCTACTACAAACAACCTTCCCAAAACTAAGTTCCACTTAACCAGATTACTTCATAGTCTCATGAAACTAGTGCAATCTTCTAAGGATTGTAGATTTTCAACCAATCATTCACCATAAAGAATGAACAAGAGATAGAAGTTCAGTGCAACATTCAATTTAGTTCTAGACTAACTTACATAGTTTTTTTCATCAACAAACAACAAAAATTATGGACAAGGAAGGTTGACAACACATAGCAGAATTCTTCAATACTAATGAACAACATTAACCAAATCACTAATTACATATAAACTCATAAAAAACAAAGTAAATCCATTCAAATTCATTAACTATGAGAGAAGAATCATGAAACATGAAGTTGAAACTCAAGAATCTACCAAAAATCAATGAATTTCTATTAAAAATCCAGCAGCATGTCTTTACAACATCTCAACTCTCTCTTGAAAATGAGAGGAGACTCCTTATTTATACTATCCAAAAAGAAAAATGAATGGCCAAGATTTAATCTCATTGTGTGGCCAAGATTCACTACAAATTTGGGTTTCACCTACCCCCAAATATTTTACAATATACAAATACATTTTGTCTTCTAGCCTATTTTGTCCTTTTGTGACCAACACTATAGCTCTTTTGTCTTTTAGCAGATTTCCCTTTTGTTGCAGCCACACGATGAGGAATTCATCATCAATAATTAGATTTCCTTCATTCTTCTTCATAGCGATATACTCCAGGAACTTTCCCATCAGAATTTGAACCTTATCTTTCTCAATAATCTCAAATTGGAGAATTAGGAAAAGAAGCTTCTTGGAGTAGTTGGCCACTTCCTCCACATGCTTTGTATACCTTGGGGTAGCCTTCACTATTTTTTTGACAAAAAAAATGCCCTGGAGGTGAAATCTATAAAGAGTGGAGACAAGTCATCAGTGGCACCCTCTTCCATCTTCTTATGGAAGTTTTCTTTGATCTTCTATGCATTTAACTCTTCAAAAAACATATCTTGATCAATCATTAGCTTGATATAGTCTTCGTTGTTTTCTCGTTGTTCTTTTTCCCATTCAAGATCGAGCTTGATCTCATGTAACACCTTTTTCAACACCTCACCTCAATGATCAAGGGCTATTTTCCATGTTTTGACCAACTAGTGGTCATCTTTGGTGATACCAAACTCATTTTCCTAGGCTCTCTTTGACATCTTGAGGATAACCTCAATCTTTGGATTAGTAACTCTATAGGACTCAGGGTAGCTGCAACACATTTTCTCCATATCTTCCAATTGTTGTTGCATGAGCCTAAACTTTTCATTCGTTCTGATGGCTTGTCCCAGGCCCATATCACCATTGTAGATTGCTTGTCAGATCCATTCCTCAGTTGCCTTTGTCCAATTCTTCCTCTTTTCTAGCATGTCAATATGTTCCTTAGATAGTAGTTGGGGTGGTGTTGTCGATGTGGTAGGGAGCTCTTCGGTTGATGACCATTGTTGAACATAGGCTATCAGGTCTACCACCTATGCCTTTAGTTCCTCCTTAGAGATCTTATCTTTATGCATTTGATGCACAATGGTGGCAATAGAACCCTAGAGTTGGCTAATTTTATATTCCCTCGAGGCTATCCCTAGGTCAATGGTGGAGATGTTGTAGCTAATCCCTTCTTCTCCCACTATTGGAGTAGCTATCTATATAGTCATGTATCTTGATGCATCCATTGTTAGATGGGATTTGAACTTTGGTTTCTTTACCTTTCTCTTATATTTTCTTGGTCCAAGATGGCCTCGATTATTTCCTTTGTATCTCTTAGGGTTAGGGTTTTCTTCTCAAGTTACTTCTCAATCCATTAAGGCATATGAGACCCCTCCTTCAGTGATTCATGATCACCTTCTTCTTCTTGGGTACGTCTTATTTCAATTTATTTATTCCCCAAATCCTCTTGCTTTGTCTTTGCTTCTTCTTCTTCATCTGAATCTTGGATGAATACTATTTCTTTCTCTAGGGACCTGGTGGCTGTGTATTCTTTGGTACTTTCTTCCCTTTCAAAGTTATTTTCTTTTTCTTCCTCTTGTTTCCCATGTTTTTCAGGGTGTTCCATGGTTGAGCTTTTTCTTATTTCAGTCTCTTCTTTAGAATTATCTTCTTTCTTTTCTTCTTCCTCATATAGAGGAGGAATTTCTTCACCATGCTTGGGGCTCTCCTCTGGTTCCTTGGTTGGAGGCTTAGTGTTCATCTCCAGTTCATCATCTGATTCCTTTTCTTCTTTAAGAGGTTGCTTCTCTACTTCCTCTTTGATGTCTCTAAGTTGTTTAACAAATTCTTCCTCAATCTCTTGGTCAGAGATCTCCATGATGTATTTGGCGTTGGCATCTTCCTCATCTCCCTTAGAGGATTCTGATTTTTTTCCCTCATGCACTACCTCATCAATGGTCAGGTGTTGATGCTCATGATGCTCATGATATTCATCAACTTCTTCCTCTAATTCTTTGGCTGCTTCTCTTGTTTGTATCTCCAACTCCTCATATATTTGCAATGTTGCCTCCAATTTTGATGAATAGGAAGAGGGGGCACTGGGAGACCAATTACTACCTGTGCCAAGGCAGCTTGCACTGTAGGATCCTTCAACACCCTAGAATGCTCTGTCAGGATGTTTCACATATGTCAACCAAGAGCTTCCAAGAGGGAGATGGTAGGTATTATCGTTGTGGTAGCCAAAGGAAGGCTTGTGGATGGAGACATGAAGGAGGAAGAAGGCAGAGAGGTAGTAGTAGAAGAAGAGTCTATTACCATTACTTGCGTAGCAGGCGGGGTGGAAGCAAGGTGGACTGATATATTCACCGTGGGTGTAGAGGAGGTAGTTACCACTTGGGAGGTAAGCAAAGGAGTAACCACAGTGGAAACAATAGTGGCATGAGGGCGGAGGTGGTAGGCAGTGAATTTGGCTGCTCAATTTCTCATTCCTCCCCCTCGTGAAGCAGGTCCTCTTCAATGGTGGGAATCTCTGTGAATCCACCCCCTTCTTCTGTTTCTTGTAAGGTTCACCTTCTGATGCTTTCCTTGAGTATACCTTGTGCTTAGGCTGACGTTCAACCATCTCCTTTCTCTTCTTTGATCGAGTTGTTGGTGGAGATGAAGTTTCTCCAGATGGAGCAGCAATAGTTGCACCCTTAATCCCACTTTCGGTTTCATCTTCAAGCTCACCATATGTTAAAGTGGCTTCTTGTAGCTTTAATTGAGCAATTTTCTCATCACTCCATTGTCTTGTCTTTGCCTCTACAGGCTTCATGAGAAGATTAAGGTCATTGGCCTCTTCCTCATTCCAATCAATTAGGGGTAGTGGTAGATTGGAAATTGCATCATACCAAGGATCAACCACTGTATTTTCATCCTCCACAATTTGGTCTATCACAGGAAACAATTTGACCTTTTTAACAAAGAACACCATCATGCACATGTAGTGCCTCATCCGTACTTCTTTGTCATCCTTGCAATCCAGCTAAAAGTCCTCAACATTGTGTACATGGGCGTATTCTAATCTAACCATCTTATTGAGTTTTCCATATGGATCTATTCATGGTCGGGCAGTGTGGAGTTCTAAGTTATACTCAACAAGTTCCTTCTCAGAATAATCTACACATTGGGATGTAGGAAGTGAATACATGCTCTAGTCGAAAGTAAGGAGATAAGGAATCCCGACCTAATGCTTGTCACTCAAAAGTGTAAGAGCATGCTACAATTGTCTTGAAAGCTCAAGAAGTATGATAGTTTCAAAGCTTTAAGGAAAACAACTAGGGAAATCTTGCAAAGGCCAAAGGCCTTGAAAATTTGAGGGTAGAAAAATTTGGTCAATTCAAGATGATTCTTCTAAGACTCCCTAACCACTTAGGACTAAAAACAGGTGGAACGAAAAATGAGGCAGTGAAAAAAGTGACCCAACAAAGTGAAAAGAGAGAGGGTCCCCATTACAAATGGGGCGTGTGTGCTATAGGAACTATAGATGGCAACTCTGCTGGGGAATGCTTCTGAGCGTTATAAGGATAAATGCTTATTCAAAACCCAGGATCTCTAGTTTTGTAGACTAGGAGCCAGTTTCCAAAAGTGAACTAAGGGGCTTGAAGGAGAACAAGATCCTTAACTGAACCGAATCACAAGGAATTTTGGAAGTGTGTGTATAGTGAATTCATTCCCTCCCATTAGAGACTATGACCAACGGTTACTAATCAGGCTAAACAAGCTACATGAATCATCTGAATCTAAAAGTAACCTAGAAATTGCCCCACTACCAGTTAGGCATCCATAGCCTTGATAGACTTGTCGTTGTAATCCCACGAACATTGCTCTACTGCCAGCCGGTCATCCATAGCCCCGATAGAGTTATTCGCACACCCACACAGTTGCCTGATTTTGACATTTTCTTTATTTTCTTTTCTTTCTTTCTACTATTCTATTCAACCTTCTTCCTTTTTCTCAATTTTGTAAGCATTTAAGCTCACCATGAGTTTGGAATCATAGTGGTCACTGGAGCAGACTTAAGATTTTTCACTTGCCTTTTCCTCCTATCAGTCATTGTATAGTTCCTCAAAGATAATTAGTGTGTGTTTCTTGCATGATCCGAGATGAGTGTGAAAGGATTCACTGAAGGGTTGGGTTTTAGTTCAAGCTAGAGTTCAACTGAGGAGACTTCCCCATGGAAGCGATCAGAGACTAATGGTTAAGAGTGAGTATTTATCCAAATAACACAAAGAGCGGATAGTAAAGTGAACCATTCATCGAATGAGAAAGACCACCACATTAAGAACAAAGAGAAACTAAAAAAACCACCAAGAGACAAATAAAACCGGAAGCAATGCAAAACAACAAAGCAAAAGAAACCCAAAGCAACTGAAGGGAAGCTATATATAGGTATTTGCAAAGATCAAGCTCAAAAGAGCTTAGGGGAGGAAATAATGCTTAAGGTGCTTCTCGTTAACAGGTAACATGACATCTTCACCAGTTAAGGTCTTTAGGTGGAAAGCCTTATCATTAAGAATTTTAGCAATTTGAAAGGGGAAAAGCTAGAGCTTGTCAAATTTATCATGTCCCTCTTTCTTCTCATGAGCCTTGTCCCAACATAGGACCAAATCAACAATTCTAAAGGCCTTGGCTTTGGCTCATCAATCAAACCATCTTTTGACCATGCCTTGATGTTTATCAAAATTTTCAATGGCTCGGTCATGCACTTCTTCCAAGTGGAGTAATTTAGGTAAATGGGCTTCTCGTCGATCCCCTTCTTCATAAAATGTGTTGATAAACTAGAGGGTTGGGATCTTGAGGTGAACAGGGAACACAGGCTCTAAGCCACAAACAAGGTGAAATGGGGAATCACCCAAGGAGGCCTTGTGATGTGTGCGATCTACCCAAAGGGAAAAGAAAAGTTGTGTATGCCAGTCTTTGGGATTCCTATCAAGCAGTTTTTTTATCACAGTGATGAGGTTCTTGTTTGTAGATTCCACTAGGCCATTTCCCTGAGGATAGTAGTTGGATGAAAAATTAAGGGAAATACCATAGTCAAAGTCCCAACTAGTGAATTTAAGCGAAGAAAAGGAAGGGAAATTATCACAAACTAAGGCATATGGGCAACCAAAGAGATTTAAAATGAAACTTTCAAGAAAGTCAGTAACTACCTTTGTGGTGCATTGTCTACATGCAATAGCTTATGTCCAAATAGTACAGTAATCAGAGATAGTTATAATGTACCTTTGACCCATAGAAGATGGTGGGATTACCAGACAATTGAAGTGAAGACCCCATTGTGCAAATGGTCTCACCTCCAAGACTGATTGTAGTGGGACAACATCATTCCTCTCTCTGGCTGTGGTAGTTTGGAAAACATGGCATGTACAAACATGGTTATGCATGTCTTTGAAAATAGTCGGCCAATAGTAACCTACTCGTAGGATCTGATGTGTAGTTGAAGGGCCAGATCCATGATCTATGCCAAATTTATCATGAAATTCTTTTAAAACCCGTGCTGCTTCCTCCTTTCTGAGGCATCTGAGGTAGACACCCTCATGAATTTTCTTATAAAGTATAGACCCTCATAGCATGTAGTTGTTTCTTTTGAGTCTAAGAGCAGGCTTTTAGACCCCTTGTAGATGATGCAAGCACTTCTTGTTTAGCAGGTAGTAGACAATATCATCATACCACTCCTCGGGAGAGACGTCTTCTAGCTAATATTGCTGGACAATGAGCTCCAAACCTACTCCAGCCACTATCTTAGCTATTGTTCAAGTGAGGGCCTGTCCTCTCACTAATTTCATTGGTTTAATTTCCATGTCGTATTCCTACAGCAGGGTGACCCATTTTTTTCTTCTTTCTTCTAACTCGTTCTACATTAGGGTGATCCCACAATAGTGGTTTACAATTTTTGGCCAAACTAGACATTGAAATATTTTTTTCTAACTAAATCTTCACTTTCAGGCACCTATAGCAGCTAAACCATGAGGAATTTGAAGATGATGCAAACTAGAGTTTCGTGATATTTTTTCTGTAGATTCTAAATATATTTTTTTCAAAAATTTTGGAATCAGATTGCACCTCTTTTTCCATCTCCCTCGAATGCTAGTTTTATTTAGAAAACAACATTTTTAAGGAGTGATGCTCACCGTATAACGCATAGCTTTTTTCCATGAAGGATAAAATTCTAATTATTTTGAATTTAAATTTGCAACTTCGATATCTAGTGCTTCCACTTGGTTAGATAGTGTTTTATTGAATATTTTTTCCTTAATAAAGTTTTGAAGTCGAACTAATTACAATTTAGACATAGGAAAACCTATAATGCATAACTTTTTTTGTATGTATCAAAATTCAGTTTTTTTTATTTTTTGTTGGATCAAGGACTTGAATATTTGGTGCACTCATATTTTGCAAAAAAAAAAAATTGATAATCTTCTATTTTTCCACATGCAGAGCAAAGAGTTCCATTTTTGGTGAAAAACCTATGTTTAATAAAACTAAAAAAATAAATGGATAATAAAACCAAAACATATTAAAATTATAGTCATTGGATAGCTCATTCTGAGGACTACCTAATTCCAGTTGGGTTTGTGAAGTCTCCTCTATTTTTTTGAATTTTCTGGTGGTAGAGAGCAGGGATCAGGGAAAAGGATGGTTCACTCAAACCAGGGGGGTTCAAGCGAACCCCCAAGGGTTTGAGTGAACTAGGGTTCGTTTGAACCCTAGTTCATTCGAACCCATTTTCAAAAAGGGTTTTGCATGTGCTTTTTTAGTGAGATACATTTAATGGGTTCGATCCAACCTAGGTTCGAGTGAACCCTCTTTTGGTTTGAACCAATGAGTTTGTTCGAACCCCAAGAATGATTTTTTTTGGCATGGAGTCATTTTTTGTTAGTTTTCCTTCCTCATTCAAATTGTAAACCACTTTTGTGCGTTTACCCACCAATATTGTTTTCACAGATGGGTTAGGGACGATGGCGAACACCTTGTTCTATAGGATGTCGTGCTTGAATTTTTTAACTCCTCTAACTAGAGCATATGCCTACTTTTCTATGTTATGATACCTTAGTTCAACATATTTTAAGGGAGAACTCATGAAAGCAATCAGATGCTCACTTCCTTCGTCACCCTTTTCAGTCAAAATTTTGGCACACAAGTGATCTGAAGCAAATGAGCATAAGTAGAATGGCTTCAGGTAATCAAGACTAACTAGCACAGGTTCTTCAACAATAGCTTTCTTAATTTCCTCAAAGGCCTACTTTTCCTCTGGATTCCACTCAATTTTGGCATCCTGCTTTAACATGGCGTTGAGTGGCTTGACAATTTCAGCAAAGCCTGTAATGAATTTCCTAACGAAATTTATCTTTTCAAAGAAAGATTTTAGTTCTTTCTTGCTACCTGGAAGCTAGATCTTTAAGAGGGACTGGATATGATCAGGGTCTATGGATATTCCTCTTTTTGAAATGATGTGCCTGAGCAACTTCCCTTCCGTGACTCCGAAGATGTATTTCTTTGGATTAAGCGAGATCCCGAATTCTCTACATTTCTAAAAAACTTTACATAGATCGGAGATGTGATCACCCTATTTCTTGGAGAACATCATAAGATCATCCATGTAGATGATGATACACTCTCCAATTAGATCTTTAAACGTGATAGCCATAGCACGCTAAAAAGTGGCTCTAGTGTTGATGAGTCCAAAGGGAATTCTCCTGTACGTAAAAGTTGCCCACTTGGTGGTGAATGCCATCTTATGCCAATCCTCTTGTTGTATCATCACTTGATTGTATCTGAAATACCCATCCAAGAAGGACATCATTTGCGAGCCATTGATGATCTACAAAACCTCATCCAATGAGGGCACTAGATAATTGTCCTTTTTTGACACTTTGTTCAAGTTGCAAAAGTCTATGCACAACTTGATTTCTCTATTATTTTTCCTAACCAGGACCAAATTAGCAACCCATGTGGAGTGACTAACTAGAAATATGATCTGGGCTAAAAGCAATTTCTGCACTTCCTTGTAAATGATGGGCTCCAATAAGGCGTTAATGGGATGCTACCTTTGTCAGAATGGTCACACATCTAGCTTAAGAGGGATGGTGTGCATAATGATGGAGGTGTCATACGTTTTCAAATATTCATAACTCCATGCAACTACATCATGATACTTCTCCAATGCATCAATTATCCCTTTCTTTTCTTCTGGCATACACAACTTTCCAATGAACACATTCTTAACTTCCTCGGTTGTCCCGAGGTTGTGAGTGTCACATTGATTATTAATAGAATCTTTCTTTGCATACTAGTCCTGGTCCTATATCTGATCCAAGTCAAATATGTGTTCAATCTAGACCATTCCTCTTGGGATGGTGTTTTTTTTTAATTTTATGACCCCTTCTATATCTAATTTAGCTACTTTAGGCTCTACTTCATCAATTATCTGGGTCACAAACGCATCAAAACTAGTGATGAAATCTAAGATGTGCTTGTCATCATTGAACGCCTAAAATTAAGTGACATTATCAAACACAGAAGGGATAGAGGTAAGGTCAATGGTGAACTTCTTGAGACCCAGCATTGATAAGGGTTGGAGAGTGTTGGCTGCTTGGGCCAAGGCATCAGCAGTATGGTTCTAAGATCGAGGGATGAACTGGATATTGAAAGCATCCAATCCTTCCAATAAGTCTCAAACTCTATATCTGTAGTTAGCCAATATTCTATCATGGAAAAAATATAATTTTCTAACTTGTTTCACTACCAAATCTAAATCACCAAAGACTTTCAATGTCTTAACCTTCTTTCTCAAAGCCATTAAAAGACTATGGATGATTGCTTCATAATCTGCTACTTTATTTGTGCAATAAAATTAAAGCATATGAGTAGCGAAGTAGGTCTTACCTATAGGGCTGATTAGCTTGAATCCAACTCCTACTCCCTCTTTGGATTTGGATCCATCAAAGCATAGCATCCAAAATTTGGAAGGTTATTTAACTCTCGGGCCAATTGGACATTCATTTTCCTTTGGTTGCATGCCTACATTTGTATTCTTAGGGGTTGGAAATAGCTCAAAATAGTTGGTGGTAGGTTGTCCCGTCGATAGTTCCTTTTGAGATGCTACTTGTCCTTTGATATTTTCTACTATTTTTTGACACAAGCAACACTCAAATTCTGAATGAGATGCATTGTGCACTCTACACCAACTAGGCAATAAAAGTTCTTGAAAGTCCATTCTTTCCCCCAAGTTGAGTTGATCTTGTATACACTTTTCCATAAAGTTCTGGAATCCATCAAGTAGTCATAAATTTCCATCTTCATAAGATTCCTCTTTGTAGTCAGATTCAACCAACATTTCAGTGCTCTAAGGTGTATAGGCCAAGTTGGCTGAAGGGCTACATTGTACTAGAAATACTTCTTCAGTCGTCTCTTCTCCTTGTTACTCCAACTCTTCTTAATAGGCCACAGGAGAATAGTTACCCAATTCTATTTAAGCAAACAACACTTCATTTGTGTTGTTGTACTCAGTGATCATGAATTTCATGTAGGGCTCCCGATATATGCAGATTTGATTGGGCAACCCTCTCCATAGCAGCCACATATGAGAGTGATCTATTGCAGCATACCCATTTAATATTCTAGTGAAGTCTCATCCTAGTATGATCCCGTAGGCATCAGGAATGTCTACTACCTGAAAAATTAATGACCTGCTGCACCCTTAGGTTTGGGGTAATTTGCATTAGGATTTGGTTAATTTCGCCCACTATGTTGACCTCTATTTAGTCCAGTTTAGTTACCTTCCTTCTAGAAGGAGTGGGGACTAGCCTAACACATTGCAAACAGCCAAGGGCAAGACATTGGCTAATTCCCCTGAGTCAAGTAGGAAGTTATGGAAGTTCTTCCCAAATATTCTGATGGTGGTAAGGAAAGGTGGCACTTCCAATATTCCTTGGAAAAGGACCATAGGTGTGTCCACTTAGGCTACCTGAGCTTTTTTTTTATCATCGGCCTTATCCTTAGCCTAGATTGAATTATGTTCTTCAGGGTTTTTCTTGTTACTTTGATCAGGTTCCTTCATTGGTTGTGTACCCATTTGTTGGTTTGAATTTTTATCTGCCCTTCTCCCATGGATCTGTTGGATCAGGGGCTCACTAGGAGGGTCTTAAATGATACGATTTTGGTGAGAACCTCTTGGGAAACCTTCAAGGAAGGAGTTCCATTAAAAATTTGGAAAAAGGCATTCTTAAATGCAAGAACTTTGAGTAAGTCAAAGGGAGACATGCTAATTTTAACTTTTTAAATTCTTCGGCAACATACTTGCCCATTTGTTCAACTTATTCATCAAAAGATGGGCTTTGGGAATAGCTAGTGGGTTGAACTTGCACTAGATTTGGCTAGTTTCGTGGTGGATTTGGTTGCCTATTCTTGTTGAGGTACTGAGTGGGCACATGAGGATACCCTGGATTATTACTGGAATTAGGGTAGGGTGGGGTATTAAAGTTGTTTGGTGGAGTCAAATTCATGAAAGGTCCACCCACTTTCCTATTCCTAAGGTAATAGGGAGTCACTCTTTGATTAAACATGTGGACCTCATCTATAGGTGACTCCTCGTCATCTACTAGACCATTGTCTACTGAAGTAAAAAGATAAGACAAGGTTTCATCATTACTTACCTCTTGGGCTTCTTCATCCTTGGTGGGGCATACTCGCTTTCTGGTGTGTTGCTTTCACTTTGTGGGAATGGAACTTGGTTGAACACAAGCATGGAAGAGTCACAAGGCTCTGATGGGACTAGGTCTCGGCATCGAACATTGTCCATTATGTTTTGAACCTCGACTTGGAAGATCTCCACAGTGGTGACGAACTCAGGGCAGTCCAATTAAGAGTGCCTATTCACTTTGTGAGTTCGGCACCATTCTGACAAAGTTGCCTCAACGAGGTACACCCTGCTAGTTATTCTTCTATACTAGTAGGTTGATCAAGAGGAGTAGGAATGCCTCCATTATTTTTCTTTGTATTCCATGTCTTTTTTTTTCTTTGGGATGAGCTTCTCTCAAAATTTTGATTAGAGCTTTGTCCTCTTTCATAATTCTGCCTTGACAAGGTGCCTGCATCACAACTGTCCTTGTTTTCCCTATTGACATTGGCCTGAATGTTGCATTGGGAGGCCTACAACTGATTATTCTAATTCCTTAGTGTGTCATTTCTATGGAAATCTTCTTGATCCATTTTGTTATCTCATCAAGTCGGTCCTTCTCAACACTGCTAGGCTGTGAAGTTTGATTTTGAAGAAAAAATGGTTGTGCCATTGGTTGGTTTTGTTGTGCTGGTGGGAATTTTGGCCCTTGCAAGTACAGTGGTGCTTGGGGCTGCTAAGAATATATTTTCTAATGTTGTGGAACTTGGGGATAGGCCTACTGATGTTGGGATTAGAAATATTGAGGGTTAGGAGGCACCTGGTTTATTGGCTACCCCAGATGTGGCACTATGGGCACCTAGAAAACCTAGTTCATGAGAGGTGTCTATGTGTGAATGCTTGATTGAGCCCTTGAACCTACATTGGATGAGCTACCAGACACAAAGAAGGTAGCAAACCGGAGATGTTCTACCCCAAATCGGTGCTTGCTATGACTGCCTCTAAGTAGGCATCTACCAACCTAGCGGGTGGTGGGCACATTATTTTTACCAATGTAGCAGTGAGTTTGTCTAAGGCTACATAATAGAATGGAAAGGCAGTAAAATCATTGAGTACATATGGAAGTTGTAGCCTCATATATGTGCAATGAAATTGATCATTAAAAGATCTGATTGGCTCATTGATCCCCCTTCGAATGGTCATGAACTATCGGTATAGCTTCGAAGGGTTGATTGAAATCTTGTATTTCTACAAGAAAGCATTCATCAATAGGTCCCATAAAGTAATGGACCCCCTTGGTAGGTTAATGTACCAATAGAATGCTTCTTCTCCCAAGGAATAAGGAAAGAGTCAACATGCCACATCTTCATGGTCAATCTGCATATCTTTGATCGTTGTTTAGAATATATGGATGTGTTCTTTAGCTATCCTCTATGGATCCTTGGGATTAAAATTTGTGCAAATGCTTTCGGTATTCTTAGGCATGTCATGGTAATCATTGAAGTGCAAAGGAGATGGGTTTTTCCCCAACCAAGCCATGAGGGGAAGCAAAGGTAGCACTTGCTGTTGGGGAACAGTAACTTGGGTTGCACAAGGGCAAGGGTAGGAGCTATGCCTTGGCTATGGGAGGGATGACGTTGGAAGAAAGTTTGAGATGGTCAAATGGAGGGGGTGGGAGTGGATGAAGAAAGATGAAGGTGGCGTGAGTCAAAGGTGGAAGGAGGTGAAGATGGAAGATAAGTGGATGGAATGGATGAGGAGGAGGGAGCTACATCTCCTCCTTTAGTCTTCTTAGCCTTTGTAGGGGGCTATAACTCTTGGAACTCCCCTTTGTTTTGAAGTAGATCTCGAGACTCTATGAAACCTTTTAGGGGAGAACAAACCAATTCTATCTAGCTTAACTCAAAATTTCCCTCCTTCTAGCCCTAGTTTTGTTGATGGGTGTTTTATGAACTTCTCAACACAGGCAATGAATAGGTACATCACCTCTCTTGAAAGGAAATCTCCAACAACAAGTTGTTGAAAATCACCCCAAGGTCTCTCGAGTGTCAGGTCATGAATCACTTGGAATGTCTCAGTTGTTTTCAATGTGATTTTGCTGGTAATCACAGGCCAACCTTACATGAGCCAAGATGAAGGGGAATTGGTTCTTCAAATGGAGTTCTTGAGGTATGAAATCAATATACAATTGATATAGGTTCAAATAGTAGTCTCGAACTCCTATTTCAAATTTATATTTGGATTTACAATGTGCAATGAACCTTGTTCAGAGTCACTATAAAAAAAAGGGTCAAAAGGGTAGGGAAGATTAGAAATTCCTAGACCTAAAACTAGCAATGAATAGTGATAATGGAGGACCCTACTGTGGACAACCTTCCCAAAACTAAGCTCCACTTAACCAGATTACTTCATAGTGTCATGAAACTAGTGCAATCTTCTAAGGACTGTAGATTTTCAACCAATCATTCACCATAAAATATGAACAAGAGATAGAAGTTCAGTGCAACATTCAATTTAGGTGCAGACTAGCTTTACATAGTTGTTTATCATCACCAAACAAAAAATGGTATGGACAAGGAAGGTTGCCAACACACAACAAAATTCTTCAATACTAATGAACAACATTAACCAAATCACTAATTACATGCTAACTCATAAAAAATAGAGTAAATCCATTCAAATTCATTAACTATGAGAGAAGAATCATGAAATATGAATTTTGAACTCAATAATCCACCAAAAATCAATGAATTTCTATTAAAATTATAGTAGCATGTCTTTACAAAAACTCAAATCTCTCTTAAAAATGAGAGGAGACCCCCTATTTATAGTGACCCAAAAGAAAAATGAATGGACAAGATTTAATCTCATTGTGTGGCCAAGATTCACTACAAATTAGGGATTCACCTATCCCCAAATATTTTACAATATAAAAATACATTTTGTCTTCTAGCCTATTTTGTCCTTTTGTGACCAACACTGTAGCTCTTTTGTCTTTTAGCAGATTTCCCTTTTGCTATAGCTACACTAAGAGGAATTCATCATCAATAATTGGATTTACTTCATTCTTCTTTATGGTGGCATGCTCCATGAATTTTCCCATCAGAATTTGAAGATTATCTTGCTAAACGATCTCAGATTGGAGGATTAGGAAATGAATCTTCTTGGAGTGGTTGGTCACTTCCTCCGCATGATTTGTATACCTTGTGGAATCCTTCGCTATTTTTTCTAACAAAACAAATGCCCTGGAGGCAAAATCCATAAAGAGCGGAGGCAAGTCTTTTGTGGCACCCTCTTCTATCTTCTTATGGAAATTTTCTTGGATTTTCTTTGCATTTAACTCTTCAGCAGACATCTTGATCGACCATCATCTTGATATAGTCTTCATTATTTGCTTGTTGTTCTTTTTCCCATTCGAGATCAAGCTTGATCTTGTTTAACACCTTTTCTAGCACCTTGCCTCAATGATCAAGGGCTATTTTCAATATTTTGACCAACCAATGGTCATCTTTGGTGATACCAAACTCCTTTTCCCAGGCTCTCTCTGACATTTTGAGAATAGCCTCAATCTTTGGATTAGTAACTCTTTAGAACTCGGGGTAGCCCCGAAACATTTTCTTCATATCTTCCAATTGTTGTTGGATGAGCCTAAAATTGTCAATCATTCTGACGGCTTGTCCCAGACCCATATCATCATTGCATATTGCTCGTCAGAGCCATTCCTAGATTGCCTTTTTCCAATTCTTCCTCTTTTCCAACGTGTCAATATGTTCATTAGATAGTAGCTTGGGTGGTGTTGTTGATGTGGTAGGGAGCTCATTGGCTAATGACCATTATTGAATACAGGCTGTTAGTTCCGCCACTTGTGCCTTTAGTTCCTCCTTAGAGATCTTATCTTTATGCATTTGATGCAAAATGGTGGCAAAAAAACCTTGGAGTTGGTCAATTTTTTGTTCAGTGAAGCCTGTCCCTATATCAATGGTGGAGATGTTGTAGCTGATCCCTTCTCCCACTACCAGAGTAGCTATCTTTACATTCCTAGATCCTTATGCGTCCATTGTAAGATGGGATCTAACCTTCAGTTTCTTTTCTTTTCTCAAACTTATCTATGCTTGGGCCAAGATGTCCTCGATTCTCACCTTTGTATCTCTTGGGGTTGGGGTTTTCTTCTCTAGCTACTTCTCAAGCCATTTAGGCATCTGAGACCCCTCCTTTGGTGATTCATGATCACCTTCTTCTTCATGGGTATGTCTGATTTCAATTTCTTTATTCCTCGAAGCCTCTTGCTCTGTCTTTGCTTCTTCTTCATTTGAATCTTGGATGAATACTATTTATTTCTCTAGGGACCTCATGGCTATGTATTCTTTGGGACTTTATTCCCTTTCAAAGTTCTTTTCTTTTCTTCTTCTCACTGCCCATGTCCTTCAAGGTGTTCCATGGCTGGGCTTTTTCTTGTTTCAACCTCTTCTTCAGGTTTATCTTCTTCTTTCTTTTCTTCTTCCTATTATAGAGGAGGAATTTCTTCACCATGCTTAGGGCTCTCCTCCCATTCCCCGGTTGGAGGCTCAATGCTCACCTCCATTTCATTATCTGATTCCTTTTCTTCTTCTAGAGGTTGCTTCTCTACTTCCTCTCCAATGTCTCTAAGCTATTTAGCAAATTCTTCTTCAAGCTCTTGGTCAGAGATCTTAATGATGTATTTGGTGTTGACATCTTCCTCATCTCCCTCAAAGGATTTTGATTCTTCTCCCTCATGCACTACCTTGTCAATGGTTAGTTTTTTATGCTCAAGATGCTCATGATATTCATCAACTTCTTCCTCCAATTCTTTGGTTGTTTCTCTTGTTTTTCTCTCCAACTCCTCGAAGGATTACATAGTTGCCTCTATTTTTGGTGGCTTAGGAAGAGGGGGTACTAGGAGACTAGCGACTTGAACTGTAGGATCCAACAACACCCTAGAAAGCTCTGTTGGGATGTTATGCATATGTCGAGCAAGAGCTTCCAAGAGGGAGACGATAGGTATTGTCAATGCGGTAGCCAAAGGAAGGATTTTGGATGGAGACATGGAGGAGGAAGAAGGTGGAGAGGTAGTAGCAAAAGAGTTTATTACCATTACTTGCATAGAAGGTGGGGTCGAAGCAAGGTGGACTGATATATTCATCATGGGTGGAGAGGAGGCAATTACCTCTTGGGAGGTAAGAAAAGGAGTAACTGTAGTGGAAAAAATAGTGGTGGCAAGGGTGGAGGCAGTAGGCGGTGAATTTCATTGCTCAATTTCTCATTCCTCCTCCTCACGAAGCATGTCCTCTTCAATTGTGGGAATCTCTATGAATCCAACCATATTCTTCTATTTCTTGCAAGGTTCACCTTCTAACGCTTTCCTTGAGTATGCCTTGTGCTTAGGCTGATGTTCAACCATCTCCTTTCTCTTCTTTGATTGGGTTGTTGGTGGAGATGAAGTTTCTCCATATGGAGCAATAACAGTTGCACCCACAATCCTGCTTTTGGTTTCATCTTCGAGCTCACCATATGTTAAAGTGGCTCCTTGTAGCTTTATTGAGCAATTTTCTCATCAATCCATTGTCTTGTCCTTGCCTCTATAGGCTTCATCAGAAGATCGAGGTCATTGACCTCTTCCTCGTTCTAATCAATTAGGGGCAATGGTAGATTGGAAACTGCATCTTACCGAGGATCAACCACTATATTTTCATCCTCCATAATTTGGTCTGGCATAGGAAACAACTTGACCATTTTAACAAAGTACGTCGTCATGCACATGTAGTTCCTCATTTGCACTTCTTTTTCATCCCTAAAATTTTCCCAAAAGTCCTCAACATTTTGTACATGGGCATATTCTACCCCAACCATCTTCTTGAGTTTTCCTTATGGATCCATTTGTGATTGGGCAGAGTGGAGTTCTAAATTATACTCAAAAAGTTCCTTCTCAGAATAATCTACACACTGGGATGCAGGAAGTGAATACATGCCCTAGCTGAAGGTAAGGGGATAAGGAATCCCAACCCTATGCTTTTCACTCAAAAGTATGTGAGCACACTGCAATTGTCTTGAAAGCTTATGAAGGACCATTTAGTCATTCGGATATTGATCAGGCCGCTTGAATGGCTTCTCTAAGAAGCCCTTGACTCAGATGTAGGTAAACTTGGGAAACTAGATGAATAGAAAACCAAACTAGTGGATGAAGGCATTGGCACTATGTGAAACTCTCCTATCAAAATCACCTTTGAGCAATCTAACAATATGAGCAATGAAGGCATCATTGACCCTGTAGTAGTCCTTCTTGAAGTTCTTGTATTGGAGTTGAGGGTATTTATCATATACTTTTAGCTCCCTCCTTGGAGTCTGGCTTGGTGCCACAAATAAGCCTCTATATTGTACCCGGTTAGCCAACAAAAAGACAAGGTATGATGTCATGTAAAACTGAAAGGTCCTTTTTACTGCTACTAATTGTTCATGCAAGCAATGGTTGATCATTTTAGCCCAATAGAACTTGGTATTTCCTTGGAGGATTTCTTCTACGAAGTATAACATCCAATCTTGGAAGAAGGCTACAGCTGAAAGGCCCATAACCCTGCTTTGTAAGGTTATCAAATCATGGTAATCCTCATAGAAGTCACTTTGGAAGAGTTCTTGGGGCATCTTGTTTGCACTAGCCCTCTTCTCCTTGAGCCAGTATTGATTAATAAGTTTATTGCATTTGAGGGGGTTTGTATCACATGTGCTCTTCGTATATTCCTTTGTGGTCTCTTCCATTTCTTTGAAGGTAGGGATGTGGAAGGTTTTCCTTATTGATTTGGTAGACAAATCAGCTAGCATGTTACCATCCCTATCTAAAATCCTTCTGGTACTCTCTTGATATGCCTCCCTGCAGGCCATTACAAGCTTGGTGGCAATGAGGGTTGGTGGGAAAATGGAAGCTTTGTCCAACCCACTCTTTCTAATATTCCTTGAATTATCCGTGGTTGGGTTAATATTGACCCTCTGTCAGAATTCATCAATGTCAATGTGTCCCAGATTTTTGTTTGAGATCTCCTTCCAATCTATGGTAATTCTTGAGTTAAGAGGCTCCCCTTGGAACTTGTAATCTTCTTTTCCTTTGGGTACCTTGGTAGCTTTCTTTCCCTTTTCTTTCTCCATGGGTGCCTATGATGGTCTTGTAGCTATTTCCATAAATCCTACAATCAAAGGGGGTAGCAAACACATTCAAGTATAAAACAAGAAGAATGTTAGCCAAAATCCTACAAAAACAATGTCAGATTAGATAGTTCATCATTTAAGGGTCCTAACATCTCTTACAGATCAACATCGACCTATTTCTAGAGGGAGTTATGACAATACAGGCCCAGGGGTGCAGACTTTTCTGGGCTGGTAGCTATTTTGGAGGCAGTTATGAACATATGACAATTATGGCACAGTGGCCTGTAGGTCTCAACCCACATCAAGATTTGATTGTTAGGTGGGTTCCATTGAGGAGGTCAAAAAAATTTAGCACGTGGTTTGAGCTCACTTTGAAGTTTTGAAGGCATTAAGACCATCTTTTAGTCATGCGGCCCCAAGGCAGGAAGAACTAGGAGGTGTTTTGGCCATTTGAGGCTCCACTATTTAAAAAGACACTGGCAAGGCGGTGTCCCACAAGTGGTGTTCTGCCATGCAGGACATGCAACCTTGATAGACGGCATCATGATCAACTTGAAGTTTAAGTTGTTGTGGGTCAGAGGGTTTGGGAAGACATTAGGTGTCGACCATTTAGAACAATAGGGATGAGACAGAGGTTCGCATGGAGTGTCCCACACCATCGAGTCTAATTAGGAATTATTCATTTGTTTTCTAACAGTCCAGAGGAAACAACAAGGTTGGGTCCCACTTAGCAAATTGACAAGAGTGGAACAAAATCCCATGAACGACCGCCCACAAGGGATAGTCTACCTAAGGCTTGGTACTTCATGATCTTCACATTTTGAATCCAGAATGATGTGGGAGGCTCAGGGCCCAAGGGCCAAACAGTCGGTCACCAAGGATCGTTTAGGAAGGAGAAATCACCACAACGGCTCATGGATAGAAGTCCATGAGGAGAGTTCTACAAAGAGGGAAACACTTAGTCATTTAAAACGTTGAGGAAAACAGATGGCAATGGTAGGGTCAGGACCCACTTGCTAAGGAGGAATCAAGGTTTCTCCTTATACATAGTTGTTATGGCGTCGGAAAAAATGAGGCAGAAACCTGCATGGCCTGACCCACACAAGGTAAGTTAATCTCACTATAAGCACGAGGGCGGTAAAGGTTGAGGGGCCTGATGGGTGGAAAAATGAGTTATGAAGGCCATTGTGAAATGGAGAATCTTGGACAAAATCCTACAGACATAAGTCCACAAGGACGAGTCCACGGCGACAAAAAACATAGGCATTTTCAACGTGATTGGGCTCAATTGAAAATCAATAAAGCGAGGCCTGACTAACCGATGGAGGTCATTGCCCCACCGTTTGAAGTTATTATTTGAATGACAATGGAGGCAAGACAAAATTCTACATAGCTGGACCCGATGAGATAAGAGGCCACTTGTTCAAAGTTTGTTTTACTCAAGTTTACCTAGGGGTGGCAAAGTATGGAAGTCTCTTTGCAAAGGCAGGCCCGCGGGGGATATCATTCGTTTAGAAGTTTTGACATTTTAAGGAATGGGAATGGCAACAAGTCCTTTGTAGGCCTACAAGGCATGAAATCCCTAGTTGAAGAATGGCCATGGGAGGGCCGGGTTCTGTGAGCATCGTGTGTGTGATTCTCAAGGGATTCTAAAATTCTAAAAGGTGGGTTTTGACCGCCATAGCTTTGTCTAGCTAATTCCTAAGTCTTCCTTCTTTAGATTTTGAAATTTTTTATAGAAATTGAGGAAAATTCACAACAAAAAATAGTGATAGAGAAGAACCAACCTAGAAAACCTGACGGAAATGATGAGGAGAATGCAAGAAAATTCCTTGGATCGATGAAAGCACTCAGTGAGAATGATGGCAACAAGCTCTAACAGACTCCTTAAAATCCTAATGATGAAAATGATAGCTCGAATGAGCTATTTATAAACTTTTGAGCATTTAATGCAGACCATTAATGTAGGTATAGTGGTGGTTGTGGTTGATGGTTGCACATTTCAAAAAGGGTGGTAGGAACAACAAAATCTATAGAGTGGACAAGTCCCTAGATTTGGCCATTTTAAACGTTGGTCAGAAGATTGGCAATGAAGGTTCCGGGTCCTGCGAGGCGGGCGAATGGACTGGCCCGACCATTGTAAGGAAAAAAAAACCTTAGTGGAATTTTGCATTAGGAAACCCATGAGGGTGGGCCTACATTGCTCTAAGAATGACAGTTTCAAAGCATTAAGGCAAACAGTCAGGGAAATCCTGCAAAGGCTTAAGGCCTTGAAATTTGAGGGTAGAAAAATTTGGTCAATTCAAGATGATTATTCTAAGATTGCTTGACCACTTAGGACTCTAAAATAGGGGGCACACAAAATTAGGTGATGGAAAAAGTGACTCGGAAAAGAGAAAATAGAGAGGGTCCCCGTTTTGAATGGGGTGTGTGTGCTATAGGCACAAAAAATGGCAACTCTGCTGGGGAATGCTCCTGAGCATTCTAAGGCTAAATGCTCATTTAGAATGCAAGATCTCTAGTTTCATAGACCAGGGGCCGGTTTCCAAAAGTGAACTAAGGGGCTTGAAGGAGAACAAGATCCTTAACTAAATATAATCACGAGGCATCTCAGAAGTGTGTGTGTATAATGAATTCATTCCTTCTCCTTGGAGACTATGACCAACAACTTCTAGTCAAGCTAAGCAAGCTACATGAATCATATGACTCCAGAAGTAACCTGGACATTTCCCTGTTGCCAGTCAGGCATCCATATCCTTGATGAAGTTTTCATTGCAATCCCATGAACATTGCCCTACTGCCAGCAGGCGTCCATAGCCCTAGTAGAGTTGTCTGAACACCCACATAGTTGCCCAATTTTGACATTTTCTTTATTTTCTTTTCTTTCTTTCTGTTATTATATTCAACCTTCTACCTTTTACTCAACTATGTAAGCATTGAAGCTCACCATGAGTTTGGAATCATAATGGTCACTAGAGCAGATTGAAATTTTTTCACTTGTCTCGCTCTCCTATCAACCATTGTATAGTTCCTCAGAGACAATTAGTGTGCATTTCATGCATGATCTAAGACGAGTGTGAAAGGATTCACTAAAGGGTTAGGTTTTAGGTCAAGTTAGAGCTCAACTAAGGAAACTTCCCCATAGAAGCAATCAGAGACTAATGGTTAAGAGAATATTTATCCAAAGAACAAAAAGAGCATATAGCAAAGTGAACCATTTGTCGAATGAGCACGACCACCGCATCAAGAATGAATAGACACTTTTAGAAAAACAAAACCACTGGGAGACAAACAAAACTGGAAGCAACGCAAAACAACAAAGAAAAAGAAACCCAAAGCAACCAAAGGGAACCTATATATAGGTATTTACAATGATCAAGCTCAAAAGAGCTTAGGCGAGGAAATAATTCTTAAAGTGCTATCCATTGACATATTCACTAGTTAAGGTCTTTAGGTGGAAAGCGTTATCACTTAGGATATCAACAATTTGAAAGGGGCCAAGCTAGAGCTTGTCAAATCTTTCATGTCTCCCTTTCTTCTCATGGGCCTTGTCCCAGCATAGGACCAAATCAATGATTCTAAAGGCCTTGAATTTGGCTCGTCGATCGAACCATCGTTTGACCATGACCTAATGTTTGAAAAAAAAATCAATGGCTTGATCATGCACTTATTCCAAGTGGAGTGATTCGGCTAAATAGGCTTCTCGTCAATCCCCTTCTTCATAAAAAGTGTTGATAAACTAGAGTGTTGGGATCTTGAGGTGAACAGGGAACACATGATCTAAGCCATAAATAAGGTGAAATGGGGAATCACCCAAGGAGGCCTTCTGACGTGTGTAATCTACCCAATGGGAAAATCAAAGCTAGGTATGCCAGTCTTTGGGATTCCTATCGAGTAGTTTTTTATTATGGTGATGAGGTTCTTGTTTGTAGATTCTGCTAGGCCATTACCTTGAGGATAGTAGTTGGATGAAAAATTAAGGGAAATACCATAGTCAAAGGTCCAACTAGCTAATTTAAGCGAAGAAAAGGCAAGGCCATTATCACAAACTAAGGCATATGGGCAACCAAAGTGATTTAAAATGAAACTTTCATGAAAGTCAGTAACTATTTATGTGGTGCATTGTCTACATGCAATAGCTTTTTTCCATCTAGTACAATAATAGAAGGTAGTTAGAATGTACCTATGACCCGTAAAAGATGGTAGGCTTACTAAACCAATGAATTCAAGACCCCATTGTACGAATAGTCTCACCTCCAGGACTGGTTGCAGTGGGATAGCAACATTCCTCTCTCTGGTTGTGGCAGTCTGGAAGACATGGCATGTATGAACATGATTATACAAATCTTTGAAAATAATCAACCCATAGTAACCTTCTCATAGGATCTGATGTGTGGTTGAAGGGCCAAATCCATGACCTATGCCAAATTTATCATGAAATTCTTTTAAAACTTGCACTACTTCCTCCTTTCTGAGGAATCTGAGGTAGATACCCTCATGATTTTTCTTATAAAGTATAGACCCTCACAGTATGCAACTACTACTTTTGAGTCTAAGAGCATGCTTTTGGACCCCTTGTAGATTAGGTAGGAACTTGTTGTTTAGCAGGTAGTAGATAATATCGTCATACCACTCCCTAGGAGAGACATTTTCTAGCTAATATTGTTGGACCGTGAGCTCTGAACCTGCTTCAACCATTTTCTTAGCTATTGTTTTGGTGAGATCCTATCCTCTCACTAAGTTCATCAGCTGAATTTCCATGTCATATTCCTATAGCAAGGTGACCCATTTTTCTCTTCTTTCTCCTAACTCATTATGCATCAATAATGTTTTCATGGCTAGGTTAGGGATGATGGTGAACACCTTGTTCTATAGGATGTAGTGCCTAAATATTTTAACTCCTCTAACTAGAGCATACACCTGCTTTTCTATGTTATGATACATTAGTTCAACATCTTTTAAGGGAGCACTCATGAAGGAAATCGGGTTCTCACTTCCTTCGTCATGCTTTTGTATCAAAATGCTAGCACACGAGTGATCTGAAGCAACTGAGTATATGTAGAATGGCTTCAGGTAATCAAGACTAACTAGCACAGGTGCTTCAGCAATAGCTTTCTTAATTTTCTTAAATCCCTACTTTTCCTCTAGAGTCCACTCAATTTTTGCATCCTATTTTAACATGGCGTTGAGTGGCTTGACAATTTCAGCAAAGCCTGTAATGAATTTCCTAACAAAATTTATCTTTTTGAAGAAATATTTCAGCTCTTTCTTGCTGCCTAGAAACTGGATCTTCAAGAGGGACTAGATATGCTCAGGGTCTATGGATATTCCTCTTTCTAAAATGATGTGCCAGAGCAGCTCCCCTTCTATGACTCCGAAGATGCATTTCTTTTGATTATGTTGGGATTATGGATGCACAGTCCTTGAAGCTGCAGTCTTCGATGTAGGACCTTTAAGCTAGGAAAGATAATCAACCACACAGAAAGTGTTGCAACTAGGCATGCACAATGGAGATTCAATATTGATATGATATATTGATTATTGTATTACAAATGTACAAGATGCCTGATTATATAGGCAAGAGCTAAACCCTAATATGCATCAGATGTTGCCATGTGTCTTGATCTAACAACATGTGAACCCTAATGGTAACGATCATTAAATGAGGGGATAAGTCTAGAAGGACAACTCATCTTCTAGAGGGAATCTTATCTCCTACAAATAAGGAAGGGAATATTATCCCATTTATTAAATGATTTATCTAATAATGCAACCTACGACTTAATGATTAAATGCAAGACCTAAGTAAACTTATGCTAGTGTAATAATTAATTAATTAATTACACCAACACCCCCCCCATAAGTGCAACTTAGGGAGAAAAAATGCAATGATTATGCAGAGATGATGATGGGTCCCGGCTACGAGGCCATGTTAGGTACCCATGTACATGATAGATGCAGAAAAATCTCCCACAACCGGAGAAAAGGGGAAAACCCAATGGGAACAAAACCCCTCTCCAAAAGAGAGATGAAAATGCAAAAAGATGTGAGATAGGATGGGAAGGAAAGGATGGAGGACTCCCAAATTACCCCCCAAGTACGCCATCTCTCACATGGATACAATACAATCAATGCCCCCCCATAGGAGGGAAAGAGAGAGACTATGTAGCCCCCCCAAAAGATGATATCACCTGTAAGAAAGGTAAGTGTCTGAAGACAAAACAAGATCCAATGTCGACAAACAACTTGTCTCCCTTTCGGAAGAAACAAAACCAACTGCAAGTGCAAAGATGCTTCCCATTCCGGATAGGAATGGAAGGAAGGAAGGATGAAGATGGATGTCGATGATGTCTCAGAACACTGCTCAAGTGTCTCCTTGCCTGATGAAGAACATGCCATAGTCCCAAACAATGAAGAGGGTGACAAATCAGGATGATACAGAAACTGATGTTGAACAATATCCAAAGACAAAGATAGAATGGATGTGATGGAGACTTGATTGCCCCCCCTAAATGAAGTGTCCTCAAAACCACTGAAAGAAGTCTGAAGCAAATCCAATGGTAGATGCTGAAGAAACTGCAAGTCCTGAATGGAATGACAGGGAAGAAGTCTCGGATATGAAATCTCAGAAGAGAAACTCAATGCCTCCAATGTAGTCTCTGGATTCCCAATCAAGGTCAAGACAAAAGAATGAGGAGACTCAAAACAACTCTCCAAAGCCAAATCTGAATAGAGGAGTGATATCCCCTCAAGAATGTTCTCCAAACCTGTAGAAGTGGCCAAGGCAATGATACCTGAAACAAAGCCATCATGTGATGTCAAGTCTAAAAAACGGAATGTGTCCTGATCGATGTTGATGGTGGAAGCCTCAATCAATGATTCTGGACAAGGAATCACTGAATGTGAAGGGATACCAACTGGCTCTGATGAAGAAGAAGCACTGAAAGGTACCTTGTCAACCTCTTCAGAAAGATCAAGGCAATCAACTTCCTGCATAACAATAGCACCATAGGGAACTTGATCTGAAGCAAGACATTCTGAATCATGACCATTGGGGAATGGTGGAGAATCTGAATCTCCGTAGATCTCCCAAAGCTTAGTCCAAAGAATGTGAGGACAATCACAATGATCAATAGTACTCAGAACATCACAATCAACTTGCATAGAAATAATCTCCAAAACAGTATATCTGCTGCAACTCCAAGCAAGTTCATGAATACCGTCACTTGGATGAGGAACAATACCAAACAAATGAGGCAATAGATCAAGTGATCGAAGATGGTGGCAAATCCCATCTCGCCATTGTGAATAGTTACCCTTGTGCAACATAACCAGAGAAGGAGAGAAATATGCAAGCCCCATAATGAATTTTCTTCACAAAAAAACAAAGACACTGACCTTCAACAGCAAATAAAGACTTCCAAATATGATTTACAACTAAAGTGATGCAACCCGGATCAAAAAATCATTTCCCAAGCTTCAGGATAACCAGGTTATTGATCAAATGCACCAAACTGAAAAAAAATCACATGCAAGAGTACCTGGAGCTGAAACTGATCAAGGGATCTGGACTGATGAAAAAAGCTCTGAATCACCTTCCTGATGCTGCTAGAATTTCTGAAATCCAATGAACGGTTGAGAAGATATGCAGCTTTGAGTCCAGATTAGGGTTTTGACTTCAATTGGATGTAGAGATTTCTGCGAGCAAAATTTCACAGAACGGATGTCACCACTGAAAAGTACACAAAATTCCCTTTCCGACGGTATATCGTTTGCAAAAAATCGATACCCTGGGTGAAAGTTATGATCAAACGAAAAAAATGCCTATATTAGGCAAGCTGCAGGCTAACTAGGGTCAAAAATTTGGCCCCCGGGCTAAAAAAAATAGCCCCTGGTCGCTGATATGACCAGGGGTCGGGCGTTGGCAAAAAAAAAAAGTGCCACCCGAAGTGGTGGCGGGGCGGAGAACTGAGCGGAGCGATGATCTTCTGGTGGCACCACCGGGATTGGGCGGAGCTCACGGTTATGGGAAGTCAACCGTCGGTGGGAGCTAGCAGTGTGTGGCGGTCAGGCAACCAACGTCGGTGGGAGCAACACTGGCACCGGCGGGAGGACTCCGACAGGATCGCTGGCGGTAGAGACTCGGCTGGTCGGCGAGTTTGTCGGCAAGAAGAACACTGGTGGCAGCAGATAGGATTGCCAGCGGAAGAGTCTTCGTCGGTGGGCCGGGGTCAAACAACCGGCGCAGGGCCCGAACCTGCAACAAATAAATGTGGCCGACAAAGAAAATGGTACCTCCCCTACAAAAAAATAATGAATAGACCGACGAAACAGAAAAACCCTGCAGACCTTTGAATAAAAAAGCTGACAATAATAATTTTTGAATATTGCGCAATGCAATTCAAAAATTAAAAAAGCCGATAGGAAATATTCAGTCTGCGGAAGAGTATTAGACCCTATACATGCCGACCAAATTTGGAAATTTAACAAATAAAATCCCAATATATAATGTCGATGATCAAAGACCTTATATTTAAATAAAATGCCGATGGACTATAGTCCAAAATATTAAACCCGATGCCGACGGTGATTAAAATGCACCCGCAGAAAATAAAAACAACGCCGACGGATGATTAAATTGCAGTCGCCCGAAATTATTTTTCTGAAACTATAGAAAAATAGATTTTTTGCCAAATAATAAAAAATATTAGCCCGATTTTTCTGAAACGAAAAATGGCCTGCTTATAAAAAAAATTTGCCTCAGAGGACAACTGCAAAGGGAGATTTTTTGCTGCAAATTGTACGGATAGTACGATTGATTTTGCAAACCCTAAAAAAAAACCTCTGAAGCTCCCGGGTTGATGTATCCGATTTTGATGATTTGGTAGGCGATCCTAGGGTTTCGAGGCCTTCTGAAGACAATGGCGAGCTCGGATCTGACTCAATCTGCTTCAGAAATCAGCTTGGTCCCCGGGTGGAAACAAGTAGCCTTCAATGGAAACCTCCAAGCCTGCGGAGAATCTCGCACACCAACTTTCTTGATCGAGGGTTGACGTTTCACTGGATAAGCTCTGATACCATGCTGGGATTATGGATGCACAGTCCTTGAAGCTGCAGTCTTCGATGTAGGACCTTTAAGCCAGGAAAGATAATCAACCACACAGAAAGTGTTGCAACTAGGCATGCACAATGGAGATTCAATATTGATATGATATATTGATTATTGTATTACAAATGTACAAGATGCCTGATTATATAGGCAAGAGCTAAACCCTAATATGCATGAGATGTTGCCATGTGTCTTGATCTAACAACATGTGACAACATGTGAACCCTAATGGTAACGATCATTAAATGAGGGGATAAGTCTAGAAGGACAACTCATCTTCTAGAGGGAATCTTATCTCCTACAAATAAGGAAGGGAATATTATCCCATTTATTAAATGATTTATCTAATAATGCAACCTAGGACTTAATGATTAAATGCAAGACCTAAGTAAACTTATGCTAGTGTAATAATTAATTAATTAATTACACCAACAGATTAAGCGAGATCCTGAATTCTCTACATTTTTTAAAATATTTACATAGATTGAAGATGTGATCACCCCATTTCTTGGAGAACACCATAAGATCATCCATGTAGATTATGATATACTTTCCAATCATATCTTTAAATGCAATATCCATAGCACGCTAAAAATTGGCTCCAATGTTGATTAGTCCAAAGGGCATTCTCTTGTACACAAAAGTTCCCCACTTGGTGGTGAATGCCGTTTTATGCCAATCCTCATACTGTACCATAAGTTGATTATATCCAAAATACCCATCCAATAAGGACATCATTTGTGATCCATTGATGATATGCAATACCTCGTCCAATTAGGGCATTGGATAATTGTCCTTTTTTGATGCTCTGTTTAGGTTGTAGAATTCCACACACAACCTAATTTCTCTATTATTTTTCCTAACCAGGACCAAATTAGAGACCCATGTGGAGTGCTTGACTAGAAATATGATCTAGGCTAAAAGCGCTCCACTTCCTTGTAAATGATGGGCTCCAATAAGGCATTACTAGGACACTACCTTTGTCAGAATGGTCGCACATCTAGCTTAAGAGGGATGGTGTGCGTAATTATGGAGGTGTCATAAGTTTTCAAATATTCATAACTCCATGAAACTACATCATGATACTTTTTCAAAGAATCAATTATCCCTTTCTTTTCTTCTGGTGTACACACCTTGCCAATGAACACGTTCTTAACTTCCTCAGCTATCCTGAGGTTGTGAGTGTCAAATTGATTATTAATAGAATCTTTCTTTGCCTATTGGTCTTGGTCCCATATCTGATCCAAGTCAAATATGCATTCAAGATGGACCATGCCTCTTAGAATGGTGTTTTTTTTAGGTTGATGACCCCTTTTATATATAATTTAGATTCCTCAGGCTCTGCTTCATTAATTATTTGGGTCGCAAACACATTAGAAATAGTGATGAAATGTAAGATGTGCTTGTCATCATTGAACACCTGAAAGTGACTGACATTATCAGGCACAGAAGGGATGGAGGTATGCTTAATAGTGAACTTATTGAGACCTAACAGTGACAAGGACTAGAGAGTGTTGGTTGCTTGAGCCAAGGCATTAGTAGTATGATTTTGAGATTGAGGGATCAACTCGATATTGAAAGCATCCAATCCTTCCAATAAGTCCCAAACTCTATTTCTATAGTTATCCAATCTTCTATCATGGAAGAATATAATTTTATGACTTGTTTCACTACCAACTCTGAATCACCAAAGACTTGAAACATCTTAACCTTCTTGTTGATGTGCTAAATTGACCCACAACATGTAGATAAGATAAGAGTAAAAGTATATCACCTCTCCTGAAAAAGACAATCAGTAATCAAACTAATCACCTCCCAAGGTCTTTGATGTTGGTTCACAATGTTGTTGTTTCACGAAATGGTCAATATGGCTGTAATGTTCAAGGGGCCTGTTGAATTTGAGCTTCTTGATTGTTGCAAGATCAAACATCTATATAAACCTACTTTAACCAGTGGTTTTTAAAGAAATAGAAAAAAAAGATAGATCAAGGTTGTTAGAAGATTAATCTTTACTTGGTAAAGGTTATTCTTTAATTGTAATTATTTATTAACTTGTAGGAATATTCCAAAGGAATCCCTACAAGTATTTTGTCTTTTTCTCATCTCACACATGTGTGAGGATGGCTTATTTTTTAATTCCTTTATTAAGGAATATTTGTAACCACCTCCTTAAGAGGTGACACTTTGCACACACTTAGATGAATGGTGGCATTCATTGAGTTGGGAGTTACATTATAACTCCTTCTTCTCACCTCTACTTATTGAGCTGCCTCTCCTCTCATTCTTTAAGATTCAAGCAAGCAAGCTAAGGCTGAAGCTCTCTCTCTTTGTATTATTGTTTAGGCATTTTGCCTCCATTCATAATATTGGGGTTTTTTCTTGTTTTTTCCCCTTAACAAATTCTTGTGTCTCTCTTGCTTTGGTGGTGCTTGGTTTTGCTTCTTCAATCTATTTGGTAATATCTTTCCTTCAAACAATTGCTCATTTATTAGTTCTTTCCATTGCTCTTTTTATTTCCTTTCATGGTATCAGAGCTTGGTATTACTAATATTTTGTGAGCTGCATTGTTGAAGGTTTACCAATTTTTTAGCACACCATTGGAGACACTCTCAAAGAGGAGAAAAGAGCAAAGTATCTAATCTTGGTTTTTTTTGTCTTCTAACCTATTGTGTTTGTGTAGGAATTTCAATTTTCTAGTTTCATACTTCAAATAATTTGTTTGCATTTAGTGTATTTTTTTTAAGAAATGAAAAAAACCCAATAAGGGTATAGCCTATTATTCCAAATTTCCTAACCCTATTATGCAGGTTATTTTATCTAACTTTTGTTTACAATATTGTTTGAAATCTTAAAAAAATCACTCTATTCAGCAAAAAATTTTTAGGGCTAAAGCCCTAGTTTAGGAAAAAATTATATTCAATTTTAAAGCAAATTTTTTTAAATAAACCTTTTTTACAATCATTATATCATCTTTTTTGAAAAATAAATTTCTACCTTTTTTTAAGGGTTTCATATTTTTAAATAATACAATTTTTTTATCAAAATCTTTTATTTTCAAGTTTATATATATTTTTTTTAAAATACACATGTATACCTTGTTTTTTTTTACAAAAAGAGAGTTTCATAATAAGCATTATATCAATATAACATAAAATAAATAAATTTATTTTTTCTATTTTAGATTTCAAAATTAAAAAGATCTTTTTAAAAAATTCTATATTATAAAATAATAAATAGTATATAATAATAAAAATATTTATAACCCTCATAGGGTTTCTGCCTGTAAGCTGCTTCCCGTAGTCCATATCCTGTATGCCTCTCCGGAATCACTGTCATTGTTGGTTTGATATTTCGGCTGCTGTTGTCTTGGCCTCTGGTTTTCTTTTCTTTTCACCTGGAAACTTTACTTCCTGTCGTGGCCCATTGCTGCTTCATTGTCTCTTGCCGACCTACCCTCTGCACCTCTGTCTCGTTTAAACCCTCGCCTCTCTATCCGTTTTGTTTCATTGGCTGCCCTTTTAGCAATAAAATGTGACACCCCTTTTTATTTTTCTTTTTGAAATCTTAAACCTAAATTTAGCAATAAAAATCCCACCCATTATTTGGGCTCTTTTATTAATATATAGGTAAAGTTTTTAAAAGTATTTTTTCTAAAAAAATCTCTCCTGCCCGTGCCTTCATTTATATGAAGTTTATATTTAAAAAAAAACTTCAAGTGTTAAAAAAGTCTAAAATTCTTTTATAACTTTTCATTCGGTAGACTTTTAATGAAAAGTTTAATTATTTATTATTAACTTTTAATTAAATTATAAATGGTGTAATCTTCACTTTAAAGTTTAGTTTAGTATATAATTTATTTATTTTTTAATATTCTCTTATAGGAAAGCTTTTTAAAACATTTATTTAATAGGGAATTTAGTTATTAAATAGAATATTTTTTTTATAGATATTAAATGAGATTCTTACCAAAAAAATTTTAAAAATAATATCATAAAAGGGTTTATTTTTTTTAAAGCTTTTACAATTTAATTCATTATTAAAGATTTTTTTTTCAAGCGATATTTTTTTCAAAAATATTTTTATTCAAAGAGTGCTAAATACTTCTTTCAAGCTCAATTAGTTTTATTTCTTTCTTGAGTTGTAAAGTATTTCTTTTAGATTTTTTTTTTTTTTTGTGCACTAAAATATTTTACAATGTTAACTTTAATTCTTGAAATCAAGTTAAATTCTTCTAACTATCATTCTTGGAAGACTCACATTTCTTTCATTTTTCTATTTAAACATCTTTTAGATGTAGCTACATATCCTAAATCTAAACCAGGTTCGTCTGCATCCAAAGATGAAATTGAAAAATGGAATCTCAAAAATGAAGAAACCCTTGGCCTCATAGGTATCTCCATGTCACCCAAACTTTATGTTCACATTGGGACATGTACAACTGCCTATGAAGCATGGGACAAACTCAAAACAGTCTATGATAGTACAAATGAATCAAGAAAAATTCAAATTCAAGATCAACTTGAAGATTTAAGGTATTCCGATTTTAAATCTATGGATGATTTTTTATTGAAATTTGATGCTTTAAATAGTCAATTGGATGGTTTAGGAGTTAAATTAGATAATCTTATATTAATTCATCTTATTCTTAAAAAGTGTCTTCCTAGACAATTTCAGCAATTCATTACTAATATTCATGCTCAATTAGCTATTCCTTCTTTAGCTACTCAATTAACTTATGATATTTTTTGTGATTTATTAAGACAAGAAGAGGCTAAGCTAATTCAGTTTGGTACTCTTAAGTCTAATGAACATGCTTTTTTGTCCAATCTTAACCAAAATTTTAAACCTTATTCTAAACAACATTATAATTCCAAACCTCATTATAATAATTATGGCAATGATCCTAGAGAGTTTAACTCTTCTAAGAGACCACATTGCACTTATTGTAATAAGGATGGTCATTGGAAAAATACTTGTTTTAAAAAGAAAAATGAGAAAAATCCTATGAATCAAAATAATCAACAATTTCATAACAATGGTAATCAATCTAGACGTGATTTTACATGTAGTTTTAATGTTTCTAAACCTTTTGAATGGGTTATTGATTTAGGTGTATCTCAACATGTTACTTCACATAAAAAGTTTGTGTTTTAAATAACTTCACAAGTACTTTATTATTGGACTTGATCAACCCAATAATAGTGTACTTGTTTTACTCAATTATATTTGGAATATGAAAAGGGGATATTCATGTAGTCATGAATGCATGAATATCGTCTTAAATGACTTATTTATACTTAATTATACTTCACTTCATAATATGCAATTCCCATTATTCCATCACAATTTTTTTTTTCATAACTTAAGGTGGCTTGATTTGTGGCTTTTGATCTATTACAATATTTAAAACAAAGTTTTGTTTCCTTCTCAACTACAATTATGTTGTTTTGAAAAAGGGAATTTGATATTTTATTGTGTCTCATTAATACAATATTGTGCCTTATTGGTCAATTTGTCTTCTTGATGAATTTATTCCATCTATATATGTTTTGAAAATTAATCACTTTATCAAGTCTCAATGGAGCCTTTACATATGTATTTTATGCGCTAGTCGCATTTGCAATAATGTTGCATAGGGAGCCCTATCTATAATGAATCATATATTTATCAAGTCTCATTGGAGATTTTTTTGGGACCCATGGAAAATATTTCCATCCACTTTGATGGTATGCACTTACTTATTTTTTATGAACTTAGATCTATTTCTAAATTGATGGGGATCAAGTTCTTGAAACCTTTATGTTTCATTATTTTATTGAAGGAAATATGGTTTTTTTTTTAAAAACCATCTTTAGGACCAATTTTTTCAGAGTCCTTTATTATTAATCTTGATACAATTTCCCTTTACAATTCAATGATGTAGTGAGAGGAAACCTAGATCTATTATTGCTATTTCTATATATTGACATTTTATAATTTGGGCTATGCTTTCTTTCTATCTCAAGGTTTCATTAGCAGTAAAAATGATCCAAATTTATATATTAAGCATAGTGAAAATGATATTGTGATTTTTCTTTAAAGGGTTATACTGATTCAGATTTAGGAGGTGATCCCAATGATGGGAGATCCACTTGTGGTTATTTTTTCTTTGTTGGATCAGGTGCAATCTCATGGAATAGTAAGAAACAACAATCTACTTCTCTTTGTTCTATAGAAGCTGAATATAAAGGTTGTACAAATGCATCTAAAGAAGCATTATGGTTAAGAAGATTACTTGAAGACTTGGGTCTACCTCCAAAGGATCCTACTCCTTTATATTGTGATAATCAAAGTGCTATTGCTTTGGCAAAGAATCCAATTTTTCATGCAAGGACCAAGCACATTTCTCTTCAACATCATTTCATTAGAGAGCAAATTGAAGACAAGCAAATTTCTCTTTTGTATTGTAAAGGTGAAGATCAAGTTGCAGATATTCTCACCAAAGCTCTTTGTAAAGATAAATTTCTCTTCCATTGTAAAAATGTTGGATTACAACCCATTGAAGGGTTTGATGTAACCTCCCCAAGTAAAGCTTAAGGGGGGATGTTAGAAGATTAATCTTTACTTGGTAAAGATTATTCTTTAATTGTAATTATTTATTAACTTGTAGGAATATTCCAAAGGAATCCCTACAAGTATTTTGTCTTTTTGTCATCTCACACATGTGTGAGGATGGCTTATTTTTTAATTCCTTTATTAAGGAATATTTGTAACCACCTCCTTAAGAGATGACACTTTGCACACACATAGATGAATGGTGGCATTCATTGAGTTGGGAGTTACATTCTAACTCCTTCTCACCTCTACTTATTGAGGTGCCTCTCCTCTCATTCTTTAAGATTCAAGCAAGCAAGTTAAGGCTGAAGCTCTCTCTCTTTGTATTATTGTTTAGGCATTTTTCCTCCATTCATAATATTGGGGTTTTTTCTTTTTTTTTCCCCTTAACAAATTCTTGTGTCTCTCTTCCTTTGGTGGTGCTTGGTTTTGCTTCTTCAATCTATTTGGTAATATCTTTCCTTCAAACAATTGCTCATTTATTAGTTCTTTCCATTGCTCTTTTTATTTCCTTTCAAAGGTTTTTAAACTGAAAAGAATGTTGATTCATTCAACTAATCATACTTGTTACCTTCCAAGGAATCCCTAAACTAGAACTGCAGAATAAAATTAACTTGTAATTGATACAAAGTTTCATTCATTCACAGTGCAAACTTTAATAGCAGATTGCAAATCACTATTCAAAAAAAACATAAGATAAAATTTTATTCCATGAAATCTTTTCAAATCAAAATGATTAACATAAAATGAATACCATTCTAGAGCATAATATAAAGTAGGTTTAAATCTGGTTGCTCCTACTGTTAATGAAATAGGTAAGCAGCATTCACAAATCTGGAAAGATCACTAGTGTACAAAAACCCATATCTTTAAAATATCTCCATCTATGCTAAGAAAATCAAGATACATCACCTCCTCTTCCTGGCGAACTATAAAAACATCTAACTTACTTCAGAAAACCCTAGATTGCTTCTTCTTAACCCTTTTCTAACTCATCTTCATCTTTCTTAACTTTCTAACAAAACATAAATAGCTAGAATCATGCAAGATAGATCAACACAACGAATTAACCAAGAACACAATGTCTTCAGTTGTATCGAATCCAAAAAGATGGCAACAATTCGAGTCTTTTGTATTACAGGGACTGCTCAAAATAAAATAATTTCTAACTCATACTTCACTGCTTGATTTTTTTTTTCTACCCTCTGAATCTTCCAGCTTGCTAACTAACTTGTCTAACTTCTAATCCTAACAACGACCACCTTTAAAAAAGGCAAAATACCATACTTATAAAATGCGTCAGATGCATTGGCCCAGTTTAGGGTTTACAAAATAAGTTGGTTACCGAACACATCGGCCCTAGAAGAGTTTGAAACAAAGTCAAACATGCATTAAATGCAAGGGCATCGACTAGAGGCAAGAAACAGACCAAAATGTGAGAAGGAGAAGCAAAGTGAAACAATGAGGAAGCATGAATTTTGACACATCTTTGCATTAACTGATTCCTCCACGTCACTCATACCTTGCTCCATTATGGCCTTCATCATTAAGAACATCCTCTTCAAGTTGTCCTCAAGTGGCATAGGAAAAACCCTAGTTCGTCATTCAATGGCATTGACATTATTCTTTAGATTTGTCCATCGTATTGTCCCAGTCTCTCTTAGCCATTCCAGCCATTGCCTTGCAAGACTTAGCTTGCATTTATCAAACACCAATGTGAGAATCTGATTGTTGACAACATTTCATCAAAGTGTTAGCTTAAAATCATGATAAAAACCATTAAATTAGCCATTAAGCATCAACACTGGATCATCAAAATTAACATAAGCAACATACAATAGTGAAATTTACCAAATTAAAGCATGGAAACACAAGAATTCATCATTAGATTCATCAATTTTACCAAATTTCCTCGTTTGACAGTGCCTCCCAGGAAATCTGGAAAAGTCTGGACAGACCGGATTTCCGCGGATGACTCAGAACATTGCACTTTGGGAAAACTAAAGGAAACTAGGAAAATCTGGCCAAAACGGAGAATTTGGAAAAATCCGGCCAGACCAGAATTCCGTGAAGAGCGCAAAACTCCGAACTCATAGCACACTTCTGGGAAGCTGAAGAGATCTGGGAAAATCCTTTCAGGCAGGAAAATCTCGAGGTTGGCAGAAAACCTGAAAATCAACAACACCTTCGCCCAAATTGACCAAACTCGAAAACGTGATGGCCAGGCGGAAATCTGGAAAAATCCGACCTAGGCAGAATTCCGCGAAGGCCAAAAATTCCTGAATCGTAGTGCAAAACAAGCTGGGCCAAACCCTGAACACAATCCGGGAAAATCTTGAACTGGGTCAAAAACCCGAATGATAGTAAGAAACCAGATTTCAAAAGAAGTTTGGGAAAATCCGAAGGGACAGGAAAATCCTGAACCAGGGTGAAAATATGAACTTAGCCCAAAACATAAGATTTTGAATACTCACCTTGGGAAAAACACTTGTGCAAGTGGTTATGCAAGGCATAACACTTCTTTCTCAAAGCCATTAAAAGACCGTGGACGGATGCTTCATTCTCTGCTACTTTATTTGTTCAATAAAATTGAAGCCTATGAGCAGCGAAGTAGGTCTTACCTGTAGGGTTGATTAGGTCAAATCCAACTCCTGCTCCTTTTTTGGATTTGGATCCATCAAAGCATAGCGTCCAAAATTTGGAGGGTTCTTTAACTCTAGGCCAATCAGACATTCATTTTCCTTTGGTTGCATGCCTGCATCTATGTTCTTAGGGGTGGGAAATGGCTCAACATAGTTGGTGACAGGTTGTCCAGTCAGTAGTTCCTTTTGAGATGCTACTTGTCCTTTGGTATGTTCTGCTTTTTGACACAAGCAATACACAAATTTTGAATGGGCTACATTGTGCACTCTACACCAACTAGGAAATAAAATTTCTTGGAAGTCCATTCTTACCCCCAACCTGAGCTGATCTTGTATACACTTTTCCATGAAGTCCTGGAATCCATCTAGTAGTCCTAAATTTCCATCTTCATAAGATTCCTCTTCGTGGTCAGATTTAACTGGCATTTTATTGCTCTAAGGTGTATAGGCCAAGTTGGCCGAAGGGCTACACTATACTAGAAAGACTTATCCAGTCGTCTCTTCTATTTTTTACTCCAACTCTTCATGATACACCATAGGAGAATAGTTACCCAATTCTATTTCAACAAACAACACTTCATTTGTGTTGTTGTACTCAGTGATCTTGAATTTCATGCAGGGCTCTTAATCTATGCAGATTTGATTGAGCAGCCTCTCCATGGTAGCCACATATGAGAGTGATCTGTCGCAACATACTCATTTAATATTCTGGTGAAGTCTCATCCTAGTATGATCCCATAGGTGTCAGGATTGTCTACTACCTAAATATCAATGACCTGCTGCACCCTTGGGTCTTCGGCAATTTGCATGGAGATTCAGTTAATTTCACCCACTATGTTGACCTCTGTTTTGTCTAGTTGAGTTGCCTTCCTTTTGGAAGGAGTGGGGACTATGCCTAACACATTGCAAACAGCTAGGGGCATGACATTGGCTGATTCCCCTAAGTCAAGTAGGTAGTTATGCAAGTTCTTCCCAAATATCTTGATGGTGGTAACGAAGGGTGACGATTCCAACTTTCCTTGGAAAAGGCCCATAGGTGTGTCCACTTGGGCTACCTGAGCTTTGTTTTTATCACCTGCCTTATCCTTAGCTTGCATTGAATTATGTTCTTTGGAGTTTTTCTTGTTACTTTGATTAGGTTTCTTCATTGGTTGTGTACCCATTTGCTAGTTTGAAGGTTGATCCACCCTTCTCCCATGGATCTGTTGGATCATAGGCTCACTAGGATGGTCTCAAAATGAGATGATTTTGGTAGGAACCTCTTGGGCAGCCTTCGAGGAAGGAGTTCCATTCAGAAAAAGGCATTCCTAACTGTAGGAACTTTGAGTAAGACATGCTGATTTTAAATTTTTTAAATTCTTTGGCAACATACTCGCCCATTTGTTCAACTTCTTCATCAAAAGATGGGATTTGCGAATATCTAGTGGGTTGAACTTGCACTAGGTTTGGTTAGTTTTGTGGTGGATTTGGTTTCCTATTCTTGTTGAGGTACTAAGTGGGCACATGAGGATACCCTGGATTATTATTAGCATTAGGGTAGGGTGGGGTATTAAAGTTGTTTGGTGGAGTCAAATTCATGAAATGTAAACCTTGTAAGGAAAGAAAAGGTACATAAACACTTTCCTAATATCAAAACCATAGGGAAGAATGCAGACAGTACTTTTAATTTTCTAATTACAATTCAATTAAGACACACATGAAAGATTTACAAAAACCAAACAATTACATAAAGACAAATGAACACCAGATTTACGTGGGAAAACCCTTTTGGGAAAAAACCCACCACACCAAGTTGAATCTCTTTGTATTACAGTAACAAAAAATTACATACAAATTAGAGATAAAACTCTCTGGTTCTAGTTCATAGTAGTTTCATTCACTGTTCATCCAGTTATAGAAAATGCTCTCAAGAATCTGATTCAATCTCACACTACTTTCCAAATCATAATCGATCCTTTAAATCTTATCACATACTAATTTTTACCTTCTGTTCATCCTTATCCGCTATTGCCGCATCATAGAAAGTTTCCTCTTGAGTGTTGATTTTTCCCTGCATGTAGTTCAGCTCCAGCATCACAACTATTGCAGAAATCTAACTGCCATCCATTTGAAAATCACTTTCTCTAATTGGTCCACGAGGCTCCACATAGGATGGTCAATCTGGTCAAGGGCATTCAACTTTGTTGGCATATCGGTGAGACACTAACAGTGTCTCCCAGATGCCACAAAGTCTTCATATCAATATCAGCGTATGTCCAAACAGTCGGCAAGATGTTATAACAAACGCCATGAGTCATACCGAATCCATCGACATCTAATGCATTTCTATCGGCAAGAGATTCCTCCATCAGCAAGACGTTTTACCGATGCTCACAAGTCATATAGATTTCAACTTTTCCATCAGCAAGACTTTACCATTCGCCAAGAGTTCTCATCGATTCTCCTTAAGTTTCACCGAAGCACCTGACAGTCGGCAAGACATTCATCTTTTGCCGAGACTTCACTCCGAGCACAACCACGTCTTACCTAGTCGACAAGACTTATGTCTTTCGCTGAGACCACACACTGAGCACTCATGTCTTACCAAGTTGGTAAGACATTTGAACTTTTCCAAGACCTTTCACTAAGCGCTCTTATGTTACTCTGAAGCCATACTACTATCCGTGAGACTCTCCATTGGTCGCCAAGACTTCATACCAAAGTCTTTTGTCACCGCGAAGGCACCAAGAGAATACTCCCATCGGTGAGACCTTTCTTCATCGCTGAGACTTCTCCCCGAAACCCTTGAGCTACTCTGTCATCTGCTTTGACACCCGATAGTAACCTTTGTCGGTGAGACATTTCATACTCGCTAGGACATCTTACCGAAGCCCTTGCAATTACCCCGATAGCCATATTCCATTGGTGAAATATTCATCAGTCACTGGGACTTCTCCCTGAGACCCTTGTGTTTCCCCGACACCTGATAAGAGCATACTGTCGGCCAGAGGTCTCAACTCAACCAAAGGTCACAGTGAATACATCTAGGTCATAGTGATAGACTTCATTCAGCAAGAAATCAACTCTATCTCGGCGACATGAACATTTCAAAGGATTCAAAATAGCTAGTCAGCCAGACATGAATAATGTCACAACAAATTTTCCCTGCAAGAGTTACATGTCAGTAAGAATTCAGGCACATATTCCAACAAGCTCCCACTTGACGAAGATCTTACTGACACCTCCAGAGTATAATAAAACTACTCAAAAACATGGGCCAAGAGGCCCATCGAACTAGCACACCACCTGTATTTGTCTGTGCTCATAGGCTTCATTAATGCATCTGCAACATTTTATAGAGTATCCACTTTCTCCAAAGAGACCTTCCCATCCTCCACCATATCTTGTACAAAGTGATACTATACATCTATATGTTTCATCCTGGCATGGAAAGTAGGATTCTTTGCCAAACATATAGCACTCTGACTGTCACAGTAAATAGTAATTTTTCCTGCATCAAAACCAATGTTAGAACACAAAAGTTTTATCTAGATTGCTTCTTTACAGGCATGTGTAGCTGCCATGTATTCTTCCTCTATAGTGGACAAAGTGACTACAGCCTACCACTTGCTCATCCAACTCACTGCACCACCATTCATCATGAAAACATATCCATTGGTGGATCTTCGGCTGCCAATGTCCCCTGCCCAATCAGAGTTCACATAACCTTGAATATTGAGAGTCCTTTGTGATTCAACCAAGCTCCCATGGTAACACAAAGCATAGTATGAAGTGCCCTTTATATATCTAAACACTCTCTTCATAGCATCCTAATGTGTCCTTCCAGGATTAGCCATAAACCGACTAAGAACTTCCACTGCTTGGGCAATGTCTGGCCTTATACAGACCATTGCATACATAAAACTACCAACCACACTAACATAAGGTACACTGGTCATGTCCTCCATCTCAGTAGGATATTTTAGACAATCCTCAATAGATAGCTTCATTCCCTACATAACTGGAACAACTAGCTGCTTGCAATTAGTCATACAAAATCTCTCTAGAACAATCATGATATACTTACTCTGATTGAGCCAAAGTTTTCTATTTTTCCTATCCCTAGTTATTTCCATTCCCAGAATGTACCTTGCTGTACCAAGATCTTTAATTTCAAACTTTGCAAACAACTAAGATTTAAGATCAGAAATCATTAGCTTACTATTGCCTATGAACAACATATCATCAACATAGAGAGAAATAATAAGGACTTGATCACTTTCAGCTTTGTAATATACACAATGATCACATTTTGATCTTACAAATCCCAATGACAAGAAAAAAGTGTCAAATTTTTGGTACCACATTCTAGGAGACTGTTTTAAACCATACAGAGATTTCTTTAACTTGCAAACCAGTCTTTCTTTACCTTTTTCCACAAAGTGCTCCGGCTGGGACATATAAATTTCGTCTTCAAGATCACCATGAAGAAATGTTGTCTTCACATCCATTTGTTCAATTTCTAAGTCATATGCTGCTGCAAGTGACAAAAGAAATCTAATAGATGTCAGCTTAGCTACAGGAGAAAAGATTTCTCCTTAATCAATTCCCTCTACCTAGGAATAACCATTTGCAACCAACCTTGCTTTATATTTTTCTACACTGCCATCCAGGCCTATTTTATTTTTAAATACCCATTTGCAGCCCACAGCTCTTCTACCTTTAGGCAATGGCACCAAACTCCAGGTATCATTCTTTTCTAATGATGCCATCTCTTCATTCATGGCTTCCAACTAAGAGTTTGAATCAGACATTTTAAATGCCTCTTTCACAGTCCTAGGTTCATCAGTGCTAGAAATTAAAGCATAGGCACAAGTAGACTTTATCAAAGAAAACCCATACCTATCAGGTTGCTTTCTTTCACAAGTTGACCTCCTCATAGGCTGAGGCTGAGGTGGTTCTTCATCTTCTTTAGAACTTTCAGAACTACTTGAGCTCTCCTTAGTATCAGGTACATTTTGATTTTTCAATTCCTCTTTATCTGGTGTTGGAGGAATTTCTGCTACATCCTTTTCATTTTATGATTTCTTTTCTGACTACAAATCCAATGTAGAAGGCTTCAGCTCATGAAAGATAACACTTTTTCTATACAAAACCTTCTCAGTTTTAGGATTCCAAAGCTTGTATCCTTTTATGCCAGCACTATAGCTAATAAAAATACACTTTACAACTTTGTTTTCCAACTTGGATCTTTTTTCAAATGGCACATATGCATATGCCTCACATCCAAAGACACGAATATGTCTCAGAGAGGGCTTCTTTCCAGACCATGCTTCCAAAGGTGTCTTCTCAACTAGAGCAGAGTTAGGAGAATGATTTACCAAATAACATGTTGTAGAGACTACTTCAGCCCAAAACTTCTCCTCCAAGCTAGCACTGCTCAGCATAATTCATGCTCTTTCCATTACTATCCTGTTGAAACTTTCAGCAACTCCATTTTGCTGTGGAGTGTAAGGTGTAGTCTTATGTCTTTTAATCACATGGTCCTTACAAAACCTTTCAAATTCATCTGAACAAAACTCACTGCCATTGTCAGTCCTTAAACATTTTATTTTTCTACCAGTCTGATTTTCTACAAAGTTTTTAAATTCCTTAAACCGACTAAACACTTTTGATTTACTTTTCAGAAAATATACAAATGCTCTTCTTGAAAAATCATCAATAAACGACACATAGTATCTTGATTTAAACAAAGAAGGAACATTCACTGGACCAAACACATGATAATGTATATAATCAAGCAAACTAGAAGATTTGTGAGGAATGGAATAAAATGAAACATGGTGTGCTTTCCATATACGATATGTTCACAAAATTCAAACTCAAGGTTACAATCTTCAAGCCCTTCTACCAGGTTTTTATTTTTCAAGGTTTTTAAACCTTTCTCACCAATGTGGCCTAGCCTATGATGCTAGAGCATAGTCTTCTCTGCTAGAAGTTTAACCTCCATGGAGTTTACACCATCAGGAATGATTTCCTTCTTTTCTCCATGAGCAGCCTTAAGTGACTTTGCAGAGACACTGTTGCATTGGACAACCAGTGCATCCAGCTTGTATAAGGTACCAATTCGAGCACCCCTAGCAGCACCATAGAGCCTCTAGTCATCTTGCAGCCATTTCCAAAGAATGTGACCTGCACTCCAATATCATTCAACTTACTTACATAAAGTAGGTTTCGAGCCAGACTTGGTATATGGATCACATCATTGATTCCCTTCACTCTTCCATTAGGGAATTGAATCTTGACTCTTCCATGACCAACAATTTCCAAGGATGAATCGCTTGCCAAGTACACCTTTCCACCATTGTATTCTTCGTACTTTGTGAACTAGTCTCTATAAGATGTCATGTGGAAAGATGCTCTAGAATCAATCAGCCAAACATCATCAAATGCCCGTGTATCCAAGGCTACAATGAAGGCGTCTGCATCACTCTGAGAAGAATCATTGCCAGAAGAGTTCTTCTTCTTCTTTGTCTCCTCCTAGCAATCCTTTCGGACATGACCAGGTTGCCCATAATTCCAACACTTCACCTTGGACTTCTTGCTAGGAGACTTTGATCTCCCTTCTGATTTCGATTTGGATTTCTTTTCCTTCTTCTTGCCCTTCTCCTTTCATCTACCTCTAACAGCCAGAGCCTCCTTTGCCATCTCAGAAGATTTTCTTGTCATCTCTTCTGACAACAAAGAAGCAACAACATCTTCCATCTTGAAAGTGGATGTCGTACTCCCAATGTCCATTATTAGATGATCCCAAGAATTTGGAAAAGAACATAGCAGTAGCATGCAACGATCTTCATCTTCAATTTTCACACCAACAAATGCTAACTGAGCAATCAGCATGTTGAACGTGTTCAAATGATCAGCAACAGATCCTCCCTCCTGCATTCTCAAAGAGTACAACTTCTTCCTCAATAACAATTTGTTTACCAAGGACTTGCCCTGATAAATAGATGCCAGTCTTTTCCACAAGGAAGATGCAATCTTTTCTTCATGAATGTTCATAAGAACAGAGTCTGCTAAATAGAGCCTTATTATCCCTTTTGATTTTCTATTTTCCAGGTCCCAATCTTCTTGCTTCATGGCCTAGGGTTTTGTTTCAGTCACAACAGTCCAAAGATCTCGGTCCACTAACAGATCTTCCATTTTGAGTTTCCACAACTTAAAATTGCTACCATTGAATTTCTCTATATCCATCTTTTTGGATGTGCTTGCCATCTTAATCTATAATTAAATTATCAAACCTCTACAAAACTCCAACTGGAAAAGGATTGACACAAAAAACCCAACCCACTCACAAGGACAACACAATTGGCCAGGCTCCGATACCACTTGTAAGGAAAGTATAGGTATGGAAACACTTTCCTAATGTCAAAACCACAGGGAAGAATGCAGACAGTACTTTTAATTTTCTAATTACAATTCAATTAAGACACACATGAAAGATTTACAGAAACAAAACAATTACCTAAAGACAAATGAACACTAGATTTACGTGGGAAAACCCTTTCAAGAAAAAATCCACCACATCAAGTTGAATTTCTTTGTATTATAGTAACAACAAATTACATACAAATCAGAGATACAACTCTCTGGTTCTAGTTCATAGTAGTTTCATTCACTATTCATCCAGTTACAAAAAATACTCTCAAGAATCCGATTCAATCTCACACTACTTTCCAAATCAGAATCGATCCTTTAAATCTTATCACATACTAATTTTTACCTTCTGTTCATCCTTATCCGCCATTGCCGCATCATAATAAGTTTCCTCTTGAGTGTTGATTTTTCCCTACATGCAGTTCAGCTCTAGTGTCGCAACTATTGTAGAAATCTAACTGCCATCCATTTGAAAATCGCTTTCTCTGATTGGTCGATGAGGCTCCACATAAGATGGTCAATCTGGTCAAGGGCGTTCAACTTTGTTGGCATATCGGTGAGACACTAACAGTGTCTCCTCGATGCCACAAAGTCTTCATATCGATATCAATGTACGTCCAAATAGTTGGCAAGACATTATAAAGAACACCATGAGTCATACCGAATCCATCGACATCCAATGTGTTTCTATCAGCAAGAGATTCCTCCATCGGCAAGACATTTTACCGATGCTCACAAGTCATATAGATTTCAACTTTTCCATCGACAAGACTTTACCGTTTGCCAAGAGTTCTCATCGAGTCTCCTTAAGTTTCACTGAAGCACCTAACAATCGGCAAGACATTCCTCTTTCACCGAGACTTCACTCTGAGCACAACCATGTCTTATCGAGTCAGAAAGACTTATGTATTTTGCTGAGACCACACACCAAGCACTCATGTCTTACCAAGTCAGCAAGACATTTGACCTTCGCCAAGACCTTTCACCGAGCGCTCTTATGTTACTCTGAAGCCATACTACCATCGGCGAGACTCTCCATTGGTCACCAAGACTTCATACCGAAGTCTTTTGTCACCGCGAAGGCACCAAGAAAATACTCCTATCGGCGAGACCTTTCTTCATCACTGAGACTTCTCCTTGAAACCCTTGAGCTACTCCATCATCCGCTTTGACACCCGATAGCAACCTTTGTCAGCAAGACATTTCATACTCGCTGGGACATCTTATCGAAGCCCTTGTGATTACCTCGATAGCCATATGCCATCGGTGAAACTCTCATCAGTCACTGGGACTTCTTCTCGAGACCCTTGTGTTTCCCCAACACCCGATAAGAGCATAATGTCAGCCAAAGGTCTCAAATCGACAAAAGGTCACAGCGAATACATCTAGGTCACAGCGATAGACTTCATTCGACAAGACATCAGCTCTGTCTCACTGACATGAACATTTCAAAGGATTTAGAACAGCTAGGTGGCCAGACATGAATAATGTCATAGCAAATTTTCCCTGTAGGAGTTACATGTCAGTAAGAATTGAGGCACATATTCCAACACACATGCTTGCCTATTCCTAAGGTAATAGGGAGTTGCTCTTTGATTAAACATATGGAACTCATCTATAGGCGGCTCCTCCTTATCTACCAGACCATTGTCTATTGAAGAGAAAAGTTAAGACAATGTTTCGTCATTGCTTACTTCTTGGGATTCTTCATCTTTCGTGGGGAATGCTCGCTTTTTGGTGTGTTGCTTTCACCTTGTGGCAATGACACTTAGTTGACCACGAGCACAGAAGAGTCATAAGGCTTTGATGGGACTAGGTATTGGCATCTAGCATTGTCCATTGCATTCTGAACCTCGACTTGGAAGATCTCCGCATCGGTGAGAAATTCAGGGCAGTCCAATTCAAAATGCCTATTCGTTTTGTGAATCCAGCACCATCTAGATAAAGCTACCTTGGTGAGGTACACCTTGCTATTTGTCTTTTTTGTACCAGCAGGCTAATCGAGAGGAGTAGGAATTCCTCCATTACTTTGCCTCATATTCCATGTCCTATTTTATCTTTGGGATGGCCTTCTCTCAAAATTCTAGTTGGAGCTTTGTCCTTTTTCATAGTTCTTCCTTGACGAGGTGCCTTCATCATGGCTGTCCCTTTTTTCCCTATTGAGGTTGGCCTGAATGTTGCGTTGGGAGGCCTACAACTGATTATTCTAATTCCTTAGATGTATCATTTCCATGGAAATCTTCTTGATCATTTTCGTTAGCTCATCAAGCCAATCCTTCTCCACACTGCTAGGCTATGAAGTTTGATTCTGAAGAAAAATTGGTTGTGCTGTTGGTTGGTTTTGTTGTGCTGGTGGGAATTATGGCCCTTGTAGGTACAATGGTGTCTAGGGTTATTGAGAATATATTTTCTACTGGTACAGAGCCTAAGGATAGGCTTGGTTCTGTTGGAATTGCAAATATTGAGGTGCGGGAGGTGCCTAGTTCATTGGTTGCCCTGAATGTGGCACTATGGGAAGTTGTGCAACCTAGTTCATGAGAGGCATCTAATGTGTGAATGCTTGATTTATCCCTTGAACCTACATTGGATGAGCTACCTGACCCAAATAAGGCAACAAGCCAGAGATGTTCTACCCCAAATCAGTGTTTTCTATGACTACCTCTGAGTAGGCATCTACTAGCATAGTGGGTGGTGGGCACATTCTTTTTACCAACATGGAAGTGAGGTTGTCTAAGGCTGCATAATAGAATAGCAATGAAATAGCATCATTAAGTACGTATGGAGGTTGTATCCTCATATATGCATGATGAAATCGATCATTAAAAGAGTTGATCGGCTCATTGATCTCCCTCCGAATGGACATGAACTATTGGTATAGCTTCGAAGGGCTGATTGGAATCTTGTATTTCTACAAGAAAGCATTCATCAATAGGTCCCATGAAGTAATGGACCCCCTTGGCAGGTTAATGTACCAATAGAATGCTTCTTCTCCCAAGGAATAAGGAAAGAGTCGACATGCCACATCTTCATGGTCAATCTGCATATCTTTGATCGTTGTTTAGAATAAATGGATGTGTTCTTTAGCTATCCTCTATGGATCCTTGGGATTAAAATTTGTGCAAATGATTTCGATATTCTTAGGCATGTCATGGTAATCATTGAAGTGCAAAGGAGAAGGGTTTTTCCCCAACCAATGCATGAGGGGAGGCAGAGGTAGTACTTGCAATTGGGAATAGTAACTTGGGGCTGCACAAGTGCAGGGCTAGGAGCTATGCCTTGGCTATGGGAGGGATGAGGTTGGAAGGTAGTTTGAGATGGCCGAATGGAGGAGTGGGAATGGTTGAAGAAAGATGAGGGTGGTGCGAGTCAAATGTAGAAGGAGGTGAAGATGGAAGAGAAGTGGATGGAATGGATGAGGAGGAAGGAGTTGTGTCTCCTCCTTTGGTCTTCTTAGCCCTTGTAGGGGACCGCAACTCTTGAAACTCCCCTTTGTTTGAAATAGATCTCAAGACTATGAAAATTTTCAGGGGAGAACGAACCAATTCAATCCAGCTTAACTCAGAATTTTCCTCCTTCTAGCCCTAGTTTTGTTGATGGGTGTTTTATTCACTTCTCAACACAAGCAATGCATAGGTGCATTACCCCTCTTGAAAGGAAATCTCCAACAAAAAGTTGCTAAAAATACCCCTAGGTCTCTCAAGTGTAAGGTCATGACTCGCTTGGAATGTCTAAGTTGTTTTCAATGTTATTTTTCTAGTAATCATAGGGAGGCCTTACATGAGTCAAGATGGATGGGAATTGGTTCTTCAAATGGAGTTCTTGAGGTATGAAATCAGTATGCAATTGTTGTAGGTTCAAACAACAATCTTGAACTCCTATTTCAGCTTCATATTTGGCTTTACAATGTGCAATGAACCTTGTTCAAAGTCACTATTAAAAAATAAGGGTCAAAAGGATAGGGAACTGAAGAAATTACTAGACCTAAAACTAGAAATGAACAGTGATAATGGAGGACCCTACAGTGGATAGCATTCCCAAAACTAAGTTCCACTTAACTAGATTACTTCATAGTCTCATGAAACTAGTGCAATCTTCTAAGGAATGCAGATTTTCAACCAATCATTCACCATAAAGCATGAAAAAGAGATAGAAGTTCAATGCAACATTCAATTTAGGTGCAGACTAACTTTACACTATTTTTTATCATCAATAAACAATAAAAAGTATGGACAAGGAAGGTTGCCAACACACATCATAATTCTTCAATACCAATGAACAACATTAACAAACTCACTAATTACATATAAACTCATAAACATCAAAGTAAATCCATTCAAATTCATTAACTATGAGAGAAGAATCATGAAACATGAAGTTGGAATTCAAGAATCCACCAAAAATCAATGAATTTCTATTAAAATTCCAGCAACATGTCTTTACAACAACTCGTCTCTCTCTTGAAAATGAAAGGAGACCCCCTATTTATAGTGTCCCAAAAGAAAAATGAATGGCCAAGATTTAATCTCATTGTGTGGCCAAGATTCACTACAAATTAGGGTTTTACCTACCCCCAAATATTTTACAATATAAAAATACATTTTATCTTCTAGCCTATTTTGTCCTTTTGTGATCAGCAATGTACCTCTTTTGTCTTTTAGCAGATTTCCCTTTTGCTCCAGCTACACTATGAGGAATTCATCATCAATAATTGGATTTCCTTCATTCTTATTTATGGTGGCATACTCCACGAATTTTCCCATCAAAATTTGAAGTTTATCTTTCTCAATGATCTCAGATTGGAGGATTAGGAAATGAAGCTTCTTGGAGTGGTTGACCACTTCATCCACATGCTTTTCATACCTTGGGGCAGCCTTCACTATTTTTTCTAACAAAAAAAATGCCTTTGAGGTGAAATTCATAAAGAGAAGAGACAAGTCATCTGTGACACCCTCTTCCATCTTCTTATGGAAGTTTTCTTTAATCTTCTCTGCATTCAACTCTTTAGTAGATATATCTTGATTGGTCATCAGCTTGATATAGTCTTAGCTATCTGCTCGATGTTTTTTTTCCCATTTGAGATCAAGCTTGATCTCATGTAACACCTTTTCCTGCACCTCACCTCGATGACCAAGGGCTATTTTCCATGTTTCAAACAACCAGTGGTCATCTTTGGTGATACCAAACTCCTTTTCCTAAGCTCTCTTTGATATCTTGAGGATAGCCTCAATCTTTGGATTAGTAACTCTATAGAACTCGGGGTAGCACCGACACATTTTCTCCATATCTTCCAATTGTTTTTGCTTGAGCCTGAACTTGTTAGTCATTTTGACGGCTTGTCCCAGTCCCATATCATCATTGTAAATTTCTCTCCTGAGCCATTCCTCGGTTTCCTTCATCCAATTCTTCCTACTTTCTAGCATGTCAATATGTTCCTTAGATAGTAGTTGGGGTGGCATTGTCGATGTGGTAGGGAGCTCTTTGACTAATGACCATTGCTGAATATAGGATGTCAGGTCCACCACCTATGCCTTCAGTTCCTCCTTAGAGATCTTATCTTTATGCATTTGATGCACAATGGTGGTAATATAACCCTGGAGTTGGTCCATTTTATATTCCCTTAAGGCTATCCCTATATCAATAGTGGAGATGTTGTAGTTGATCCCTTCTTCTCCCACTAATGGATTAGCTATTTGTACAGTCCTGGATCCCGATGTGTCCATTGTCAGATGGGATCTGACCTTTAGTTTCTTTACCTTTCTTTTACTTATCTATGCTCAGGCCAAGATGGCCTCAAGTCTTGCCTTTGGATCTCTTGGGGTCTAGGTTTTCTTCTCTAGCTGCTTCTCAAGCCATTCAAGCATCTAAGATCCCTCATTTGGTGATTCATGATCACCTTCTTCTTCTTGGGTATGCTTGATTTCAATTTCTTTATTCCCTAGAGCCTCTTGCTCTATCTTTGCTTCTTCTTCAATCAAATCTTGGATGGATACTATTTTTTTCTTTGGGGACCTAGTGGCTGTGTATTCTTTGGGACTTCCTTCCCTTTCAAAGGTCTATTCTTTTTCTTCCTCTTGTTTCCCATGTTCTTCAGGGTGTTCCATGGTTGGGCTTTTTCTTGTTTCAGCCTCTTCTTCAGGCTTATCTTCTTCTTTCTTTTCTTCTTCCTCATATAGAGGAGGCATTTCTTCACCATGCTTTGGGCTCTCCTCCCATTTCATCATTTGATTCCTTTTCTTCTTCAATAGGTTGCTTCTCTACTTCCTCTTCGACGTCTCTGAGCTATTTAGCAAATTCTTCTTCAAGCTCTTAGTTAGAGATCTCGATGATGTATTTGGTACCAACATCTTCCTCATCTCCCATAGAGGATTCTGATTCTTCGCCCTCATGCACTAACTTTCAATGGCAAGTTGTTGATTCTCAGGATGCTCATGATATTCATCAGCTTCTTCCTCCAATTCTTTGGCTACTTCTCTTTTTTGTGTCTCCAACTCCTAAAATATTTGCATAGTTGCCTCAATTTTTGGTGGCTCAAGAAGAGGGGGCACTGGGAGACCAGTGACTACCCATGCCAAGGCATCTTGCACTGTAGGATCCATCAACACCCTAGAAATCTCCATTGGGATGTTTCACATATGTCAAGCAAGAGCTTCTAGGAGGGAGATGGCAGGTATTGTCATTGTGGTAGCCAAAGGAAGGCTTGTGGATGGGGACATGGAGGAGGAAGATGGCAGAGAGGTAGTAGTAGAAGAAGAGTCTATTACCATTACTTGTGTAGCAGGTGGGGTGGAAGCAAGGTGGACTGATATATTCACTGCAGGTGAAGAGGAGGTAGTGACTTCCTGGGAGGTAAGCAAAGGAGTAACCGTGGTGACAAAAATAGTGGTAGTGGGGGCAGAGGTAATAGGCAGTGACTTTGGCTACTCAATTTCTTGTTCCTCCCCCTCATGAAGCGGGTCCTCTTGAATGGTGGGAATCTTTGTGAATCCACCTGTCTTGTTCTATTTCTTGGAAGGTTCACCTTCTGATGCTTTCCTTGAGTATACCTTGTGCTTAGGTTGGCGTTCAACCATATCCTTTCTCTTCTTTGACCGAGTGGTTGGTGGAGATGAAGTTTCTCCAGATGGAGCAATATTAGTTGCACCCATAATCCTACTTTTGGTTTCATCTTTGAGCTCACCATATGTTAAAGTTGCTCCTTGTAGCTTTAATTGAGAAATTTTCTCATCAATCCATTGTCTTGTCCTTGCCTCTATAGGCTTCATCAGAAGATCAAGGTCTTTGATCTCTTCCTTTTTAAAATCAATTAGAGGCATCCATAGATTGGAAATTGCATCTTACCAAGGATCAACCATTGTATTTTCATCCTCCACAATTTGGTACAACATAGGGAACAATTTGATTGTTTTAACAATGTACTTTATCATCCGTACTTCTTTTTTGTCCTTGCAATTCGCTTAAAATTCCTCAACTTTTTGTACATGGGTGTATTCTACCCCAACCATCTTCTTGAGTTTTCCATATGGATCCATTCGTGGTTGGGCAGTGTGGAGTTCTAAATTGTACTCAACAAGTTCCTTCTTAGAATAATTTGCACATTGGGATGTGGGAAGTGAATACATGCCCTAGTTGAAGGTAAGCGGATAAAGAATCCCGACCCTATTCTTGTCTCTCAAAAGTGCGTGAGCATGCTACAACTATCTTGAAAGGTCAAGAATGACCATTTGGTCATTCAAATATCGAGGCTACTTGAATGGCTTCTCTGAGAAGTCGTCGACTTGGATGTAGGTAAAATTGGGAAACTGGATGAATAGAAAACCAAACCGATGGATGAAGGAATTGGCACTATGTGAAACTCTCCTTTCAAAATCACCTCCAAGCAATCTGGCAATATGAGTGATGAAGGAATCATTGACCCTATAGTAGTCCTTCTTGAAGTTCTTGTATTGGAGCTAAGGTTATTTATCATATACTTTTAGCTCCCTCCCTAGAATCTGGCTTGGTGCCACAAATAAGCCTCTGTATTGTACTCAGTCAACCAAAAAATAGACAAGGTATGATGTCATGTAAAACTGTGAGGTCCTTTTTATTGCTACAAATTGTTCATGCAAGCAATGCCTTATAATTTTGGCCCAATAGAACTTGGTATTTCCTTGGAGGATTTCTTCTATGAAGTACAACATCCACTCCTATAAGAAGGCTACAGTCGGAAGGCCCATAACCCTACTCAGTAAGGTTATCAAATCATGGTAATCCTCGTAGAAGTCACTTTAGAAGACTTCTTGGGGCACCTTGTTTGCACTTCCCCTCTTCTCCTTGAGCCAATATTGATTAATAAGTTTATTGCATTTGTGGGGGTCTGTATCCCATGTGCTCTTAGCATATTCCTTTGTGGTCTCTTCCATTTGTTTGAAGGTAGGGATGTGGAAGGTTTTCCCTATTGATTTGGCAGAAAAATCAGCTAGCACGTTACCATCCCTGTCTATAATCCTTCTGGTATTCTCTTGATATGCCTCCCTGCACGCCATTACAAGCTTGGGGGAAATGAGGGCAGGTGGGAAATTGGTGGCTTTGGCCAACCCACTCTTTTTTATATTACTTGCATTATCTGTGGTTGGGTTAATAATGACCCTCTGTCAGAATTCATTAATGTCAATTTGTCCCAAATTTGTGTCTGAGATCTCCTTACAATATGTGGCAATTCTTGAATTAAAAGGCTCCCCCTGGAACTTGTACTTCATCTGGTCTTTATCTTCTTTTCCTTTGGGTACCTTGGTAGCTTTCTTGCCCTTTTCTTTCTCCGTGAGCGCCTCTAATGGTCCTGTAGCTGGTTCCATATATCCTGCAATCAAAGGGGGCAGCAAACACATTCAAGCATAATACAGGAAGAACGCTAGCCAAAATCCTACAAAATGATGTCAGATCAGATAGTTCATCACTTAAGGGTCCTAACATCTCTTATAGATAAACATTGGCCTCTTTTCAGAGGGAGTTATGACAATGCAAGCCCAGAGGTGCGCACTTCCCTGGGCTGGCAACCATTTTGGAGGTAGTGATGAATAGATGGAAATCGGGGCATAATGGCCCACAGGTCTCAACCCACATTAGGATTTGGTCATTAAGTGGGTTCCACTGAAAAGGTCAGACAATTTTAGCACGTGGGTTGAGCTCACTTTGAATTTTTGAAGGCATTGAGACTACCTTTTAGTCATGTGGGCCCAAGGAAGGCATAAGTAGGAGGTGGTCTGGCTGTTTGAGGCTCCACTGTTTAAAATGATATTGGCAAGGCGATGTCCCGCGAGTGGCATTCCACCATGAAGGACCCGTAGCCTTTGTGGACGATATCATGATCAACTTAAAGTTCAAGCCTTTGCAGGTCAAAGGGTGTAGGAAGACATTAGGTTTCGGCCTTTAGAATGGTAGGGACAAGACAGAGGTCCGCATTGAGTGGCCCACACCATCTAGTCTGACTAGGAATTATTCATTTGTTATCTGACAGTCCAGAGGAAACAGTAAGGTTGTAGTGGACCGACGAGAGTCGATGTCTTTTTGGGAATGGTGAGAGTGAGACAAAATCCCATGAATGGCCACCCACAAGGGATAGTCAGCCTAAGGCTCAGTACTTCATCATTTTCACATTTTGAATCTAGATGGACATGGCAGACTCGGGCCCCGAGGGACAAAAGGTCAGTCACTAGGGGCCATTTAGGATGGTGAACTCACTACAGTGGCCCATGAACAAAAGTCTATGAGGAAAGGTTCACAAAGAGGGCAACACTTAATCATTTAAAATTCCAAGGAAAATAGACGGCAGCAGCGGGTCGGAACTCACCTGTTGGGGAGGCATCAGGGTTTCTCCTTTTAGATAGTCGTTATGGCATCAGTGAAAAGGAGGAAAAAACCCTTATGGCTAGACCTACACAAGGTAATTAATCTCACTGTAAGCTTGGAGGTGGTGAAGGTTGCGAGGCTCGATGGGTGGATAGACAAGTTGTGAAGGCCATTATGAAACAAAGAATCTTGGATAGAATCTTGTAGACAAAAGTTCGCAAGGACAAGTCTGCGATGGCAACAGTCTTAGGCATTTTTAATGTGACTGGGCTGAATCAAAAATCAATGAAGCGGGGCCTGACTAGCAGATGGAGGTCATCGTCCCACCATCTAAAGTGATTGTTTGAAAGGTAGTAGAGGCAAGACGGAAGTATGCATAGCTAGATCTGATGAGATAAGAGGCCACTTGTTCAAAGTTTGTTTTGCTCAATTTTACCTAGGGGTGGCAAAGTATGGACGTCTCTTTGAAAAGGTAGACCCATAGGATGTGAAAGCTCTAGTAGAAGAATGGGCACAGGAGGGATAGGTTCTGTGAGCATCGTGTGTGTGATTCTCAAGGGATTTTAAAATTCTAAAAGGTGGGTTTTGACTGCCATAGCTTTGTCTCGATAATTCATAAGTCTTCCTTCTTTAGATTTTGAAATTTTTTGCAAAAATTGAAGAAAAATCACAATAGTAAACAGTGACGGAGAACCAATGTGGAAAGCCTAACATAAATGATGAGGAGAATGCAAGCGAATTCCTCAGATCAATGAAGATACTCAGCTGGCACGATGGAAACGAAGGTGACAAGCTCTAGCAGACTCCTGAAACTCCTCATGGTGAAAATGATAGCTTGAATGAGTTATTTATAAAATTTTGAGCATTTAATGCAAGTCATTAATGTGAGAATGGTGGTGGTTGTGGTTGGTGGGTGCACATTTTGAAAAGGGTGGCAATAATGATGGATTCCGTAGAGCGGTCGGCTCCTTGGATTTAGTCATTTTAAACATCCAGTAGAAGATCGATAATAAGGTTACGGGTCCTGCAGGGTAGGCAGACGGACCGACCCAACCACCATAAGGACAGTGAAACCTTAGCATAATTCCACATTAGGTGACCTATGAGGGTGGACCCACATTGTCCCAAGGATGGTAGTTTCAAAGCATTAAGGAAAATAGCCAAGGAAATCCCGCAAAGGCCTAAGGCCTTGAAAATTTGGTCAATTCAAGATGATTCTTCTAAGACTTCATGAACACTTAGGACTCAAAAATAGGGGGCACACAAAATTAGGCAGCAACAAAAGTGACCTAACAAAGAGAAAAGAGAGAAGGTCCTCGTTCTAAATGGGGTGTGTGTGCTATAGGCACAACACTACTGTTATACATGCTATGGATTTGGGCATAAATCTAATCAATGCAAATCTAGAATGAATGGAAAGAATACTAGTCAGAAGAATGTCATATGTTACAATTGCAATAGGATTGGACACATTTCCAAGTTTTGAAAAAGCAAAAATATGAAGAAAGATAATTTGGTAAACAAGATTGAACTAGTGAAAAGGATTGATCTAGAAGAGAAAAAGAAGGAGATGAATAAGATTTGGAGAAAGAAGAGATCAATATTAATGATGAATTTGTACCAATGTCTGGTGTAGATGTCTCCTCTGGAAACTAAGTTGAAAGATTTGGCTCAATGGGGGCTTTAATGGAAATATTTTATCCCCTGCCAAAGAAAATGGTGTAGAAAATATTGAAATGCAGAAGATTGCAAAGTAATTGAAGGTGATTGTGCATACAGTGAAGTGTTTTCCAGCTTTATTTTTTTAAGGATTCAATGTAAAATTAGGTAAGTTTCAGGATTATAAAGTGATTTTACTTAGCCAAATTCATTCATAATGATCATTGAGAAGGATCAAAGAAATGAAGAAAATATTTAGAGTGATCAAGGTGATTTGTGATTTGGTGCATTCAAACCCTAGTTCAGAGAAGTGAAGGAAAAGCTATTTACAAATCTTTGTTTTCCCTAGTTTCATAGAGAACTTTGTTGAAAGAAATGTGAATTCATTTAGAAATGGCTACACTGAGGGTTATTGAGGTTACTAAAAGGAATGGCCCAAGTTTAAGAAACATATTTTTAAATCCATGGAGGTTGACCCCTTAGGCACATTTTCTAAGGTTCCATATAGTGTGTTGCATACAAAAGATATAAGGGTTTACATTCATTTCAAAATGGAAGAACATAATCATACTAAGTTAGGAGATGTATTAGATAAAGAAATTACTAGAGATATTTTTTCTCTAAAGTGAGAAAATCAAAACCTAACTCTGAAGAAACTAGATGTGTGGAATGCATTTCCAATTTTTTTTGATGATAAATGGGCTACATTTGCATTGAGAAGATTTAGAATATATTTGTATGGATCACATGCCTGGGTTAATCACAAGGGATGTGATTAAAGAAGTTATAGGTTTATGCTCTAGCAGACATGTTCTAGTAATCAAATTAGTGAAAATGAAGTGGTCACAAGGTTAACTAGTACTACATATGATAAAAGGGCTTTGAAAGTGAATAACATTAGAAATCTAGTTGTGAAGTATGTAGCTATGATGATAGAATATAAGATTTACATCACAAAAAAAAGATAATTATGTGTCTACCACCATAATAAACACTACCTATGAAATGGTAGAAAAAGGAAATGACTATGATCTTTGTGAGTTGTTGAGACAATAACTAATGGATAATTTGGAGAAGACCAAGGAAAAGAAACATGCATTTAAGTATAGTACCCTGCTCGTTTGTCTACTCTTCTACTTATTGAGAGAACTTCCTGGTACTAAAAGTGTCATATGGTTGAAAGGAAGACCCATTGCACATCAAATTAGAGACTTCATGTACATAGTCTTGGTCATGCAAAGACATAAGATGAAGCTCTTGAAGCCTTCTTTGTTGTGTTTCAGAAGAGGATGGATGAGAGAGAAATAATTCCTAAGAAAATGGCTGAAAAATACAAGGATGAAATCATATTCATGGTGTCAAAAGATGAATGCATCATTCAAGCAATTGAACCAAGGACAGTGTGGATCCCATCAATGGGATATGAGATTACTGAACAAGAAATTATTTCCTCAGCTTATTTCATGCTTATAAAGCCTAAGGATACCATAGAAGGAAGGTATGACACCTATAAATAAAACTCAATTGAGGTGCACATGGAACAAAGAAAGCCATAAATAAAGAATAAGGTTGAAAAGATGGTTGAAAATTTTGTAGAGGACATGGGATTCACAAAGGAGAAAGTAGAGAAAGCAAGAGCAAGGGTTGGAGCTCCAAGAAGCTCATTAGGCACTAGAAGATCTGGTAGAATAGCTACCACTCCTCATACTATCCAAAAGTCCTTCGAGACTAATCCCTCTACTAGTGAGAAGAGAAAGAAACTAAGAGTCCTTTGGTGAAGGAGAATTACCCTCCAATTGTGTAGGGTACAAGGCCTAAGAAGGAGAAATCTACTACAATGACACCACCTACAACCCTTGCCAAGAAGAAAATTAAAAAAAAGGTTGTAAGAGAAAAATTCACAAGTGTAAATGTTGAAGAGGATGAAGAAGAAGAGGAAGAAAGGCCATAGTTGGTCTATAAAAGGAAAAGTAAAACTTCACAAGGTGAAGCAAGTGTTAAAAGAAAGATTTGATATCATTGATACTGACAGTGAAGAAGAAATAGAAAAGGAAAAGGAAGATTTTGTAGTTCACATGCAAGAGCAGAAGAAAGAAGCCACCAAGAAGGTGTCATCAGAGAAGAAGAAAGTAGAAACAAGGAAGAAAAAGAATCCAGATGAAAGGAAAAAGTAAAAGAAAACAAAGCTAGTAAGAACTCACACTCCCATGAAGCTAGAAGCACTTTTCAATGGTATAGTACAAAATGAGATGTTAGCAGCAATTGTAGCCCTATATGACGAAGCATATGAGGTGGATAATTCCACCATTGTTGAAGATATCATTAAGTATATTATTTTTCTTAAGGTTGACATGTAAAACATAAAGAAACAAATACCTACAAATTTATGGAATGATTTTATAGAAAGAAGGAATGAAGCTATAGATGAAGAAGCATGGTTAAGAGAATATGGATTGGAAAGGATAAGTGCTCCTCTCTCTAAGGAAAACAAAGCCACTTTGGCTACAATATTCAGTAAGGAACTCAAAACCAAGAAAAGGGTGACAACCCTTATGGGTAGAGATTAAAATGATCTTGAAAGACTCAAAAAGGAAAGTGTTGAAAAAGTAGAAGAGATAGCATAAAAGTTGGGAATGACACAAGAGAGAAAAGATGAAGTGAATGTGGAGACCCCTACTCCGAAAGAAAATATTGAAGGTGATGTACAAATAGATGATGCTCAACATGCACATGAGGAAAATGAAGAAGCTGCTTAGGATAATACACCTCTAGAAGTGGAATAAATGACAAAGAAGAATGTTGAGGAAACAGTGATTGGAGAAGACATTACAAAGGAAGATACTCCTCCTCTTTTACTTGAAGAAAATTTTTATGATACAACTCGTCCAAATACCATAAACCAGTCTATTGGTGAAGAAAATATGAATGAGGATAGTGAAAAGGGAAATGGTGATGCAAAGAAAAGGGATAACCAAGAAAATGAGAAGAAAGATGACGAAAAGAACGAAGATGCATCTAGAGATGCTAAAACTAAAGTAGAGACACAAGTGAGCTCTAGTAAGATGGAAAAGGAATTGAAAGAAAAGACTGAAGAGTATGAAGACTACTATTGAATCCTCTAGCTCCTTTGGAGATTAATTGGAAAAATTACTAAGCATGCAACTTAATTTCTAGCCTATTGTATCAACACAACTGTTAAAATTAAGTATGGAATAAGGGAATGTGGACCTTGACCAAGTTTCTCCCTCCACAAGATTCAATTGGGAGATGTATTTCATGAATCTATTAGAAAGGAGATCATAGAAACCCATCAAAAGAGTGGAGAGCTAATGGATGAAGCAGTAAAGTCTCTTCAAGAGGCCATACTTGGTGGAAACATTGACACTTCACTTTTTGGTATAGAGAATTTAAATTTTTTAATTGATTCTTTTAAAGAATATGTTGTTGGACTTAAGGGAAATGTTGTGTTGGGACTGTAAAAATCTGATGCTTTTACATATGTTTTCACTCATAAATTTCCTGATTTGGTCCTACCGCATGCATATTTCATCTATTTTTTCCCATATAGTTCCCATAAAATCCATTGGGTCATGTATTTTTTACATTTTGGTTCCTATCGGCGTGAGAGTACCATTGTCTCCCCAACCCATTGTGTGTTTTCTGCTAACATGAGTCTGTGTTTCCTTTTGGCAAGACTCATTTGATGTCACGGCAATCAAAATTTTATTGCAGGCACCATTCGATAAGACTTCTTCACGGTCTTAGTGACAGAGGATGATTCACATTTCGGTAGGAGTCTGGTCGTCGATATAATGTTTCACCGAGTTCTTTATGTCTTAGTGACCGGCTTGAATGAGGATACATCGGCAAGAGTTGCGGTGTCGATACAATGTCCTAGCGAATTCTTGGGGTCTCACCAACAAACACATTAAGGATTCACTTCAGCCTAACATGTTGCTTTTGGTGCAAGGTCACAGCGATTTCATTTTGTCACACCGACTGCCAACTAAAAGAACAGCTCGATGAAAGATAAGGTTCTTGATAAGAGGTCTCAGCGAGTGACCTTCAGTCTCGCCGATGGAAAACAAAGGGTCTCTGTCAGTGTGTGTTTTGAATTCTCTTGGCAATCTCGGGTGTGTTCGGGTTGTTTCGGTATGACACAATATAATCTACGAGATATCTCCCCGATAGTTTGAAGTTACAACGACATATATGGTACAGATGGACTCATTGGCAAGAAAAAACATATGTCACAGTGACTCGACATGAATGAAGACTTTCAGGGAAACGTAATGAATTTTGCAAGAGGTCTTGCCAATGTCAGAATGTTACAGTGACTGTGAATGAAACAAAAGAACGCATCCATGTGAGATATCTTATGTCTTAGCAATTGGAAGGAACATAACATGGGGCTCTCGATGAAACATAATGTATGTTGTGTGACATCTCACCGACAGCATAAGGTCATGGCGAAATGCAAAGGGGAAAAAAGGATATTTCTTGACTTCGGCATAGTGAACAAATGGTCACAGTGAAAGCGAACAACACAAAGAATAGAGGAACATAGGATGACTAACGATTGACAATTGAATTGCCTTCGGCATACTTTTTGGTTGTCTTAGCGATTGTTCCATTGGCGATTAATAAAGATTCAAACATTGTGGCTGAAATGTGAGTGATAAAATACCGTTGCAGGCCGACTTGATTGGAGCTCGAATTTTGTGGAGGGCCAACATGAAATCTCAATTTGATTTATTTTCTTGATGCTAGTGTATAAATTAGCATTTTTGTAATTGTAAAATGATCACGAGCTATTAGATTTTGATACACAGCAAGTAGGAACAGTTGAATAAAATTATTAGATCAAAGACTATTGTTGCATGATTTCAGAATGGAGGTATTTATGAAAATTAGTTGATGTTGCTGCATTTTTCTGGTGTCAATTGTTGGTCAAATTTAATGAAAATACTGCTAAGTTGTCTCCAAGATTGATGCTTTCTGGTTGTTAAATTGACATAACAAGTTTATGTTCAGTTTATCAATGCACATTTGTTGTATCTGTGTGATTAATCAATGGTTCTTTCAAGCAAAGATTAAATCCTTTTAGTTGATCATAGTAATCAGAGAGTTTCATCTAGATTATTAAAGTAGAGCTTAGTAGTTACAGTATTGCATGTTTATGCAAGTTGTAAACATAATAAATGCCAGATAATTTGAGTTTTCTCCAAAGAGGTGTTGTTCATCTTGATTTCATTCTAACTCTGCATACCCAATAAGGCACTGGTCTCTGCACTTCATCATTTTGAACTCATTTTGTTTCTTTATATCTATTAATTGAGCATTTGAGGATTTAGATCAAAAGATTGCTATTGCTATCAAGTTTGATTTCATTTGTTCACTTCCATCTGCCATTGTGGACAAACCATTGTGCAAGAAAGATAATCATAAGTTAAGTCTGCCCAATTCAGAAAGGTATACCCGCCTAGGTTTGGCAACACCTGAAGAGTAGAAGGTTGAGTTCTCTTGACCTTTTCTGTTACCCTGAAGCGTATCAAGAGATTGGTAGCCTCTTGAGGCATCTTTCTTGCATTTTTTTAAAAGCTAACAAATTGGCAACTCCACTGGGGACATATTCAAAATCAAGGCCTTAATCATAGAGTCGGGAACTTTATACAGACTCCACTGGGAATAAGAAAAATCAAGTATTTTCTCACTTTTGACAAAAGTGAGTGGCGACTCTGGTAGAAATTTTTCTACTGTTCAAACATGAATGGAAGAAGATCTCAATATAGGGGAGGTCATACTAGAGCTCCTCCTGGCAGCAGCAAGTGGACACACAAAGATGACAAGGTTGATAAGGGAAAAGGGATAAGTGAGGATATGTGCCTAACAGATAAAGACAAAGTATCAATAGCACATTGTGAAGAAAATGATCGCTATGATACATGGAGAAACAATTCGAGTGCAGAGCCTTGTACTCTAGACGATCAAAGAAATCCTTTCTTTTCTCTCAATCCTCAGAAATAGGTTGAGTTTAGAGCTGAATTGGAAGCTGAACGAATCAGAATTTAGCATGAATATGATCATAAAATGGAAGGTAACCAAAATGACTTTATTGATCATAAGCTTCCTGAGGAAGTGAAAGCACAACTTGAATCACAGAGGAAGGAGATAGAGGATCTGAAGGCCGAATTACTGAAATTCCAAATTACTGCTCAGATGGCTAACTCCCCCCTGAAGTATGTACCACCTCATAAGCAGGGTAATCATGGTGCAGGGCCTTCAAATCCACCATTGTCTCCTCACCATCAGATAGAGAATCACCATAAACAACAAAATCTTCCACCTCATATTCCCTCACAGCGTACAAATATGCATCCACCTCCTGGTCAACATTACATCCCACAACATAATTCACAGTACAATAATCCCATGCACTAGCAACAATGCCCACCTTTTCCTCCCCCTCACCAGCATACAACAATGATCAGACAGTTTGATTTAGCAGGTTTTTAGTTGTACCCTTACCCTATGGATGGCAGTTGGAGGGGTATGGTGCCCAAATTCATAGGAAATAATGCAATCACTATTGAAGAGCACTTGATGAGTTTCAATGTTTTCATCCAAGACATAGATATGCCATATGAAGATTTACACATGAAGTTGTTTATGATGTCACTCATTGAAGATGCCAGGGATTGGTTCAACAGCTTGCCAGCATTCTCAATCAATTCTCTTCAACTATTCTAGGACCGATTCTTTGAGCAATATGGGAATCTAAATGCACTAGATGCAGCTCTTCATGAATTGATGTGAATTCAAAAAAATCAGAATGATTCAATTTATGATTTCAACCGAAGATTCAACAAGTTGCAAACTAAGGTACCTCTTGGATCAAGACTGCCAGATTTTGTAGCTTTTAGTGTTTATTTGAATGCATTTGATCCTAAAATAGGGTATGAACTGAGAAATAGATTTCCAAGAGATTTGGCTGAAGCACAGAGAATAGCACTGACAATTGCAAACAATAGGAAGGCTGCAAGTATAATCAGTAAAAGAGACAACCCTAGGGCTCCTTAGCAAAGTAACAATTATTAGTACAGACAAGAGAATACATACAGAAATGAGAATAGAAATAAGAGGCTGAGGTTGCATGATATGCCTTATAATACATACTGGAATGATGGAAAACCTATAACAGCTAGGCCTAGAAACAAAGAGACTCCTGATCCATTGAGTAAGAAGGGAACTTATATGGTGAGTAACAATTACTTCTGTGAAGCTTGTGATAAGCCACATTCCCTAGATTATTGTGTTGTAGCCCAAAGGATGCAAGAAGAGGGAATGTTGATGTAAAATAATGAAGAAGATCACACAGTGTATTTAACTTCAAATACATTTCATCGTGTTCAGGAGAGGTATTCATCTTTAGAGGATGAAGGATATGAGTATGATGTTTCAAATCAGAAGTATAATGTCTATATGGTTGAATAGCAGGTCTTTGATGATTTTGAAGAAGATTACACAGAGCCACATTTTGTTGAGGCACCTGCTCCATGCAATATGAGAAGACTCACTAAAGATGAAATAGAAAGAATAATTGTTGCTGCAGTTGAGGAAGCAAGAAGTAAATACTAGTTGAGAAACATAAAAGTAAATGATGTAGAAGGCGTCCCTGGGGGAATTTTTATGAAGGATCAGAAGGCAACACAAGGGACTATGAAGAAGTCAGAAAAGAGACTGCCTGATAAAGATGAATAGAAGCTTGTCCAAAAACATGAAGTTGAGGAAGAAGTGAAGGAATTACATAAAAGGATACAAACACCTGACCAGCCTAGTAAAAAAGAAAAAGACGAAAAACAAAGGAGAAACATTGGAGCAGAAGAAGATTGTTAAGGTGGAGGGCTCTTCTTTTGATTTCACTCAGGCATTATCCCAGGTAAAAATGTTTGTCCCACTACTTGAAATGATAAAAATAAAAGAATATAGGGATACTGTTGTTCAATTGATAACAAGTGGAAATAAAAAACATGTGAATTTTGAGAATAGTGTAGCTATTAAAGCAGTCAATAGGTAGGAGAAAGTAAATATTCCAGAGGTCTGCTTGGGTGATGTATTAACAACTCCCCCTCAAGTTCATCCTTTTTTCACTACATTGCTTATAAACAACAAACTGCTAAGGAAAAGCATGATAGACTCTGGTGCTGCTATAAATATCATGCCAGTAGGAGTCATGAAGCAGCTTGGCATGTGGGTTGATACATGTGAAGGAAAGTTCTATGCAATGGATAACAGACTTGTTCCTGAGGTAGGCATTATGAGAGGCGTTGAAGTCAAACTGGCTACTTATCCACATGTGGCTTATAATATAGATATAATAGTGATTGATACTCCTCCTCAATTTACGATGCTTCTATCAAGACAATGGACAACAGCAGTTGGAGGAAATGTCCAGTTTGATTTATCTTATGCTACTATTCCAGTGAATGGTCAAGAAGTGAAATTGTATAGGGAGCCAAGAATGAACCAGCTTGTTGACTGTGTACCTCAAGATCAGATCAATTGTTTCTGTGATGTTGATCTTGGAAGTTTTAAGATTGAATCAGCCCAACCAAAATTAACTAATAGTGATCCAATTGAAAAACATGTGGCACAAAGCTGCAATGAAGTGTAGAAGATGTATTTTGATGGAGCATGCAGACAATAGGGTAATGGCATTGGGATTGTTTTTGTTTCACCTGAAGGTATTACATTTAAATATTTATTTCTATTAGCGTTTGAATGTACAAACAATGTGGCGGAGTATGAAACCTTGTTGACAGGTTTGAACATAGCTGTGAAACCAAAAAATAAATTACTGGCTATTTTTGGGGATTCTGAGTTGGTTGTTTCACAAATTAAGTCGAAGTATGTAGCAAAGCACAAAAGATTGAAACAATATAGGAATGTTGTATGGGACACAATTGATTTGTTTGATGCATTTTCAATTGAGTGGATTGACAGATCAAAGAACATAATGGCTGATTTTTTAGCAAATGTGGCGCTGAAAAGAGATGATATCACATTGGCTGGGGCATCACAGATTGAGTTCAAGACAAGACCTGTTGTTCCTAATAATATTTATAGTTGGAAGTTCTTCAATGATGATACCGACCTTTTGAAATTCCTCAATTGTATAGATCAATATGAAGCACATGAAATTTACTTCAATGCTTTTGTTGAAGAAGTGGATGGGAAGCAAACAGTGTTTGGAAAGGAGATCTTGCAGCTCAAAACAAATAAGCTTCCTAAGGGTTTAGTGGCATTAGAGAGGCTATATGATGGAAATGATCGATACCTCATGAAACAAACACCAGTCAGAAGAGAAGATATTGAAGAAGTTAACTTGGGGACTGAGATAGCACCAAGAAAAGTGCACATAGGAAAGAAGATAAGCCCTACAATTAGAAGAATGCTGACAAAGTTGCTGAGAAAGTATAAACACGTCTTTGCTTGGTCTTATGAAGATCTAAAGGCATACAGGGAAGATTTTTTTCAGCATGAAATACCATTAAATCCAGATGCTAGGCCATTTAGACAAAAGCAAAGACCCATAAATCCAACATTGGAGCCTTAAATGCAAGAAGAGTTGACAAAGCTCAGAGATGGGGGAATCATCAAACCAATTAGGCACTCAACGTGGGTCTCAAATTAGGTCCCTGTGAGGAAGAAAAATGGAGACATCAGATTATGTGTGGACTTTAGGAATTTGAATATGGCATCTCTCAAGGACAATTACTCTCTACCCAATATGGAGGCTATATTGCATAAGGTGATAGGGTGTGAGTTGTTGTCTATGATGGATGGGTTTTCAGGATACAACTAGGTTAAAGTCAAGGAATCTGAGCAATATAAAACAATATTTACAACTCCTTGGGGAATGTATGTATACATAAGAATGCCATTTGGTCTTACTAATGCTGGAGCAAATTTCCAAAGAGCTATGGACATGGAATTTGTAGATTTGATCAGTGTTATCATGGTAGTGTACCAGGATGACTTGACTGCTTATTCGAAGGAGGCTGAAGATCATGTGCAGCATCTAGAGAAGGTATTTATTAAAGCCCTTGAATATGGTATTAGTTTAAATCCAAAGAAGTGTCATTTTGCAGTCACAGAAGGTAAGCTTTTAGGACATATTGTTTTAAGGGAAGGGATTAGGATAGATCATGAAAGGGTTGAAGCTATTGATAAAATTCCTATTCCCAAAACTGTCAAGGCTATATAGTCGTTCTTTGGACAGATTAATTTTGTTAGAAGATTTGTTTCTAATTTTGCTGAGATCATTAAGCCCATATCAAAAATGTTAAAAGAGGGACAGAAAATGGACTGGACTATAGAATATTTTGATGCTTTTATATCTATCAAAAGGGCCATCAAGGAGGCTCCTGTTCTTAAATCTCTAGATTTTACAAAGCCTTTTCAGATATTTTCATTTGCTTCAATGCACACAATTGTTGCTATTATGTTACAGAAGAATGATGATGATCATGAGCAGCATGTGTCTTTTTTCAATAAATCATTACAAGGGTCTGAATTGAAGTATGACATAATGGAAAAACAAGATTTTGCATTAGTAAAGGCCACAAAAGCATTCAGGCCATATTTTGTTGGAGAAAAGGTGATTGCTTATGTCCCTCATGCTACTTTCAAGGATATTCTGACACAATCTGAAGTGACAGGGAAAAGATGCAAATGGATTAACAAGATCCAAGAGTTTGATATGGAGATATAGATTACTAAGCTAGTGAGAGGTCAAGGCTTGGCTAGGTTGATGGCAAAATTGAATATTGAAGCAAACCAAATTTGTAATGTAGAGGAAGGGACTGCAATTGCAAGCATTGAGTACACTCCTTGGTATACTGATATTATGCATTACCTTAAGTACATGAAGTGTCTAGAGGGATTAAGTGACAGCCAGAAAAGAACCTTGAAGTTGTAGGCATCCAAATATGTTTTCATGGATGGGGATCTCTTTTGGAAGAACAAAGATGGTATACTGTTATTATGTCTGGATGAGTTTCAAGCCAGGCATGTCCTAAGTGAAATGCATGAAGGAGTGCGTGGAGGACATTACTCAGCAAAGACAACTGCACACAAAATTCTCAGGGCAGGTTACTACTGGCCTAAGGTTTTTAATGATTCTTTCACACATGTAAGAAAATGTGAGGCTTGCCAAAAGTTCTCTGGAAAATTGAAGTATCAAGGAGCTTTTCCACTTCAAACCTTATAGGCTGATGCCCCTTTTCATCAGTGGGGAATTGATTTCATTGGAGAGATACAAGAAAAATCAAGTGGAGGATACAAGTGGATATTGGTTGCCACTGATTATTTTACCAAATGGGTAGAAGCAATCCCAACTAAACAGGCTATAAGCAAAGTGGTACCAGATTTGGTACACCACTGAGGTTAATCATAGACAATGGGATGTGTTTCAGGTCAGATGAGTTCAGAAGCTTCTGTGATACATATAGCATTACTATTTCTTATGCAGCTCCTTACCATCCACAAGCTAATGGTCAAGCAGAGTCTAGCAATAAGAGTCTTTTAAAGATTATGAGGATGCTAGGACAAAACAAGAGGTCTTGGGATTCAAAATTAAAACTGGTTGTGTGGGATGACAAGATTACTGTGAAAAAAGCAATTGGAAAGTCCCCATTTGAATTGGTGTATGGAGCACAGGCCAGGATGCCTTTGCAGAATTTGTTACCAGTCTACAATTTTGTCCTTCAGGAAGATTTGGATGTTCCTGAACCCATGAAAGAAAGAATGGAGCAACTAGCTGAACTTGATGAAATAAGGAGGGTTTCCCAAAATCAAAAATTGAAGTTACAGACACAAATGAAGTATCTATTTGACAAGAAGGCAAAGGATAGAAGATTTGAAGAAAATGAATTAGTGTTGGTGTGGAATGCAAGGTGTCAGGAGAAAGGTAAACATGGTAAATTTGAAGCTTTGTGGCTGGGACATTTTGTTGTTGTTGGAAAGAAGGGTGAAGATTCATACTATCTATAGAATATGGCTAGTGAAGATCAGGAATTTCCTGTTCATGGGAAATTCTTGAAGCAGTTTTTCTCTTGAAGCAATGTAGAGGATTAAGGGTTGCCAGTGCATGGACAACTCTTGCTTATCCTCTCTAAAATTCTTTTCCATGCACAATAGTTTAGAATTTTGTTCATCTCTATTTCACTTTCATTTTTTGTTCATCTCTTTTTTGCATTCATTTCCATTGCCATTCATTCCATTTCTGCTCACTGGTTCATCATTTTGTGTCTGGTCTACTCACCCAAAGATTTTGGATCCTTGCATTGATCTTACTCTCATTCATCCCCAGACGGAGCCACTATTGGGACTGTAAAAATATGATGCTTTTACATATATTTTCACTCATAAATTTCCTGATTTGGTCCTATTGTATGCATATTTCATCTATTTTTTCCCATATAGTTCCCATAAAATCCATTGGGTCATGTATTTTTTACATTCTGGTTCCTATCGACGTGAGAGTACCATTGTCTCCCTGACCCATTGTGCATTTTTTCCTAACATGAGTCTATGTTGCCTTTCGGCAAGACTCATTTGATGTCACGGCAATCAAAATTTTCTTGCAAGCACCTTTCAGTAGGACTTCTTCATGGTCTCGGCGACAGAGGATGATTCACATTTTGGCAGGAGTCTTGTCGTCGATATAATGTTTCACCGAGTGCTTTATGTCTTGGCGACTAGCTTGAATGAGGATACATCGACAAGAGTTGCGGCGTCAGTACAATGTCCTAGCGAATTCTTGGGGTCTCACTGACAAACACATTAAGGATTCACTTCGGCCTAACATGTTGCTTTCGGTGCAAGGTCATAGCAATTTCATTTTGTCACACTGACCGCGAACTAAAAGAACAGCTCGATGAAAGATAAGGTTCTCGATAAGAGGTCTCAGCGAGTGACCTTCGGTCTCGCCGATGGAAAAAAAAGGGGTCTTTGTCGATTTGTGTTTTGAATTCTCTTGGCAATCTCGGGTGTGTTCGGATTGTTTCTGTATGACACAATATAATCTATAAATATATCTCCCTGATAGTTTGAAGTTACAGCGACATATATGGGATGGATGGACTCGTCGGCAAGAAAAAACATATGTCACAGCGACCCGAAATGAATGAATACTTTTGGGGAAACGTAATGAAATTTGCAAGAGGTCTTGCCGATGTTAGAATGTTACAGGGACTGTGAACGAAACAAAAGAACACATCGGTGTGAGATATCTTATGTCTCAGCAATTGGAAGGAATATAACATGGGGCTCTCGATGAAACATAATGTATTTTGTGTGACATCTCACCGATGGCATAAGGTCATGGTGAAACGCAAAGGGGACAAAAGGATATTTCTTGACTTCAGCATAGCGAACAAATGGTCACGGCGAAAGCGAACAACACAAAGAACAAAGGAACATGGGTTGACTAATGATTGACGATTGAATTGCCTTCGGCATACTTTCTGGTTGTCTTAGCGACTGTTCCATTGATGATTAATAAAGATTCAAATAGTGTGGCCGAAATGTGAGTGATAAAATACTGTTGCAGGCTGACTTGATTGGAGCCCGAATTCTATGGAGGGCCGACATGAAATCTCAATTTGATTTATTTTCTTGATGCTAGTGTATAAATTAGCATTTTTGTAATTGTAAAATGATCACGAGCTATTAGATTTTGATACATAGCAAGTAGGAATAGTTGAATAAAATTATCAGATCAGAGACTATTGTTGCATGATTTCAAAATGGAGGTATTTATGAAAATCAGGTGATGTTGCTGCATTTTTCTGGTGTCAATTGTCTGTCGAATTTAATGAAAATACTACTAAGTTGTCTCCAACATTGATGCTTTCTGGTTGTTAAATTGACATAACAAGTTTATGTTCAGTTTATCAATGCACATTTGATGTATCTGTGTGATTAAACTAATTGGTTCTTTCAAGCAAAGATTAAATCCTTTTAGTTGATCATAGTAATTAGAGAGTTTCATCTGGATTATTAAATTAGAGCTTAGTAGTTATAGTATTGCATTTTTATACAAGTTGTAAATAGAATATATGCCAGATAATTTGAGTTTTCTCCAGAGAGGTGTTGTTCATCTTGATTTCATTCTAACTCTGCATACCCAATAAGGCACTGGTCTCTGCACTTCATCATTTTGAACGCATTATGTTTCTTTATATCTATTAATTGAACATTTTAGGATTTAGATCAGAAGATTGCTATTACTATCAAGTTTGATTTCATTTTTTCACTTCCATTTGCCATTGTGGACAAACCATTGTGCAAGAAAGATAATCATAAGTTAAGTCTGCCCAATTCAAAAAGGTATACCTGCCTAGGTTTGGCAGCACCTAAAGAGTAGAAGGTTGAGTTATCTTGACCTTGTCTGTTACCCTGAAGTGTATCAAGAGATTGGCAGTGTCTTGAGGCATCTTGCCTATGTTTTTGAGAGCTAACATGTTGAAAATGAGGTTGAGAAGAAGATAAATGACAAGAAGATGTTGGAGATTTCTAAGAACTATGCACTTGCACACAATAATTTTCAAGAAAACCTCAAGGGTGCACAAGATTATGTGAATGAAGTGAGGACCTTGTTCCAAATTTATATGAAGTGACTTGGAGCTACAAAATCCATTAAAGATGAAATGGACTCAATTGAGTCCTAGAGACAAAGAGCTTCCAATGCATTTAATCATGTGCATGACTTAGATGGAAGCAAAGGTCAGCGATTAAGGGCTTGCATGAAAAATATTTCAACTACAAGGAAAGAGAGAAGAGATTATCATGCAGTTTGGGAACATCAGAGACTTGGTGAACTCAAAGTTCATATCAGTTTCTAGTGCTCTAATGTGTGTTGAGAAGGCTATCAAGATCAATTTGGTACCCATTACACCAGAAGAAGGAGAAGACACATTGATGGAGCTAGAGACTTAGTGTAGGATTCTTTGCATAACCAAGATCTAGGAGGAAGGAAAGAAAGAATGAAAACTTCATATTGCAAAGATTCAAGAGTTAACCTCTAATTAAAAGCATTTCTAATTTTTTATGCACTTTTCAGTTTCAAATTATTTGTACATATGTAGATTGTGTATAGAGTGGTTTCCAGTACAAATTTTTGGTTCTGCTCTGGTACATGACTTAGGGGGAGTCAATCCAATCTTTTAGTTTGTACATATACATATATTTCTTAGGGGGAGATTTGTTATGTGTTAGAATAGTTTTTGTATAAGCCCTTTTCCCTTGTTGTCAATGGGGGAGAATATTTTGGAGATGTTTTGAATGTTTACATCAATAATAAAAGGGGAGATTGTTGGAAGAATGAGATTTCATTGATGATGTGGTTAACAACATGTACATGTGGAATAAGCACAAGGCACATACAGTTATACTTTGCAGTGTTTTCATTGATGTCAACATTGTATCTTGCTTTAGAGATCATGGTGCAAATTATTTTGATTGGCTCTAACATGTTTTAGGATGTTTGTAGAAGAAAATTTTGCAAGAATGTTGATCTGGTGAAGGTATATATGATGAAAATTGACTAATTACATTTATACTAGTAATTCTATGTACAAGGGATCCAGTAATTGGGTCCACAATGTTTTTCTATTGAATATTTTTCTCTACGATTCTAGTATAATATTGTTGGTTGATAGAAGCATATAATTCTAGAATTTCATCATGTTTTGGTTTGAAAGTTATGATAACATAAGTTTGGCTTAGCAATTACAAGCATTTCTAGTTCAGCATATTTGAGTGGGAGAATTTGCACTTCTCTGTAAATTTTGACTTTGTGGATTTGAGGAGATGTAAAATATGTTAGATGAGTGTGAAATCTAGTTGGCATGATGTTTTTAGGTACACGTGTTTGAATATGGGTATATATTTGGAGAATTTGTGTATTAAGTCTTTTGTGGTGTTGACCTAATAAGTTTGAAGGTATGTGAAGCTTATTTAAGTATTATGAAGTTATATGGGGGCTATTATAGGTCCATTATGACCTATTTCAAAGTTTTTTAATATTTTAGTCTTGGTGTAGGTGTGTGTGGAATGGTTTGAGTTGACAAGTTATATTTTGTATATTTTGAAAGGTACATCTAATTAGGCTGACCTAATTGATGTTATTCTTGAAGCGAATATATAAGATAGATCATTTTTAGTGCTTTGATGAACATATACAAGAGATTGATGTGAATAATATGAATTGTGTGAAGTTAGTGTGAATGCATAGTAGGGTGGTTAATTAATTCATATCAGTAGGAAGAGTTTTGAGTCTATATTCTAAGCCTCAATGGAACTATATTCCATCATATTGTAGATGCACTTTGTAATAGTTCAACACTTGGCGATGTGCTACAATCTCTTCTATCTTTTTCTTTTCTTAGTGGGAAGTGAGTCCACCTGCAATGAGCACTTCTATAAATATACTATAACTGGTTATAATATATTGTGAGCTAATCCTCATCATGGTTTTTCTCATTTTGGGTTTTCCACATAAAAATCTTGGTGTTCATGTGTTATGTGATGTTTTTGGATGTTTTCATGCTTTCTTTCATTACTACAATTTAATATGCTATAAGTATTGGATGTTTAAATGTTTAAGTGGTTTAAAAGAATATTGATTCACCCCCCTCATAGTATTCTAGGTGTTCAACATGGTGTAGTCTAACCATTTTTGGGGGTGTTTTCAAACAACTCAATGAAGTTGTACCTAATCTATCTACATCAATAATTTCCAAAATCTCAAAAAATTATAAATTTAATATTTTAAGTCATCTACAAAGGTGTACTATTTAAAAAGAAAAATATAATAATTTAGGAACTTGAGGGATGAAAAATTAGGGTGCTCAAATAAAATGGCGTCTCCATAAATCCCATAAATAAACATCTTTTTCTATTAAACAAACTACTAAAAAATGATTTAAAAAATAAATTAATTTCAAGCATGTTATAATTATAGAGACTAATAACTATGTGACACTTATTATTAAAATGAGGTGCTATCAAATCCTAATTGAAATATGTTTTTCATTGTGTGGTAGTAATATTTTAAAAAGAAATTAAAAAAATAGTCCATGTGATTTAATTTTTCCTTTATAGAAATTCAATTAAAATATAGCTATAATATAAGGATATTTAGTGAATGCGGTTAGTAATCTTCATATCATTGTGTAGTGTAGAAAATTGTCACCCTTGAAAATTTAACACTATGTTTTACCCCCCCTTAATTTATTGGACTTGATTGAACCCCAAATTTCCTATATTATGCATTCTGAGGCTTATTTTACCATTTTTTTGATAAATTGCAAGCATTAAACAAATGCATTTATTTAATACTTTATCCCCAACACCTTAAATTCTAGAAAATAGGGCAAGGATAGAGACACCTTATGGAAGTAATATCCCCTATTTTGCTTGGTCCCAATTTTGAATACGTTGGTGTCAGTATTTTATCATTTCTAATTCAAGTTGCAAATATTGCTCGTAGGGATCTAATTTGAAAGAAATTGAATAAATTCCTATAAGTACCTAATCATTGAATCATTTCAAATCTATCTAACATTAACAAGAGATCTAGAAACAAGTGAACATCAAGAGCATTATCAAGAAATTCAAGAGCAACATTTGTGAACATTATTGCAAAAAATCAAGATCCAAGCATCATGTCAAATCCTATGTGAGTTTATACATGTGCATGTTATCATTGTTTGTGAAGGCTAACCCTTTTGTAGGTCTCCTTTCAATTCAAGCAAATAAAGAAAGCAAGATCCAAAACCTTTAGGTGTTATGCATGACTCCAGTCCTTCAAGGAATCCATTGAAGGGTGGTGAGTTGCAACACTTTATTGATTCATCATTCCTTCCTATCATTAGCATTGCTATTGTGGAAGTGGAAACACTAACACGAGGTTTGACTAAGGAAAGCCCCTAAATGGCACAACCCTTCCTCTCTCTTTGAATGTATAAGTTTTAAGTTTGAAGGAAGATGAAGGAAGTTTAAATATCTATTATCCATTGTTTCATTCAAAACCCTACACCTTGAAAACTTGTGAAAACTCACCTAAGAGATTTTTTGACAATGTTTCAAAAAATTTGCAGGAAGAATCAAGAAGATCATATCCGACATTAGAGGACTATGAAAATAAAGCTAAAATATCTCTAAAATAACATAGATTCCATATGGTGGAAACTTCCTCCTATTTGGGTTGACTCCAAATTTATAGGACAAGTGCACCAAGCTCTACCTTTCTTAGATCAACTTGCAAATGTTTGTTACAATTTCTCAATTGTCGAAATCTTGCATTTTCATAGTAGGGAACATAGTATAATTAGGTTAAGCAAGGAAAATAAATTCCAATCCCTTCCCAAGGCTAAAAAATATGCAGATCTAGTTCATTGACTCACCTTCATGGTTGAAAGACAATCTATTCACCTTGTTGATTTGGATATTAATTTTCTCTTGAAAGAGGAAATTGATCCTAGTGTTCTACTGCATTTACACTTAGGGTTCCCATTTTCATAAAAACATATTGAATTGAGATTTGAATTTTCTTCCTAACAAATCAAAATAGAGTTGTAATATTTTGTACAAATTCTTACATTAGTGATGTAAATTATTTGAACATCTCCTCTAGGTGGGTCAATTCATTTAATCATATAATAGTGGTGATAATTAAACTTTTATCAATTAATATATGGTCTATATAACAACATAAAATCATGTAGAGAAAGACAAACGAGTTGGCCTATATGTATCATTGAATGTTCAACCTAGTTACTTTTATGTACCTAGCTATATTGGATTCTAATGATAATACTTTTCCTTGCCTCATTATCTTGCTACTAAATTTACTCATCACCAATATTTGGAAAGATGATTTTTAGCAAACAAGTTTGTCTTTTATAAGGGAAGAGAATGGTTCTTCCAAGAGCATAGAATTAATAATAATTTCAATCAAATAAGGAATAGATTTTTATGTTTTTATTAGGTGGAGCTCCTAAGTATACTACCAATTATAATTTTTAATAGTTGTAAAAAGTGTACAAGTTGTCAAAACCAACTTCAGAGTCCAAGAACACCTGCATGCAAAGAGATACCTGTCACGGGGAAAGAATGGAGAAAAAAAAAAGAGAGGGTTTTGAAGCTCTGTAATATGAGAGATATATTATCAAAACAATAGAATGAAATATTTACAAAGATCAATCCTTAAAAGGAGATCAAGCAAAACCTAAAAAGTAACCCTAATAGGTAGAAATTTAATAATTAATATAATTATTAAATGTCACAATATGCAAACTAAAGTGAAATATTAAGAGAGAAATAAAGCTAACTTAATTAACATAACTAAGTTAAAACCTTTACTCTAACACCCCCCCTTAAGATGAGAAAAAGTGCAACTACAAACATGTGCAAGAAAGAAAAAGTAACTAAAATGCATGAAAGTAAAATTGGGTCTTGAAAACTAGGCCTAATCAGGTACCCGTATACAACCAAATCTCTGTAAAGCGGAGTAAAGGAGAAAACCCGGTGGGAAAAAACTCCTCTCCAAAAAGAGATAAAGAAACATGCTAAAAAAAACATGAAGGAAGGCCTCACTGGGATCCCCCAAGGACAAATTCCTTCACCCCAAGCATGGAGCACAACTAAAGATAGTGCGAAGATGCCAAAGGTTTAGTGAAGATGTCTACAACCTACTCCTCTATAGGAATGTACTCCAAGATGAGATAACCATCCTAAATCAACTGCCTGATGAAGTGCATGTGGATTTCAATGTGCTGAGTCCACTTATGCTCCACTGGGCTATGGGAAATGTGAATGGCACTTTGATTGTCACACCAAAGAATAGTGGGACTATCAGGAGGAAACCCAAACTCTATCATCAAGTGCCGAAGCCATAAAACCTCTTGACTAGCTAATACTGTTGTGAGGTACTCAGCCTCTGTAGATGATAATGCAATAGTAGACTACTTCCTGCAAGACCATGTGATAGGACCAGAACCAAGGCAAAAAACAAAGCCAAAAGTAAATTTCCAATCATTGAAATCACCAACCCAATCTAAGTCAGTGAAGCCAATAATATGAGGGGATCCTGAATTGTAGTGAATGCTAGAATGAGTGGTGCCCCGAATGTACCTCAAAATACATTTGGATTCTTGCCAATGGCTCTCATGAGGATCATGGGAGAACCAAGAAACAAGGCCAACCATAAAGGAAAGACCAGGATGAGAATGTGTCATGTACAACAAATTGCCAACCAACTGCTTGTATAAAGTGGGATCCACTGAAGGAGTAGAACAAGTGGAAGAAAAAACAACACCTGACTAAAATGGAGTGGGGGAAGGCTTGCAATCAAGCATGCCAAATCTATGAAGCATATCAAGAGCATACTTTTGTTGAAATATGGAAATCCCATCTGAAGACTGAATAACCTATAGACCCAGAAAGAAGTGTAGAAGACCAAGATCTGTCATCTCAAACTGCTCCATCAAAGCTCTCTAAACACTCTAAATCATGGAGGATGAGTTACCTGTAAGAATGAGATCATCTAAATATAGCAAAAGAATCAAAAGATTGCCCTCCTGATGCTGAATATACACTATATGATCAGAATGACAGCGTGTGAAGTGAGAGGAAAGCAAGAAAGAGTCAATCTTCTCATACCAAGCCCGAGGGGCTTGTTTGAGACCATACAATGAACGCAAAAGTTTGCAAACCAAAGAAATGTCCTACACAAATCCCTGAGGCTGCTCCATATAGATTTCCTCATGTAGATCCCCATGCAAGAAAGCACTCTTCACATCCATTTGAAACATTTTCCATCCTTGTGAAGTTGCAAGTGAAAGTACAAGGCATATATAATTCATCTTGGTGATAGGAGCAAAGGTCTCAGAGTAGTCAATACCCTCTACTTGAGAAAACCCCTTTGCAACAAGACATGCCTTATACGTATCAATCGAATCATTTGCAGCATATTTGGTATAGTACACCCACTTGCACCGAAGCAACTTTCTTCCCTTAGTAAGAGGACAAATATCCTTAGTGTGATTCTTCATCAAAGAAGAATACTCATCCATGGCCCTATCCCACTCAAGGTGACTTGTCACCGATGGAATTTTTTGAGGATCATTTGAAATGGCATGACTCAAAAGACTAGAACCAGATGTCTGAGCACGAGTATGACGAGTATTTGAAAGATCACATACCAAAGAACTAGCTACCTCAATAGTAACACGGGCCCACCTAGGAAAATGTTGAGTGGATGGTGGTGGTGGAGATGGTGGATCATCATCTACATTATCCTCAAGAGATAAGTAATCCTCAAGAGATGAAGAGGGAGGAGTAGGAAGTGAGGGAGAAGCTAGTGATGGATAATCCATCTAAGGATAGCAGTCATCAAACTAGACATCTCACCAAAAAAAGACCTCTTTGGAATCAGGATCAAACAACCGGTACGCCTTAACATCCTCATAGTAGCCAACAAATATGAGTGGTCAGCTCTTCCTCTCCATGGCTTTCCACTGAGCATCAAGAATAAATGCCCAAGCCTCACTACCAAAAACACAGAATATAGAAACATCAGGCTTGACATGGGGTCCAACCCTCCTCAAGAGTCATATTTTGTAATGCCTTATGAGGCATCTGATTCTGAATATAATTGGCACAATTGATTGGCTCAGCCCAAAATAAAGAACTCATAGCTTGAGACTGTATCATACAATTTTCCATCTCCCATAAGGTTATGTTCTTTCTCTCAATGACACCATTCTACTGAGGGGTGTAATGTATTGTAAACTGATGTTGTAAACCATGCTCGGTGCAAAAATATCTAAAATCCTGATTAACATATTCTCCCCCATTATCTGTACATATCCTCCTGATAGAAAGTCTAGATTCTTCTCCACAAATTTCTTAAAGGTCCTAAATGAATCAAATACATCAGACTTTTACTTAAGAAAGTACACCCATGTACGTCTGGAGAAGTCATCAATAAAGGCTAGTGCATATCGGGCCCCTAAAAAAGAGGGAGTCAGAAAGGACATAAGATCACTGTGTACCAACTCCAAGGGTTCCTTAGCACATGTGGCTTGACCCTTAGGAAAAGGATCCCGGTGATGTTTTCCAAGAGCACAACCTTGACATACACCATCAGTACAAAAAATATGAGGAAGCCCAATCACAAGTTCCTAAGTACTCATCTGTTGTAGATATCTATAATTGACATGGCCAAAATGCTCATGCCAAAGCCTGATCACTGAGTCTGCATGTGCTATAAGAGAGGAACCAATAGTGTCTGAACTCTCAAAGCCATCAAATCTGTATAAGCAAGATGCAAAATCAGCACTCCCATAGCCACAACCAAGTTAGGATCATGAAGGTCTCGAATAACCACATCATGTGGTGAGAACTCAACTGTCTTACCAGAGCTAGAGTGGAAAATCTGATAAATGGAAAGAAGGTTTGTCGAAATGTTAGGAACTAGAAGCACATCCTAAAGACAATCACCATCCAATGAAATAGTACCTAGACCCTGAACTAAAAGTTGTGCTGAGTCACCAACTACAATATGTGTAGTGCTAGTAGGGGCAAGTGTTGTGACCAAATCATGTGTGTGTGTCATATGGTGAGAAGCACCAGAATCTAGAATCCAAGTGGATCCTAAGGACAATGCTCATGCAGAAAGAGCATGACCTTTCCCTATGGGTTGGGAAGGAGGATGAGGTGAGGTGATATTATGTTGCTGCATGGCTTCCTCTAAAGCCTCTAATCGTTTCCAACACCTAGAAACTGGATGTCCTTCCTTGCCACAAAAACTAGAAGTATCACCATATTTCTTCTTAGTCTTGGAGGAAGACTCACCAAACTTTGAATATTTTGCCTATTTAGAATTAAACTGTGGTTTTGAATCAGTCTTAGGAGGTGGCTTGGAGAAACTCTCACTGCCTACTAAATCTATCTTGGGCTTCAGTTTCTACTTTTTTTTCCCTTTAGATGACTGAGCTACCAATGCTTGGTTCTTAGATCCTGTGAGAGCATCCAACTATGATATCTTGGCCTGCTCTCGTGTCAACTGATCACAAAACACCTCAAAAGTAGGCATGGTAAAGTGGTTTCCCAATGCATCCATGGTGGAATAAAATGTCGAAGAGAATATCTGAAAAGGACCTCGAAGCTTAGAGAGAATTAGGTAAATACACTCCTCATCTATTTTTTCTTACCACAACCCTGTAGAAGGGATCTCTATTGTTTGAATTTCATTAGAAAGTCCTCAATAGTGGGAAAAGAATCAGGTACAAGTGAATTCAACTTTGCCTCAATCTGTATTGCACGGAATTGATTGATGGTACTAAATGAATCATTGAACTTGGTCTACATTTCAAGAGGACTATTACACCCATCAAGATGAAACAACAAGTTGTCTGAAACATGTAAGGAAATCAAACTCATAGCCTCATCCATCTTATTTCTATGTTGCATAACCTCAAATGGCCATGTCAAAACTAGTTGAACTATATCTAAACAAGACCACAACCCCTTTGATCTAAGAAGACGTGTCATGAATTCCTTCCAAGTGTGATAGTTATGAGGTGTGAGAAGTTCAATAGTAGAAGGATTTTCAGCCATGTTTGGAGAGGTTTAATGAATTTTTAATGTGAATATTTTCTGGTTTTCTGAAGTAAATGATAGAAAGCAAGAAAAAAACTCCCCCCACAATGCAAGAAACCAAACCCCAGTAGTGATTTTTTAGCGAAAAAGTAGGAAAAAAGAAAAAAGGATTTAGACTAAATCTTGTGTACTTGATAATTTTTCTAGAAAAAATAACAAAATATCTGAATATATCACAAGAAGAGCTTTTCGATGCCTATTCATTTTCAAAAAACGGAGCAAAAATGACCAAGTTATGCCCCCCAAAGTGCAAAAAAATCATCTAACTTTGACTGCAAAAAAAGGCAACCAAACTGCAAAAATTTGAAAAAAAATATTATACCATCATGACGGGCTCGGATCCATCTTTCCAACACCTATTTTCATTCGAAAATCTGAGCTAAAACGCCCAAGTTATAGTCGATTTACTGAAAACACCTAAAAATGCCCAATAAGGTATCCTGCAGCCCTCAGGAGCTAAAGAAAATAGCCCCTGGTCGCCTGGGCAGACCAGGGGGCTGAGTTCTTCGATGGAGCCCCTAGTCACCAAAGGACCAGCGGCTAACAGCTATAAGCCCTCGGGGGCTGGACGCACAGACTGACGGAGCAGGGTGGCAGAGCAGTAGCTTTCTAGTGGTGGGCAAGTGGTCAGCCACTGGCTGGCTGCGCTGCTGGTCGGGTGGCCCTCCGATGACCGCTGGGCTGCACTGGGGTGACCACCAAGTGGCGGCTGGGCGGCGCCCCTGTTTTAAATAGGGAGTGTAGTTTTTAAACAAAAAACTTTGTTTTTTTTTTAAATTTTTTATGAAATTTTTGACCTCGAAGATCATACCCTGAGGTCATACGGCCTTGGGGCCAAAAATTTTTTTGCCTCCCTGATCAACTATGGCCAAACGGGTCATGCTTTATATGAAAATAGGGGTTTTTAGGCACTGTGAATCCAACGGCGAGGTCCATTTGGGCCCAAAATGAACCCAAAGAACAAAGCAAGCCAGATCCACTAAAAAACACCTTGAAAACCTATCAAAGCCTGATCAAACCCTCATAGCTCCAAATTCTTTAAAACAAGAACAGGTTGTAGTAGGTCCATGCTCTGATACCATGTAGAAGTTGTCAAAACCAAATTTAGAGTCCAAGAACACCTGCATGCAAAGAGATACCTATCACAAGGAAATAATGGAGAAAAAAGCAAGAGAGGGTTTTGAAGCTCTGTAATATGAGAGTTATATATTATCAGAACAATAGAATGAAATATTTACAAAGATCAATCCTTAAAAGGAGATCAAGCAAAACCTAATAGGTAATCCTAATAGGTAGACATTTAATAATTAATATAATTATTAAATGTCACAATATGCAAAACTAAAGTGAAATGTTAAGAGAGGAATAAAGGTAACTTAATTAACATAATTAAGTTAAAACCTTTACTCTAACAAAAAGATGGATCATTCTTTAAAAGGAATAGTTATGACTTAGCTAATTCATAATGTTATTAATGAGGTTAAGATTTATATAGAAATTTGAATTATTTTATATTTTTAAGGTTTATCTTCAGTGTTATTTTAAAATATAATTTTAGAACTCAAAATTTTGTAATACTATTTTATTATTTAATTTTAATATAAAATTTAATGTTGAAGTGGAAAATAAGAGTTAGATTCTACTGAATTTTTTTTTATTTAGGTGGTAATTCAAGATATTTTCTTTTGAGTCAAACATGATTTGTCTGTCTTGGTGATCATATTCTATACAAGCAATTAGAGTGGAATAAAATAGGTACCCATTTAGGATTGGTCTTCCAAACCTAAACTTCTACTCGTATGATACATGTACCCATTCTAATTTTTAAAATGGGTACATGTTTTAAAATGAAACAAGTACCTATTTTAAAATGGGTACCTATTTCTATTTACATCCTATATCAATTCCTTTTTAGAATGTATATGTGTTTGAAAGTAGGTATGTGTTTCATAAAATTTGAAATTTGAAACCCATTATATTTTATTTTTTGTTTTAGGCTTGAAAACTCAACCCTCAAGCTTCGACCTACAAGTACAATGCCATGAAAACAAGAAAAAAACTTACTTTAGCAATATGACTGACAACATTTTTTGGATTTTTTTGACGAAATTGAAACCCATTATAGATGATGATGTCTAGTTTTCAAATATATAATTTTTTTAATGATTGGACATGTTTTTCTATTTATTAATCAATTTATGAGGAAAGTAGTTCATAAAATTTAAATGTCAGGTATTAGTATTTTTCTAATAAATTTTATTTTTTAAAGTTTTTGAAAAAATATTTTTTTTACAATCTAGGCATCATTCTTTACACTAATAATCAGTATAATATTATTTTAGTTCAAATTATGTTTGCTATACACAAGGGCTTTTTTAAAATAACAATTAGGACCAATAAAAACTATTTTAAAACTATTTTTAAAAAATTATAAAGAATATCCTCATCAAGCTTTACTACGATACACATCTTTTCCAAAAAGGAATTAGAAAAGTAATTTTATTTAGGTTAAATTATGCTTGTTGTACACGTGCATGTTATGACTCTAAAAAGGTGACTTTAAAAACATGATTTTGGTACATCCTATACAAGATTAACTTTTATTATTTTGGTATTATAATAAATTACATATTTGAAAACTAGACTCAAAATCTTACATTTTATATTATCATAATTTCTTAATATTCTATGTGTAAGTGCTTCAATTTTTCCTCCAACTATGACAAAATTTAATTTTTTTTAAGAAAAAAATCCACTTTTGACCAAAAAGTGGATCCAACTTCTTGTACTTACCCATAAGAAAATATGGGATGATAAATTGAAGTTAACATGAGGTGTGGATAAGGTAATCTATTTAAGTTTTCTATTGTTTTGAGCCCATTAGAGATTATATATGGGACATATGCAAAAATTATAATTATTTTGGGGCAACATATATACTAATTGCTAAAGGATATTGATGATAGTGAGGCTATTGTATTTTCTCACAGAGTGCTAGAGCTAATTGAAATGGATGGAAATAGAAATTTTTAACATGAGATAACTTTCTTAAACAAGTAGTTGATAAAATATTTATTTGATAAGAAATCACTTTGAAGGAGATTCTAAGTTGGAGATTTGGTCCTCATGTGGGATGAAAGATATAAGGATAAAGGAAATCATAGTAAGTTTGATCCTTTATGGCTAGGATTATACAAAGTTGCAAAATTTTGTGGAAGAAATATTACCACTTAAAGGATTTGATAGGGATATTAATGGAGCTACCCATCCATGGCCAACATTCAAAGCATTATTTATGTAAATAATGTTGTATATAATTTGTATCTAATGTTTGTGTCTTTATTTATTTCTTATTTTGTAAATACCTTTACAATGTTTGTGCAACTATGACCCTATTTTCCATGGTGAAGTATAATTTAGTCCTAATCATTCTTTTGATCTCTTTTGGTCCATCTAGAGATAGTTGGATTCTCATTGTTCCTACAAGAGACACATGTCCCCAATTAGATCCTTTTGGGATTCAATCTTTGCATTCCAATTTTTACTTGAGTCCTTTCTCTTTGCATGTTTCATGACCCTATTTGACCCATAAGTGATAACTGATCTAAGAAAATTTAAGTAGGGTTTCCTTTATCTAAGCTTCTTCTAGGTTTTCTTTGAGTGTCCATTATGTATCTATTGGGCTTCAATATATTCAAAAGGTCAAAAAAATCTAAATATTGAATCTATGAGGGTTTTTTCCTTTCTCTATGTGATTTTTAAATTTTTTAAGTTGTCGATTGTGTCCATATCATTATATCTTTCCTACCATTGTGGACTTTCCACTCATGCCCTTGTTAAATTTTTCCTAGGTATTAGTTTTTTTATCCTTTATCTCCATCATGGATGTTGTTTCATTCATCCTGAGTATTAAGGGTTATGTCATAAACTTATAAAAAATTCTCACTAGGGTGTCATATATGTCTATATTCCCATCCCACTTCCCTTCCATGTTCAACCCATGATCCCTTGTCCTTAGTCCTTAGAATCATCCCCTTCATTTTTTCCAATCCTTTATAACTTCCCATCCTTGACTACCACTTCCCTCCATGCCTCACTTTCTTGATCCTCTACTAGTTTAGAAAATTTCCTGATTGTCTTAGAGTTTTTCACTTTATCTTGCATGAGTTCCCTTCCTTCTAACTCTGATTCCCCAATACTAACTTCATCATGACATCATGATGATATCATCCTTCCATCATAATTGTGAGTTGATCCACCTTTTCTAACATCATCTATTTTTTGGAGTTCCTTGTTGAGTCATACACACTTTCAAGATGAAGGATTGGACCATCCATTTCTTAGTGCCCCATTCCATATATCTCTAAATTCTAAATCCTATTTTAATACTTTTTAAGTTTTTTTCTAGTTGGATCTTTAGCCAACTCTTAAATTACACTCATTTCCTTCAACCCAAAAGCCCTACAACTATGTTGTCCCTTTGTAAAAACATTTTAGAGTTAGATTGGTTGCTCCTTAAATTGGTACTCATTTCGTTCAACTTGGAAATCCAACAACTCTATTGTTACTTTGTAAAAACCTTTCAAATTTATGACTTCTTATTTTGATACTTGTCATTTGTCATCATTCTTTCATGATCTCAACATCTTGAAGATATGTTCTTTGTTAGGGTCCCTCCTCTAAACTTCCAGCATTTAGTATCCTTTCTTGGCATGAATTTTTAATCATCTATGAAGTTTGACACTCCAACTATAGATTTTTGGCATGAGTTCCTCTTGAAATTTGAATTCCAACACTCCCACCTATTTTTGTTGGTTTCTCTATAAACTCATCAAAATTACTTGAAAAGAAATGTGATATCTAGAAGAGGACTTGACATGTAAAAAAATTGTTGATAAATGAAAATAATGAATTTTATATTGCTTGATGGGTATTAGGAACAATTTTTATGTTTTATTTGGTAATTTCAATGGTGATTTTATTGTAATCTATTAGGGTTTTCATTTATTGGGAAATTTGGCCATGCACATAGGCTCCTAAAATTATTTGTTTTACCAAATTCACAGAAAATTGATTCAAAGTGGTGTTGTGACCATGATGAATTCATTGCAATAGATAAAATCTTGCAAGGATTATATTCTCATGTCATCTCAAGTGGTTATTATTAGATTTCATATATTCTTTGTTCCTCTCACTCACCAACTGGGATGTGACTATTGAGAGATTTAATGATAGGCCTCCATGGTAAGTTTTCAATGGCGGTTGGAATATTATTTGAACTTACAGATCATGTTTTCAAGATGAAAATATGTTTCTTTATTCTTGTGCACCCTAATTTGTTACAACGAATGAGATCTCAAAACTTGAACTTGAATACCATTTCATAATTTTTTTTAGCAAATTTTGCGAGTGATTTTCTCATCCCAACTAGTGGAACCCTAAATTTTCATCGTTCCATTGATTTTATTCCCAAGCCTATGACGTCTCATTTCTCACTATCCCTAGGGTTTAGGTTTTTTTCACTTCATCCTCTTTATACCCTTGATCCTATTGTTAGCTTATGTTCTCTCATTGACCGGTTGCACTGGGTCACTTCATAAATCATGTAATATTTTATGGCCCCTGATGTCATTGTTGACTGATCCCATCATTTTAAATCCCCTTGATATGCCTAGTGAGTCCTCTCTTTATGAATAACCTACTATGCACATGTGTTTTCACAACTTCAAAGGATGTCGCCCACATTTTATCGCCCATTGCAGGTTTCATTTTAAAACCTTGCACTCATCACAAGATGAGAGATGTAATCCCTTGGCATTACCATCATGACCTATCATTGTTGGTTCGTCGCCTATTGCTGATTATGTTCTCTTCACTGTGAGGTAACCTGCGATGAGCGATATGTGACTTGTTGGGACCGTTGACTTCTATCGCCCATTGTGTGTTATATCCTCCTATTTGGAAGGTAACACATAATTAGTGATGTGCTTAAAATTTTTGATCCATTTTTTATTCTAAGGAAGATCGCTGGTTGGGTGTTTTGTTACTGCCACAAGGTGATGACTCATGATGGGTGATGTGGTTATTTCATTAATCCATCACTAGCTCCTTCACTGTCATTAGTTATCTCCTATCTTTCAAAGGACAAATGTGACTGCCAATGGGTGGAGTTCCTCCCCATCGCACGGGTTCAGTCTATTGTCAGTAAAGAGGGTTTGACAAAGGAAGGATCCATGATGAGCAATGTAAGGAAGAAGTCTCAGGATGAGGTTTTCTCACTGCCAAATCGATGGTCAATAGTTCATTTCTAGCCCCAAGACCATCACTTGATGAGGTCTAAATGTCAAGTGAAAACTTGTGACGAGCGATGCTTTAGGGATACAGTTGAGATTTTTCTTCATGATCAATAGGGTCAATGATAGACGAGGCAAGGACGATAATATGAAGATATGGAAGGATGTGTGTCAGCTTTAAAGAAACTCCTTGCTATTTCCTAGTACAATCTATAAAGCAACTCTTAATGAGCCTTATCAATCGAGTTTTAAATCAGCAGTAATCAACTGTCGAGATCGTGCATGTAGTAATTAATCTTTCTTCTCATGCAAGTGAGCTAAGATGGCTATTAATTGTTGATGGTCTTGAACTCCTTATTTAATGAGGACTTTCTAAGTTTTTTGATTGAATCATTTGTGAGTTCTCTGGGCACAAAAATAGTTATTGCCAGTACTATAGAGAATATTGTAGGAGCTTTGAGTGTGGATGGTGCGAAGGTGGTGGTGTGGTGTTTTATGGTATATAGTGTATGTGCTTGCATGCTGCCATTGTAGTTCCACTTTGTTTTGTGACTGGAATTTGTGGGGAATTTGCTGGAAACTTTGAGTTTTGTCCTTTTACATGGCCGGCTCTACTTGTCACTATATCTTGAAATAATAAGTGAGCCCAATAATCCTATTACACTAGTTTGGAGGTAAAGAAGGCTAAATATGAAAGACCTAGTTGCATACGTACCCGAGGACAAACACTTGCTGGCTGAGCTACCAAATGTTCCAACGAAGAGGAGAAGTGCAAGTAAGAAACATGAGAACGTGACTGTCAGGAGCACCTATGCCTCGAGAAGTAGAATTGTGTCGTAGAAACTAGTTGAGACAAAAGAGAAGGGGCCTCTATTTTTGAAAGAATTAATGAGGTTTCGTTTGGGTCCTAGGGTTTGTTCGAAGAAACCCGCCGCTCATATCCTAATTTCTGATAGTGCTTCAAGTGAAGAAGGAGGACATGCCCCTATCCCTAGTGAGTGTCCTACGTCTCTAGTGCCTTATAGTGACTCAGAGGATGAGATTGTCATTGTAACTTCACTCTCTACCATAAGACCTAGTGAAGGTGGTCACTTGGTAGCAGACAAGACTGAGTAACCCTTGTGTCCTCTTGCAATGGTGTTGGGTTTTGGTTGATGTGGTGATCAAGCTGCCAGGTGGATAGTTCTATTGGTTTGTTTTGATGGTGTTGTTTCATACGTATATTCCAATGGGGTAAAAGCACAAAGTTGTGTCACATTTTATAAAGGAAACAACCAACGCTGATCCAATTTTTAAACTTGAATCACTAAAAAGTAGCATATATGTTTTGAATTTTGAAATGATGTAAGCTAGTAAAATATGTATTTTTTAGTATATTTTATGTTTATATTTTAAAAAAAAATTAAAAAATTATTTTAAACTACTTATTAATAAATTAAAACTATAATTTACTTGCTGATAAAATGCTGAAAAATGAAGTTGCATGGGACGTCAAACTTTTTATAGTAATTTTTTTGTTTTCTTTCAAAAAATTTGTGTGTATTTATAACTTGAAATTTTAGTGCATGGATATATTTTTTTCCAATTTTGATAAATATATATTTTTGAATAAATATTAAAATGTGTGTGAATAAAAAACAATTGTTTTCATCGGACGTCAACTTTCATATTGAATATTTATCTAAAGTGGAAAAAAAAATTATACCATCTTAAAATAGATTCTTTTATCTAGTGCATCATACTTTTTTCAAAAAAATTTAATAAGTTTTAGTATTTTTCCTTGGCATAGCAATAAACCTAATATTTTTTACTGATAACCTACTTTTAGTAAAAATAAAAAATAAAATATAAAAAATAATTAAAATATTAAAATAAATATATTTTTGAAAACTAGAATTATGGATCTACAAAAGGGTATTTTTATATTTTTTAAAAAATGTTATTTACATTAGCAGGAGTTATTGAAACTTCAAGTTTTTGAAATAATTTTATTTTTTTGGTAAATTGGACTCAAAGTGGTGCTCCATATATTTTTAGCCAACAATTTTAGTTGAAAAAGTTGTGGAAGTATCTAACTTAGCTAAAATGAATCTTACTAGATCATATGTTTGACCAAAATTGATTTTTAGTTAGAAATACTTAAATTCAGTTGTGTTGATAAGTTGGCTAAAAGTGTGACACAACTTTGTGCTTTTACCCAATGATTACAATGGTTGTTAGTTCGGTGTTAGTGAACGTGCCAATTTTGGTGATCCCTTTTGGAAGGCTTGCATGGCGGCCTCGATAAATGGGTTGGAACTCCTTTTTTCCTTTTGCTTTTCCTAGGATGATGGAATGATAAAAATATAACAGTTTGGGAAATTAACCCCAATGAAATGAACTTTGAAATTAATGTGAAATGTAATTACATTTTGAGTCGGATGCTTTGTCGCTCCCTTGTGTTATAAAAGGGATTTCATGGCTCAAATGTAGGGGTTCTGAGAAGTTTAAGTCCAATACAACTAGGTATAATTTGAGTATAAGAAGCAGAAATGAAATATTGAATGCCTGATAAATTCGCTGGGAAATTTTCTTAAGTATGGGTTATGTATGTAATATTCTTAAATAGTTTTTCATAGGTTACTAGTATTGGAACAAATACAATTTCCTAAATATTTATACTCTCCTGTGTACATTTTCATATATCATAAATAAAATTATCAAAGATCGTGTCATCTATCATCAATGGTTCAATTGAATTAATGGCTTTATTTTCTTTGTTTTAACTCAAAGGGTAAATTAGAATGCTTGGAAAAGGTCAGGGAACATATGAGAATTTACAAGGATTTGATAAGAAGTGATATTCTGGATAATATGAGTCTTTGTATTGCAATACATTATAGAGATAGTCCCCATTTATATCAGGATTAACAAATTGGTGTATTACTAGTTGTTTTATGCTTGAATTAATTCACCCAATTGATGAGGCACTAGCTTGTTTATCAAATAAATCATACAATTAAGCAAAAAAATAACCTATATAGTTGTGGATTCAAAATCAGGACAACATTTATTAAAAAATTTCCAATTCTGAGATGTATGTAAGAAATGTCCCTATATTCTTAGCAATGTAAATATAGTTTACTTAAAGAATTTCCAAAAAATTTAGTGAATTTGATATGTTTTCCTCAAATAGGAATAAATCTATATTGAAATGTTCTTGAGAAGTTGATAAATTAAATAAACATGACAAGGAATACCCTCCTAGGTCCTACAGAGCCTGAAGTGTAGGAATAGAGACCTCATAATTCTCTATCCGTTGTGCTGACCACTAACCTTAGGTAATTTTTTGAATATAAGGATTGGCTACCCTTTAGAAAATTCCATGGTTTAGCTGGAAAAAAAACCAACAAAAATGGTGGCTCTGTTGGGGAAAATTTCCATTCTCCAAGTGCAAATTGATTTATTATAGAGTCAAATGGTGTGATAAATTTGAATGTCTAGTTTAGATGCTATGAATTCTTGAGCCTGATGGAATCATTAGTAGTAGCAAAGTGTGAGAGATTTGAAAGTGAATCTGCTATTGTAGAAAACCCAGAATGAAATCTATTTTGAAGACACTTCAATTTATCTTGAAGTACAATCCTCTAAGAAGAGGTGGTGACTCTAACTTGAAGAACCTGATAAAGGACATAATAAGGCTTCATATCTACACATTTCCAGATCAGAGGTGAAAATATGCTCTAAAATTTTAGGTATTCTCATGAATCTGAGGACATACTACTATATTTGCAAATAGTTTGTGGGAATTTTCAAGATATAGAATATACACACCTCCCAATTTGGTGAAACAACACTAAGATAGGGAAAGGAATAATGTATTTGCATAATGTAAAGTGGGGATGAAATGGATGTTGAAATTTGTCATATTCATTATTTTTTCATGTTGAATTGTATTATGCAAAGTAGAATTAAAGAATTTACATCATAAAGGTTTACACTCTCAAGTGCAAAAGGAATTTGAGTTATTTCTGATAACACTGACAAAGTCTATAAAATGTAGAGAAAGATGTCTTGTTAAAGTGTACATTTGGAACCAAATCTAAATGCAATGACACATGATGAGTGCCCCTTGTCACATCCAAGGAATTTAAGTACTGAAAGGTACAACACCATAAATTTTAGTAATATTGATGTTTTTCCACACATTAGACCACCTAAGATTAGGAACAAGTTACCAAAATTTAATGGAGACAAGTCTGATTCAGTAACCAAACATTTGCAAGAGTTTGGGTATTTAATGGGAGACTATGAAGTAGATATTGAAGATGTAATTATGAATTTTTTTGTATAGTCTTTGAAAGGGGATGTAAAGATTGGTTCTCTTTCTTACCATTGTCCTCTATATACTCCTAGAATGAACTTAAGATCATCTTCATGGAACAATTTGGTGAAAGGGTGAATCCAAGTGAGGTAAGAAGAAATTTTATGCAAATTCAAAGGCATGAAGCTAAATTGGTCCCTTCTTTTAATCTCAGATTTACAAAGGCCATAAGGGATGTTCTTGAAAATATTAGACCAAATGATTTTGAATGTTTGAATGTGTATCTTGGTGCATTTGATAGAAATAAGAGCTATTTTTTGAGGGATAAGGATCTTACGAAATTGTGCCAAGCATATCAAAGTGCCATGGATATTGAGAACAATTTGAAATACTCATGATGAAAGGACACAAGGCTATGAGTACTGGCCACTCAAGTGCATTTCATGTAAATGGTGCTTAGAGACTGGAACCTAGAAATCATTGTCAAGATGGAAATGCCTCTGATACTATGACTCCCCCATTATCAGAGTGTGTGGGTCATAATAAGCCCCAAGCCATGACTGATCAGGGTTTGAGAAAAGCTGATCAAAAGTATTTTGTTGAGAAGTTGCATAAAATGTAGACTTAATGGAGAAGCATAATGTGAATTTTTCTTGAGGTTCTTGGATAATCTAATAGAAATCCCTCTTGCTTTTAGACTTGAAGAATCTAAGTGCATTGATTTATTTTGTGAAATGTATGAATCTGGGTTGAGTGCTTTGTATAAAGAATTGAAGCCTCATAGTTTTGATCAAGTGTCTAACTGGATAAGGAAATGAAACCTATTAAATGTGAAAGTGTACAAAACATGAATCTCCAAAGTAGAAACATCAATTGTTCCCTTGAAAAGAATTAGAATGCAAAGCTACATTGTATTGTTGAAGAGAAAGATACTTGGGATTATAATACAATGAATGTGTGTGAGTGATTTCTCAGTGATATCTTAGGAAAAGGAGAGGAAGACGAGGTGTCTGATGTCACTCTATATCATGCCTTGGTCAGTAAAGGTGAAATTAATGTTGGTAACTCCCTATCACAAATCAATAATCAGGACATTGAAGATAGATGTTCAAATGTTCGCTTCAAAGATTTGAACATGGTTTGTCTAGTGATGTTTTTTCTTGTGATGAGGAATGTAATGATAGACAACTTGATTATTTTTCTGATGATTATGAATACTCCTATAAGGATAATTTAGACATATTCTCTTTGCATGAAGAACATAGTTATATGAATTTTAATGGTATCTTTTATCCCTTAATGGATGATTATGTTTCACTTCATGCAAGTTTGGAATGCAAGGTGGATTTGTCATCAATGATGTATATCAATTTTGTGAATGATGAATAGATGGAAGATAAGCATATGTGTGTTTAGTATGCTGGTACTAAGTGTAAGGATAAAAAGGATGAACATGCTTTTGACCCTATTGTTTTTGGTGTCTCATATGAAGCGGATGTAAATTCAATTACACAGAAAAAGGAATATAAGGTGCTTATGGTAAATAAAATATTTTCCATGTTAAATAAGAAAAATTCCCATTATGACAAGCATACAAATTCTAAATCAATATCATCGCATATTGTTGATATTGACAATCTTGTTAATTCATCTAATAATGAATTATTAGATTGTCAGTTGAAGAGACTAATTATTGATGATGTGGGTGGAATGGAAAGTTCATCTGCATATTCTTCTAGTGGCTATGATGATTCCACATATAGTGTTGATGACATGGAAGACTTAGGTTTTCATACAGAAGAGGTAGAGGTTTCACAAACAACAATGAAACTATTGGAAAATCCCTTGTATGATGAGCCCTTACGAGCATGTGAAGTAACAGGTAATGGCTCCTACTGGATTAGGAGTAACCTTGTTGAGGACTCTGATGACTTCCTGGTAACTATTACTTTTGAATGTGAAGGATATGATACAGTTGAGGTAGAAGGAACAAATGTAACCATGATACCAAGTTGTTTGAATTTTCCATTGAGGAAGGTGATTGTAGTTCAGTAATTACTCAGTCATATGATAAGAGTGATGGTTACCCCCATGGAGAGAACCTTAGAGATGGAGATAATAACAATGAATGCAAGGGGGATGTTAAGGAGAAGCAGTCTTTTGAACTTCTAGATTGTGTTGGTGTCACTGGATTTTTTGATTCAAGTGAAAGGGAACTCAAGGAAATAGAGGCAATCAAGCATGAATTTAATCAATATGAATGTGCACTTGAGTATTTTGCAGAAGCTCGACATCTTATGGATCTTATTATGGAATTAGTTCCATCTAATGAAGTTGACACTTGGATAGGGCATAATGATGGTTACCCTATATGGTTATTTCATTCTTCAAATACCAGGGGAGAGATTGAGTATAATACATTAAGGAGTGTCTTTGAAAATTTGCAAGTTGATGGGCCAATTGAGCACAACCTCATAATCTTGATCAAGTGGAATATGAAATTTTTGTCTTTCCAATTCATTCAGACGAGTTTGTGATGCAATAGGATAATGAGCGGAATAGCTTCATGGTAATCGAAGTTGATGGAACCAATCATGGTGGTACTAGCTATTTAGAAGTACACACTACATGTGATGATCCATTGACATCAAAGCAGAATAGGGTATTTGATAGAGGAAAGAACTATTTTTAAGATTTGGGAGGTCGTTGTGCCTCTAATATAGTGAATAAAGTTAAATAAGAATAAGTGACAATGCTTCCCTAGATGGGAAGGGAGGGTTAAATTCTACATCCTCATTCTCATGCTTCCTATTGGTCTACTTCAACTAGAGATCTAAGATCTTTCTATGCCCACAAGGGGCATACATCTCCAGTCAAAGCCACTAGTGGAACCCTAAATTTTCATTGTTCCACTAATTTTATTCCCAAGCCTATGACCTCTCATTTCTCACTATCCCCAGGGTTTAGGGTTTTTCCACTTCATCCTCTTTATACCCTTGATCCTATTATTGGCTTATGCTCTCTCATTGACCAATTGTACCGGGTCACTTCATAAATCATATAATATTTTATGGCCTCTGTTGTCATTGTTGACTGACCCATCATTTTAAATCCCCTTGTTGTGCCTACCAAGTCCTCTCTTTCTGAATAACCTATGCGCACGTACATTTTCATAACTTCAAAGGATGCCACCCACGGTTTTTCACCCATCACATGTTTCATTTTAAAACCTTGCACTCATCATGTGATGAGTGATGTAATCCCTTGGCATTACCATTATGACCTATCATAGTTGGTTCGTCACCTGTCGCCGATTGTGTTCTCTTCACCACAAGGTAACCTATGACAAGCGATATGTGACTTGCTGGGACCATGAACTTCTATTGCCTATCACATGTTATATCCTCCAATTTGGAAGGTAACATGTGATGAATGATGTGCTTGAAATATTTTAGCCATCGTCGGTTCCAAGGAAGATCGTTGGTTGGGTGTTTTGTTACCGCCGCAGGGTGATAACTCGTGATGGGCGATGCGATTATTTCATTAACCCATCGTTAGCTCCTTCACTTTTGATAGTTATCTCTTGTCTTTCAAAGGAGAACCTGTGACCGGTGATGGGTGGAGTTCCTCTCCATCACATGGGTTTAGTCTATCGCTGATCAAGAGGGTTTGATAAAGGAAGGACCCACGATGAGTGATGTAAGGAAGAAGTCCCGGCTGATGTTTTCTCACCACCTAATCAACGGTCAGTAGTTCATCATTGGCCCCAAGACCATCGCCTGTTGAGGTTTAAATGTGAAGTGAAAAACCACGATGAGAAATGCTTCAAGGATACGGTTGAGATTTTTCTTCATGATCCATAGGATCAATGAAAAATGGGGCAAGGATGATTAGATGAAGATATGGAAGGATCTATGTCAGCTTTAAAGAAACTCCTCATTGTTTCTTGGTACGATCTATAAAGCAAGTGGCAACTCTTAATGAGCCTCCTCGATTGAGTTTTAAATTAGTAGTAATCAATGGTCAAGATCATGCATGCAATAATTAATCTTTCTTCTCACACAAGCGAGCTAAGATGGCTATTAATTGTTGATGGCCTTGAACTTCTTATTTAATGAGGACTTGCTATGTTTTTTGATTGAATCTTTTGTGAGTTCTCTAGGCACAAAATTAGTTATTACCAATACTAGAGAGAATATTGTAGAATCTTTGAGTGTGGATGGTGTGAAGTGGTGGCATGGTTTTTTTGGTATATAGTTTCTATGCTTGCATGTCGCCATTGTAGTTTCACTTTGCTCTGTGACTAGAATTTGTGGGAAATTTGCTGGAAATTGTGAGTTTTGTCCTTTTACATCACTGGCTCTACTTTTCATTGTATCTTGAAACAATGAGTGAGCCAAGTACTCATGTTGCACCAGTTAAGAGGTCAAGAAGGCTAATTATGCAAGAACTAGTTGCATACATACCTAAGGGAAAACCCTTGTTGGATGAGCTGCCAAATGTTCTGAAAAAGATAAGTGCATGTAATAAATGCGAGAAGGTGACTATCAGGAGCACCTATGCCTCAAGAAGCAGAATTGTGTCACAGAAACCAGTTGAGACAAAAGAGAAGGGGCCTCTATTTGTGAAAGAATTAAAAAGGTCTGGTTTGTGTCCTAGGGTTTGCTCGAAGAAACCTGCCACTCATATCTTGATTTCTGATAGTGCTTCAATTGAAGGAGGAGATGGCCCTAGCCCTAGTGAGTATCATGCTTCTTTGGTTCATTATAGCAACTCGAAGGATGATATTTTCATTACAAATCCACTCTTTGTCATAAGACCCAGTGAAGGTGGTCACTTGGCGGTTGACAAGACTGAGTAACCTCTGTGTCCTCACAATGGTGTTGGGTTTTGGGTGATGTGGTGATCAAGTTGCTAGGTGGATGGTTTTGTCGGTTCATTTTGATGGTGTGGTTTATAGGTATATGCCAATGATTGTGATGGTTGTTAGTCTGGTGTCAATGAACGCTCCAATTTTGGTGATGCCTTTTGGAAGGCTTGTGTGGCAGCCTCAAAAAATGGGTTGGGGCTCCTTTTTTCCTTTTGCTTTTCCCAGGATGATGGAATGATAAAAATATAATGGTTTGGGAAATTAACCCCAATAAAATAAACTTTGAAATTAATGTGAAATGTAATTACATTTTGAGCCTAATGCTTTGTCACTCCCTTATGTTATAAAAGGGATTTCATGGCTCAAATGTAGGGGTTCTGAGAATTTTGAGTATAAGAAGTAGAAATAAAATATTAAATTGCTAATAAATTCATTGAGAAATTCTCTTGAGTATGGGTTATGTATGTAATAGTCTTAAATAGTTTTGCATAGGTTATTGGTATTGGAACGAATACAATTTCTTGAATATATATACTCTCCTGTGTGTACATTTTCATATATCGTAAATGAAATTATTAAAGATGATTTCATTTATCATCAATGGTTCAATTGAATTTATGGCTTTATTTTATTTGCTTTAACTCAAAGGGTTAATTAGAATGCTTGGAAAAGGTCATGGGTGTATGAGAATTTACAAGGATTTGATAAGAAGAGATATTCTAGATAATATGGGTCTTTGTATTGCAAGACATTATAGAGATAGTCCCCATTTATATCAGGATTAATAAATTGGTGTATTACTGGTTGTTGCATGCTTGACTTCATTCACCCAATTGATGAGGCACTAGCTTTTCTATCAAATAATTCATATAATTAAGTAAACAAGTAACCTACATAGTTGTGGATTCAAAATCAGGACAACATTTAATAAAATTTTGGCAATTATGAGATGTATGTAAGAAATGCGCCTATATTCCTAGCAACTTAAATATAGTTTACTTAAAGACTTGCCAAATTTTTTAGTGAATTTGATATTTTTTCCTCAAATAGGAATAACTATGTATTGAAGTGTTCTTGAGAAGTTGATATATTAAATGAACATGACAAGGAATACCCTCCTAGGTCCTAGAGAGCCTGAAGTGTAGGAATAGAGACCTCAAAATTCTCTATTCATTGTGTTGGCCACTAACCTTAGGTAATTTTTTGAGTATAAGGATTGGCTACCCTTTAGAAAATTCAATGGTTTAGCTGGAAAAAACACCAAAACCAACATTAAAAAATCTATCAGAAATGACTGCACAAAGAATTAGTTTCATAAATTTTATGTAGATCTCAAAGAGAAATTCATGTATAAGGTATTAATGAACATAAAAAATAATGTACAATCCTATATATGCATGTCTTCTCCTTCATTTCATGCACCTAGGTGGAAAATCTATATATTCATGTTTATCATCGATTCAAAGGGTTGGTCATTCTGGATATTAAAATAAAATTAGTTTAGATATTTCTATGGTTTCTAAAGTTATTAGTCTATTAACCATTAGATATTTTCACTTAGAACTTGTAGAAAGATAGCTACAAAATTTGATAGTTATAACCATGTCTCCTTGGTTAGTTGTAGACATTTTGGAAGGTTTTGAGAAGTAGGTTATGATAGGTTCCTTGTTGTTTTATAGTTTTCCTTCACCACATTTGTTGGTGTGATTACAACAATTATTTGATAAATGTCATAGAATTTTAAATCAATGTAAGTTGGCTTTTTATTGGTATTTTCTATGTTGCATGAGAATGTTTATGAGTTTAATTAGGGATAAATAAGGAGATATGTTTCTATAATATCATATATTTATTGTAACTTATTTTTTTGATATTTTAATGGATGTATATGACTATGTTAACTGATAAGGTAGTGGTATTGAAGAATCAAACCATTCACATCATCTTAAAACAAAAAAAATAATCACCAGTATTATAAGAAATAGGAGTAGATAAATGTATGTTATTCATGATTTGGTGTTAGAAAACCAAGGAAAACCTCAAAGAAAACCTAATTGTTATATTCTTAGGGAACCATGTGAATAGTATAGCTATACTTTTCCAATTTATATAGAAGTGTAAGTGAAACCATCATAAGGAAGTGCAACACTTTAATTATCTGTTAATGCATGTGCAGAGTATTTATCAACTATATAGAGGTTATTTTAGTTGATCACTCATTACCTAGTGATAGTTATTGAGGTTAAATGTGTAATTGGGTACAACTATTGTTTATCATTTTGGTTTTCCATTTTTTAATTCAAAAACCTATTTAGGTATACCTCTAGGAATTCCTTCCTAAGTCTAAGCTAAGATCAAAGATTAGGATATATTACCCACACTCAGATTTAGCATTTAACCATCCTAGTTCTATTTATGGTTCTCTTTTTTACCTTCTTTAGGATAAACCCTTGGCCTTGAATGTGGAGAAAATCTCTAGGATTTGGAAGAGCAATTTTGAGACCTAACAAAGTGTGAAAAATAGGATGCCCATGTGAGGGTGAGGATTTTATTTATTTATTATTCTCTAGGATACTTAGGATATTGTGTAAGAAGTAAATGAATAGGGAGACCACATTGAGAAGATCAAAATTGGAAGTTATAAAGCATATTTCCAATTTGGATATTATGAAAATATATTGAATGCGCTTATGAAGTACTTGAATTTTGAAAATTGTTTTGGAACCTATGATGCATAAGAGAGGTGTAAGATGTGTAAGAGTTACTTTCTATTCTAGTATGCTTGACCATGACTATGGAGTATTGGATTTTTGTTATGACTTTGATTTTGACTTATCATTTTGGGATACCACTTGTTTCTTTTTTTCAACATTTCTATATAATATAGGCCTACATAAAATGTTTACGAGGTTATTTTTCCTCTATTGCATACAACATGTCGATTTAGAGATTCTCATTCTTCCCATTTGATCACATACCCTCCTATTTTGATTAATAAAAGTGCATATTATAAATTCTTAGGAATCACATGCCTTACAAGTAACATAGAAGCTCTTTTATAAGCCATTAATATTCTTATTGAATAACTTGTAGCTTATAAATATAATATAAAATTATAATAAGAGATATATGAAATAATTGCCAATAATGGCATGGTGCAATGGTTAAGTTGTGTTGTTCTTGCCATCAAGGTTCAAACCCCATTGGGGTGGAATTATTGAGAATTTAGAATTCAATATTTTGATCATTTAGATTTTGAATTTTCATAGCCCTTTAGAAATTTCTTTGGAAAAATTGTTCTCTTCTAATATAATATGAATTATTTACAATTAAAAAAGATTGATCTTTGTCATTTATCTTAAATAGTTTGAAATTCTATCTAAAATAGTTAATATTTGATCATGGAAGTGTATGTCAATTTAATTTCCCTCAATATGGGCACAATGAGGCTTAGAAATGATATGGGGAGAAGAAAGATAAATATCACTAATTGCAGATGATAAAAATGGGTAAATGACATAAAACATAAGATAAATATAAATAACACACAATTACCTTATCTTTTACCTTTCTCACCTCATGGATTGAGCTAAAGTAGATGAACCCATGTCTACTTGATGTGCTCCTTTTGATACTATAGTTAAATAGAATGTGGTTGTTTAGACCAAAAACATAATATTGGGATTAAAAATTGATAGAAGAAAATGACAACATAAGGATATGATGATGGAAGAATGCCAAAATGAGAGAAAATTCCTCAATTTATAGATTTTTTATTAGGGAAATCAATGGCCAAGATGCATTGAATAAATGGAGGGTAAATATTGAATGAGACGATGTAGGCTTAGCCTTGTAACAAATGTAACAAGAGGAAAGGTGTAAGAGAAAGGTGTGCTCACACCTATGAGGACACATTGGGGGGAACATGAAAGAGATATAGACATGTGTACTTGGGAAAGTGGCATGTCTATGACATGTGTAAAAGGTAGGATGGCCTCGTGTATGTGAGAGATATGCTCACACATGTGTGAGCAAGGGGTAGGATAGGTAGGTTAGGATACTTGTCACATGATGAAGATTTTAGATCTTGATCCATGTAGATGGATTCAAGGGCTAGGCTTGAGTGAGATGATTGAGTGAGGTAGAATTAAGTAATAAAAAAATGGTAATGATGGTTAATTAGCCTAAATAAATTAATTAAGTAGGTATTAATTTATATATTTATTTGGAAGGTTTGGGGGCTAAGATTAGATTAAATAAATGTAAATTTATTTAATGAAGGGTAAAATAAGGATGAATTAAATAAATAAATAAACAAATATTATTTATTTAATTAATAGATAGAATGAGATAAAGTAAAGTGTGGTCAGGTACAAATATATTTAGATGTCCACATTTTACCTCTCTTTGATATAACATCATGAATTTAAGGAGTGGTATTGTATCAAAGAATAATAAAGTATAGTGGGTAGAAATGGATGAGAACTAATGGCATCACTAGTATAGAAAAAAAAATATATGATTAAAAAAACTACTAAAAACTGCTTATAAATGACTAAACATGGTCATGAGACCATTAGTAGTTTATTGTTAGTCATTTATAACCTAGCCAAATTGATGACTAAACCATTTTTAGTCATTTATTGTTTTTTTTTATTGATCGATTTGGTAGTATATTTAGTCATTAATTTAGTCATTGATTGTTGTAAACTAGTCACATATTTAGTCATTTTTTATTCACTAATATATTTAGTCATTAATTATTGTTAACTGGTCACTTATTTAGTCATTTTTATTCACTGATTTCCATCCATTGGTTGCGTATTTAGTCATTAATTTTAATCATCATTTTGATCAATTTGGTAGTTTATTTAATGGTTTTTGTTCATTGATTTCTATCAACTGGTAGCATATATTAACACATTTTTTATTAATTGCATAATCATTATATTTAGTCACGTTTATTTACTGCTCTATCAATTGGTAGTATATTTAGTCAATTGTTAGTTTATTTAATTTTTTTTGTTCACTAATTTCTGCCTAAAAGTGTTGGAAATGAGACAATGCTTTTGAGGTTTAAACATAAAACACAAAAAACATAATCAACCATTCATTTGCACATATTGAAACATCTATTAAGAAGGAAAAATACTGAATTTTTATTGAGAAAAGGTGTTTTTATAGTATATACAAGACTTAAATATGTGTCATTGCTTTGAAAAATATGTTACAAAGTGTGTTTCTCAATGTTGTGACTGAGAAAACTGAGTTACAATGCTCCATTTTTTTCTTATACAACTCCAAAACGTGAAAGAACTATTTGAAAAATGAAGCCTAAGGATCCTATATCTCATCCCATGCATGAAGCCTAAGGGTCCTATGTACATCTTGACTTCCTTCACTCACAAGATGCTCTAAAAATTATGTCAAGAATCAAAGCCAGTTCTTGGAATAAACAAAGACAAAACAAAAATTGTTAGCTTAATACAAACCTTATGGAAATTGAAAAATAGCTTTGGAGATTTAATACATTACCTTTTTCTCGCATTCTTCAACAAGTGGTTCAATAGGAAGGAGAGAATGAATAGAATGAATAAGACCTTTGATGAAGTCCTTGAGACAGTCAACATCAAGCAACTAACCAATAACTAAAGGAGCATTATCAATTTAGTAAAAAAATCATCAATTTCAAATATCATCAAACTTTATAATGTTAAGTACTAAGAATATAATATGCTAATATTCTAAGAGCACCTTTAGCAACATCATAGCCATAATCAATATTCTCTTGTTCCAGTAGTTTTCCCACTACAAAAGCACCCTTGACACCAACATTGCAAGCAATTATATGTATAGGATACTTCAAAAAATAGAAAAAATGAATGATTAAACATTGAGATAAAGCCTATTTCTAGAAATAAAAAAAAGAAAGTATACATTAGAAATTTATACCTTTAATTCATTCTAAATTATCTAAACTCCAATCTTTCAGTCAAAGTTGGCTGTAGGAATTGTATCAAGCTCTTTTGTTGCATAGAGAAGAGAAAAAACACCACCTAGAATGTATCTTCCAGTAAGCACAAAGCTATAACCTTCCTAACAAAAATATTACCATCTCTAATGCTTTAATAAAATTTACATATTTTTTTACCTGGTAAAATGCCCTTCTCTACCATTGCCTTTGTTGCATTCAATGCATTAGTGACTATCTTTTTTTTCTCCAACTTAAAGCTCACTGTATCCTCCAATCTAAATTAAATAAAAAAGACCATAAAAAAATATCAATACAATGTATCATCCTAATTTGAAAATATTAAAAATTATCTTCAAGCAACCAATCATAGTTTGATTATAAGTTAAACCTTGAGAACAAAAACAACTCTTGATAGCTTTTCCAACCTCTCTTGGAGCTTTTCTTTTTCATAATCAGATGTGCTTACCTCAATATTAGTACAGATCTATGAACAAATATTTTGTTAGCCATGCCAAGCATACCAACACAAATCTCTTATCAGCTCTATTGTCACCAAGCATTATAGTCTTGCAAAAATATTATCATGCTTCACTCTAATAAAACTCACCTGCTCACATCTCTCTTCAATTGCTTTTTTGTTAGCACCTCCATCAAGAATTATAGTATCATCCTTAGAGATAGTCACCTATAATAAAGAACAACTAATCTTATAATACAAAAAAAATGTTAAAATGACAAAAAGAATTTGAGTAATAACACAACAAAATCCTTGTCCATGGATGACAACAATATTATATGCCTATATACAAGGATACTACTATGTATACCTACCTTCTTAGTTGTTCCAAGCATGCCAAATTCTACTTTACCAAGCTTCATACCAAGATCCTCTGATATGACCTAGAGAACTACCAACCATAAATACTTTTCCTTGAGAAGTGGAGAAAATAAAATGGAAAAATACATGCAAACTAACTCAATTGAGAAACAAATTTGGTTCAATAGGCATCATATGAAGAAGCCAAACTTGCATAACAAATAAGAAAATCCAAAGCCAAAAAGAGTAGATACATAGAAATAGAAAAAACCTGATTCAAACACAAATATATTTTTAAAATACTAAGAATTTAGAATTTAAAGTTAAAAAATAATTTAAAAAGTAAACAATATTTAAATAGAAAATCCCACCAACCTTCACCCCTGCATGAAGCTAATTCAAGATCAAAGTAGTCAATGCTTCACTCTCTACATCCTCTGCTACAATCAGAATAAGCCTTTTTTTTCTGTATGTGACTAAAAAGAATCTTTGTCCTCGGGTAGTAACTATTTTCCATGCCTATGAAAGAATCTTCTTTTCTTTAATTGATGTTCCAATATTTCAATGGTATTATTATATGAAAATGAATGAAACCAAGAAAACTATGCATCAAAGGAAGACATGAAACCAAATCAGTAAAGCAACCATGTCACTTGCACTATGCACCATACAATAGCCTTTTTCAAACATTGCAAAAAATTGGCATAACACATTGGTCATTGTAAGGCCACTAATTTTTTTACATGTAATGACATGATTAAAAAATGTGCACAAAATGGATTTTGCAAGGAAGCTCTTAAAATATTTGAATTAATGAAGCACTCTGGAACACTGACATTGTAATATTTGCTTGTGTTCTAGATGTATGCAGTCATGCAGATTTAGTGGATGAGGGCTGCACATACTTCACACGTCAGCAACCCTTATTGTATTACATATATAATTGATCAATAGGTGTACATGGTTGACCTTCGTGCCCATGTTGGCTATCTTGAGAACACCCTAAACATTATTACTAAGATTCCAATTAAACTTTTGGTGTCTTTGGATCATATATGAATATAGGCTAAGTATTCCACAAAAAAATATTTTTTAATTGGATCTTATAAATGTTGCAACTTATGTTTCTTCTCTAAAACATCTATACAGAAGTAGGCAGGTGTGGTGAGGTTCAAATAGTAAGGAGATTGATGAAAGAAAAATGAATTAAAAGATACCTACATGTAGTTGGATTGAAGGGCATAGAATGGTACTTGCATTTTTGTGTAGGAGATAGATCACATCCAAAAACATGGGAGAGCTATAAAAAATTAGAGAAATTGGCTTGGCAAATGAAGGTGACAGGGTATTTCCAAATTCAAGACTTTTGCTTAATGTTGTGGAATAGAAGAAAAAATAATCATTTATCTGCCACCATAGTGAAAAGTTAGCAATTTCATTTGGTTTGTTAAACATGGCTCCTGGTACAACTATTAGAGTTGTTAAGAACCTTCGAGTATGTTCTAATTTTCACACTGCATCTAAATTCATCTCAAAGATTGTTGCAAGAGAAATTGTTCTAAGAGATGTGAACCATTTCCATCATTTTAAATAGGGACAATGTTCTTGTGGAGAATATTAGTGATGCTAAATGAAAAAATCTAAAAAATAGGCTTGCACTATAATAATGTGTACTACATTAGATATCCAGTAATAATGAAGGGACATCCATCAAAGCATAATAGTAGGGATTTTTTTGTCATATGTTGTAGTTACAAGTTCCCTACTATACATACATGAAAATGTGGAAGCATAGACAAGGCAAACGAACTATTTCAAAAAATTCCTCAAAGAAATGTGATATCATGGAAGACACCCACTCTCCCAAAAACTCTTCAATTCATGCTAACGGTGATGCAGGAAATCATAAATTCAAGGTTTCTTGCATCATCGTTGGCATGACTTGAAGAGTTTGTAGGAGAGTGGATTCCTTCCATGATATCACATTTATTTGAGGCATTTTTTGAAATAGTTCACTTTCCTTGTCTATGCTTCCACAATTTTCATGTATGTCTAGTAGGTCACTCTTGCATCATCGCGAAGGCCAACAACAAACTATGCGGTGTTTGCTTTGGAGGCATACAATTATGCTTTCAAAGGTTGAGGAGTTGGTCTTTACACCCACTAGTTGCATTTAAAAAATTCTATGGACTTTTCAGAAAAAAAAACCCATTTTGAACATATCCTTTAAACATGGCCTTCCATGATATCACATTTCTTTGAGGAATTTTTCCTTCAACTCATTTACTAGGTTTGCATATACAGTGTTTGGAATTGATATAGTTGAGTAGATAGGATTATACATATGGTATAATTTTGTTGTTAGAGTTTTGTATTCCAATTTTTCTCTGGACCAAACATCATCCTTAATCACTAGAGTTAGCTTGGGTTGCCTCAAATTCACCTGCTTTAGTTGTATGTACCATCTTGAAAATTATAAAATTATAGCCTCTTCCTTCCAATAATCTTTTCCATATAGTCTCTAAATTCCCTTTAGATTTTGGGACTATGAGATAGTGATGAAAATTTCATTGTTGTTGAGGTAACATGCATCCTACATCCTTCATCAGGAACAATTGCATCATAAATGGAAATAAGAGGTTGCTACTGTCCACTTTGGATCTCTTCCCTTCTTTTACTCATTTATCTCCACCAAAAGGGCTTTAGTAATCAAACTCTCCTTATCTTAGTTTGTTTGATGATCAAGTGGTTTTTGGATAATTCTTTTGAATACACTTCAATCTAGACTTTATTCATGTCTATATAGCACTCTAATTATTATTCTACTTTTTCCAGAGGCAGGACAAGCAACAACTACATGTTTTCACAATAAATTAGTCATATTGAGACCATGATATCCATGAATACACTTTTAAACACATTACACTTAGAGTTGTCAAATATTCTTTGATTTGAATTTCATCATCTTGTTTGGAACCACTATTTTTAACTTTTCCATTAATTCCTCTACACGTTTAGCTATAACAACCACATATTCCACTAGCATGTCTTGCCTAAATCTAGCATCTTCACATCTAAAGACTCATCTCATCCCTTTGGGAAGCCAAGAAACGGTGCCAATCTTGCAAAATTGGAGCATGTGTCACATGTGATGAGTTTGAGGAATCAGTTAGAAAATAAATAAATTTGTTAACCAAATCTAGATGGTCCTTGAAAAATGAACCCACTTCTTGACACATTTTATTGTCTTCTTTCCTTAAGAATGATGCATCATCTATGAATTAAAGAGAGTGTGATACTCATTGTGGTAGAAAGTTGCAGGTTTGATGAAGGAAATGATCTCATTGATCAAAGCTCAATCATCACCAAGATAGGCACCTTTTGAGTTTCTTGTGCATGTGAATTCTAGATAGTGTCATGAGCCTTGAAGCAATAGTATGGCAATCTAGTATGTTTGAAAGTATATTTTTGTTTCTCTTTTCCTTGTGATATAAAATGCAATCTTAATGGTTCATGTAGTGCCCCTTCATTCTCACTGTGGATGTGCAGGCAGTCTGGCTTTGGAAATTGGAGATGAAGGTGAAATAATATGGATATTTAAAGGTATGTGCTAATGATGTTGTCTATTATGAATTTATGGACTATGTGAGAAGGTTAGGATAGGAATTATTATATATGTTTAAGGATAGGTTTATTATGATGTGTGTGTGTTTAGACATGACCATTACTAGGATGCAAGCTATGGACATATTTGTGCTATGGAAGTTCTTTGGTTATCTTTAGGATTTTCACATGATTTTGACATATTATTATCATGATGATATGATATTATGATTATGATTATGATTATATTTATTATCATGAAGAGGTATTGACTTGTGTTCAAGTGTTGTGGTTTCAGATGGAACATGAACTTCTATTAGTACTTTTGTGAGTATGATGCATATTGTTTTGTTATTATTATTATACAAAGATTTATTTGGATAGTTGGGTGATGCAATAGTATGTTGTTAGGTTAGGAGGAAAGAGCGACATCATACCATTGGATGTGTGGGGGACATATAGGAATGAGATATAATTGGTAGAGTTCATTTCCTAGTGCTTCGACTATTATGCACATGTGCTCTAATTTGTAGGTTTGAGTGAGCAAGTACATCTCCACCTAAATTAGCAGGTCTAAGTGTGCCTCTAATCCCAATGGTGGTTGAGGAGATGACATATAGGCCCAAGTTATACCTTAACCCTAGCCATTGTCCCTAATTAGGGATAATTGATTCAGTGTGAGACCACCTTTCTGGGTTGTCATGGGACAATGCCCAATCTCCTACACCCTATGGTTGGAGTGTTGAATTTATGTGAGTGTTTGATTCTACTGTCTAGCCTTAGTTTTGGATCCCAACTTGTTGGTGCTAAGCCCTGTGGTTAGCCTGGTTGTTATTATTGCGATTAGTGTTATTTATGCTTTAATGTAAATTTTCTCTTTCATGTGAAGTTATTTCATGGTTTATGCCTAGCCTTGGATTGTGGATTATTTGAGTGAAGTTAGATATTGGGTCGATCATGTTAGTTGTTATTATAATTTTTATTAATGTGTTGAGACATGATCTAATTTTATTCATAAGTGATATTTATTTATGTTAATGTGTTGTTATATTATTTTATATTATCATTATTGGTGCGAGTGGATATTGATTATTATTATTATTTATGCTAAGGGGGTGATTTAATATTATCATTAGATTATGTTAATAAGCCATAATGTTATTATGCACATACTAATATGTTATTATTTTGGGGAATGGTTATTTAATTATTGTTTATTATTATCATGTGTTTTATTTATTGATTATTTGGTATTTGGTAATTGTTTATTGAATAATGTTTTTTTTTCTATTGTTTGGATGAAATAGTTGTTTTATTAGTATCTTGATTTATTTTATTAAAATGGTCACTTAATTTATGTTTTATGAAGTCCTTATGTGGTCTTAATTGTTTAAAATGTTTCCTAGGTGATAGGTTTATGGGTTAGAGGTATTTTTATTCTATAAAACCCCTTTTATAAAGTCCAAAACCCACTTTAATTAATCTATTATGAAAAGTGACGAAAATAAGAGTTAAAAGGGTTGATGGGTGGTTTGAAAGGAGGCTGCCTTTCCTCTTCATGGGATTCTCTTTTTTTTTAAGTAGAGGGTTTTCTCTCTTTTGGAAATTTTTTTTCTAGAGTTCATGTGAGATTTTCATTCTTCATTTTTGAGTTCTTTCCATGCTTGTGAAGAGGAAGGAGCAATGAAAGAGAATTCTTGAATTTATTACTATTGGTGAATGAACATTTTGGCTTCAGATTGTGGTTTTGATTAGTGATTTCAGCTTGGAGGATCTTTTAGGGTTTCAACTTATTTTTCTTCATTGTTCTTCAAATTTGAGGTAAGGATTTTCTTGATTTTGTTAATTTATGCATTTTATATTTATAAGCATTTAAAAAGGGTTAAATTAATTGATATTTTAATATTTTTAATAATTTAGAAAAAATCAGGTTGCTGAGTTTCTCATTTTGTCATTTGGTTGTAATCAAGTAATGTCGAAAGATGGTTTTTATGGGAGTCATTTGTTGTTTCAAAATTCATAAATTTTTGAGTCATTTTTTGTCAATTCCATCCATGCTGCTGAGTAGGCAAGGAACAAATCTGAAATGGGTGTTTGATGGATTTTGATTTCAAGTTGATATGACTATTTTATAGCTAGTAGATTTGACTATTGTCAAGGAGGTTTTTATGGGATCCATCTGTTGTTTTGCATTTTGTGAATTTCTGAGTTGTTTTTGGTCAATTTTTCCCACAATGTTGAGTATTCGAGGGCCAAATCTGAAATGGGGTTTTGACGGATTTTCATTTCGAGTTAATATGACTATTTTATGGCTAACAAATTTGACTACTGTCAAAAGGGATTTTATGGGAGTCGTCTATTGTTTTGAATTTTGTGATTTTCTGAGTTATTTTTGTTCAATTCCACTGACATTGTTAAGTAATGGAGGGTCAAATTTAAAATGTTATTTTGACATATTTTGATTTTGAGTTGATATGACTATTTTATGGTTGTTTTATGGCTAGAAGATTTACTGTTGTCAAGAGGGAATCAGTTCAGTTCCAAAGGTTGTATAGGAGGATATAGCCCTATCCTTTGATCTATATTGTGTTGTACCATTTTTTTCTTGAACGTGTTTACTTTTTGTATGTTGACAATCCCTTCCTATTTGTGAGATCTTGTGTTGAGGCTTTTGTACTGTGTAAGGATCAATTGTACCAAGGTTATGCATTGGTGGTCTTGATTATGAATTGATAAATTAAAGTTGGTTATCATGTTATAAGATTGTGAAAATGATGTAATGTACTTCATTTTATGTGTTGTAGTATAATTATCACCTTTTGGGTTTCCTATCTATTTGTGTTATGTGATTGGGCCTCTAAAAATATCTAAAATTATTTGTGAAAGTCCTTGTAATTTTTGGTTGATTCTTGTTTTAGGTAGTCTCATTTGGATGTTTAGTATCAGCCACTTATTGTTTTTGTTGCTTGTTTTTGTGTGGGGCCTAGTGTTGTCTCCTAGCACAGAGGGAGTGTGCCTCAAAGTTCTACATGGTAGGCTGGTATTTTCCAACCATCCATTTGGGTTTAGGTGGTAGCATTCTTGTAAAGGAAATGTAAATGGATTGAAGTAGTCTTGAACATATATTTATTGTTGATTATTATGTAATGGAAAGGTTAACATAGGAATGTTGTATTTATGATGCATATGAGCTTAAGTTAGTAGTAGATGTGATACATCTTTATGTACCTATTTCATGGAATTGATTAGGATGAGGTTCATATTGGCATAGTGTTAGATGAGGTTTAATTATAATTAAATTATTTTATCATATGTAATTTGATGTATGAGATTTAATTTACATTCAAAGAATTGACTAGATGTGTTCTTAGTGTATCAAATTTCTTTCTATAGGTTTAGTTAGTGTAGATGTATCGTAGTAGTGATGTTATGGGACTATGGTGTATAGGCGTGTAAGTGGGCTATGATTAATGTCACTTTTAGGTCATAATGTGATTATGATATAATGTTAGTGTAATGATGTTATCCATGTTAATTTTTGAGTTGTGTTAGTTAGTGTCAGTTTAGTTTCTTAAAAAAAAAAATTATTGGCTTGATGTTGAAGGTCTTTTGTGTTAATCTACTAGGTCCCTTAGTGGGGCATTACACTTGGTATCAGATCCAGTGTTGCAACATCGGGATCTCTAGTTAATTTTGTCACCCATGTCTAGTTATAGTAACTTTTCCCATGAATGTGTTGTCAGATGTTTGATGTGTGGCTAGAAGGTCATAGGAACCCTTATGTTAGATACCACATTTTAATCTATACACCCAGTTGCGATGTTAGATAGAGGATTAGACACTTTGTGTATTCTCATGTTGGGTGTGATTCCTTGGATGCTTGTAACTATTGACTTTTTCTTGTGTGACCTTTTTTCATTTCCATGACTTCTAGTTCCTTAAAAGTGAAAATTTAGTTTTGGAATGCATGAGTGGGTTTAGATTAATCAGCTGACAATATGGCATGTGGAAATTTCTTTTGTTTGACTAAATGTGCATTAGGATAAGATGTTATTTTGTGCAGCTAGGTTACTTATGTGGTTCTATGCAAGTTCGAATGTATGTTATCTATTTTAAAAGGGAAGTCTTGGCCTAAGTATGTCATCTTTTTATGTGTTTTTCCATGGTTTGTAGGAGTGTCTACACCCATATGTTGTTCAGTGCATTTTCATAGTGTTAAAAATATACTGCATGTAAAAGGGTTGTTAGAAAAAACTAAGGAAAATTATGTAGGTAGTTTATAAATGAATTATTTTTTATCTTTTGTGATTGCTATAATATTTGTGAGTGATGTAATGTAATCCTAATCTTGTGTTTAGTTATGTTTAGAAATGAAAAACCTACCTGTGGGTGGTAGTTAAGATTTGGGTAGAAAGTGTGACTTAATTTTCCTTTGTATAGATGATTTTTCTTGGAAAGGTTGTGTTTGCAAGTTGCTTGCATTGAATTAAATTATCTCGTTTCCTCTTTCTCTTAACCCACATATAGTTAATAAAGAGAATTAGTCTTAAACCACATTATAATAGAAAATTATTTAGGCCTTAAACTTGTATGCTTAAAACTTGACTGTGAATCAAAGAAATTATGTTTGATATTACTTGAGTGACAGATCTTATGTTTGCTTGAAACCGCACTCCTTACTTTTGGTTTATTCATAAAAGATAGATTATGAATGAGACTGAATGTAGTTGCTACGTGTTTAATCTATGAATTTGGAAGTGAGTTTATGTGATTAAGTTTTTCTTTACATGATGTGATATCTTTTTTTATTGGAAAGGGCTACATTTGTGGAATAAATAAGATGCTAGTGCATAGAACTAGGTTTTTGTTTTGAGAAATTATGATGACTGTATTAGTATTTCAACATCTTGTTTTCTATGTGTAGCTGAAACCTATGATGGAATGTCCTCCTTTCTTACTATTGTATAAATAGAAAAGATTTATGCATTGGATGTCTTGCATGTTGAATTGTTATGAGGGGGTAACATGTGAAGTAATTAAGCTTAGGTATGGGATATGGATGTTTAAGTAGGCATAATCACTATGTAAAGATTTAGTGTTACTTGTACTGGTCTGGGATAAAGTTTGAGAGAATGTGGGATTGTGTTTTGGAAACAAATATGTGAATCCTTTTGTTTTGTGAAAATTTGAATAACTTGTGATGAAGAGAGAGTTTTTTGTGTTTAAGAAAGGCCTACATGAAGTAGTAAGAGTTAAGTAGAGGATTTTTTTATTTTTTTTGTGAATACAAAACTTGTGTGTAATTTGTTGAACTTCGGATGTATGAATGTTGATGTGAAAGTATTAATTATTCTTGGATGCATTTAGAAATGCATGGTGCTTATGTAAAATTCTTACTGTGTGGAAGAAAGGTTAGTTTGCATATGCATATGTTATGAGGATAGAATTTTATACCGAATGAATTAAAGTGAATTTGAATTTTTTAAGTGTTGTTAAGTGATCACGATGATCTTGACATTGACATTTAGCATCATGTGATATATGGAAAAGAGTAGAGTGAAAGAAAAATTGATAAAGGGTTATGAATATATGTAATGATATGAATCACATGGGTTATGGAAGTAAATGTACTTATGGAGTTGTGTATGTAATTGTACCCCACTATAAATGTGGAGAAACCAGTAACTATGCATTGGTTGAGTGTTGTGAATACTCCATACTTGCTTTGTGTGCCCATGGGATGGTGATACTATGTACCCATCCATGAGGAATATATTATTTTTTTGGTGTGGGATTAACCATACCATTATGTGTGATTGTATGTTTGTTACCTGATTGAGGGCCAATCCACATGTGGTTGAAATTTATATATATAAGAGTAGCCAAAAGATAGTTTCAAATATTATTTTCTTTTGGTTCTCTAGTCCCTCAATCCATGAAGGGGTATTAGCAGCCACGAACTTCCTTGGGTGGAGTGTGCAGCATAAACATATTATGGTATAGAGTGGTCTTAGCTCAATCGATCCCAAGGAAACGTACTCACTACTTCCCCTTATGATGGATCAAGGTACTTGATCCATATGTGCTAGCCTAATCCCCATAGTTTTGAGTACAACAACATTGGTTTGTTAGTATATGCCTGGATGGTCATAGGGATGATGTGCTAGCATTAGTGAGTTAACCTCATCTGTATGGGAGGTGAAGTTCGAGTAGCCCCATATTGATATACTCATATATGCATTATATATTGTATTTGTATGTATTTTGACATGATCCAATGGATACGATGCCACACCCCACTGATGTTCTGACACAGTGTTGGTGGTGATTTCATCTTGCTGATGGTAGTGAGCTGGGCTCGAGGACACGATGCCATGTGCATAGACATGTGAAGGTGCACTATGACAATGTGTTATGATAGCCTACTTATGTGATGAGTGTAATGGGGCCTCACACACTTGTAGAGGGATACTCATGTTTTCTTTCGAAAGTGTTTGGGTCCATTAGCATATGGGTATGTCTTAGCCATGTATACATCTGGCTATAGTGAGTACTTGTGTGTGCCTTCTCCATGAGGTATTGCTATGGGGGGTGTGTTTTGTGTGTGCCTACTCTCGCAGAGCCACAAACACACTGCCATACGACATACAACCAGTGTGTGACTTCTTCGACTGGTGTATGACCATGCCACACTAAGATGCAATGTGAGATGGGGACCGAGGTGTACATCCTATGTGGGCAACCAAGGATTGCATGGGCCACTTGGCTAGTCCATTCCGTGTGACGACGCAATGCAGGGTGTAGTCGAGGAATACACTCTGAGTCATGTGGATGGCATGTTCATTTTGCACCAAATGAGGGTTACTATTGTATCCTGACGTTGTTTCCTCCTTCCTCATTTGGTGGCTAGTATCTAGTCACACAGTGTTGTACAATGCATTTTCAAAGATTATGGACTTTTTTTATAGTTATTGATGCTTTTCTATTGATTGTGAAGGCCGACACCTTATTTATGTTTGATTGTGATGGTTTAGCCACACCTTGTGATCTTATTTGCTCATAGCCCTCATGGTTACATTTGATTTAGTGTTGAAATTGTGCACATTTATTGCTTTATTATTGAAATTGAATTTTTATTTGCTCTTCTTTATGACTTTGGTGGCTAAACTAGTTTATCCTTATTGTTTTTTATGTCGTATTGTGATTCCTCTCCAAGGACGTATGAGGTGGACTTGGTGAGTGTGTATGAGGAAGTAGATGCGGGGAACCTTGAGGATGGGGGTATGTGAGGCTGTTATACAACTAGGACCCACTACCCACCTATATGTGATGACTATCTCTTGGAGGCTAACCACCTTATACAATAAGAGGTAGGTCATTGTGGTCTTGTTTGGATGGTCTCACCATGTGTGTGTGGCATAACACCATCAATCCACTAAGTGTGAGGTATGAATCCTGTGAGATGGATATTGGCTCTTGGCTCTTGGCTCATGGATTAGTATGTTGCTTTTTGGTGTCCAAATGGACCCTTGTGTTGCCTTGTGTTGTGCACTTCCCGATGATGTGATTGTGTATGTATGTGTTAGATGTATATTTCTTATATTTTATTGCTTATTGATGTAAAAGAGGGATAACCATGTTATCTTAAATGTGAATATATTGTGAATATGTGGTATTAAATGGAGTGGATGTTATTGAAAATCTTAATTTTAAATATGTTTTTGAAACATGAGATGGTGTGTATTTTTTAATATCAAAAAATCATTTGATGTGTTTTCCTTGTATGAGATTATGGAGATTTTTTTATTGGGAATGGAAAATGGAGTTAATTGGAGTACCTGCTATATTTGTTAGTGTAAAATCAAAATATCATACTATAAGAGATGTATGGATTTCTAAATAAAGGTGGTTAGGAAAATATTACTTTCAAATGTGTAGCTAGATAGTGATTTTAATCAAAATGACTCAGAAAGAGGATGTACATTAATTATAGAGTAGAAAAATTTTGGTACTAATGTGTTATGTTTCCACCCTAGTTTGTGACTTCCAGGAGTAATTCAAGTTTCAGGGGGGAAGAATGTAGTGCACCTCCATTCTCACTGTGGATGTGTAGGTAGTCTGACTTTGGAACTTGGAGATGAAGGTGAAATAATATGGATATTTAAAGGTATGTGCTAATGGCACTAAGAAGTTGTATATTATGAATTTATGGACTATGTGAGAAGGTTAGGATAGGAATTATTATATATGTTTAAGGATAGGTTTATTATGATGTGTGTGTGTTCAGACATGACCATTACTAAGATGCAAGCTATGGGAATATTTGTGCTATGGAAGTGCTTTGGTTATCTTTAAGATTTTAACATGATTTTGACATATTATTATCATGATGATATGCCATTATGATTTTGATTATGATTATATTTATTGTCATGAAGAGGTACTAACTTGTGTTCAAGCGTTGTGGTTGAACATGGAACATGAGCTTCTGTTAGTACTTTTATGAGTATGATGCATATTCTTATGTTATTATTATTATGCAGAGATTTATTTAGATAGTTGGGTGATGCAACAGTATGTTGTTAGGTTAGGAGGAAAGAGTGGCATCGTACCATTAGATGTATGGGGGACATACGAGAATGAGATATGATTGCTAGAGCTCCTTTCCCAATGCTTTGGATATTATGCACATGTGCTCTAATTTGTATGTTTGAGTGAATAGGTACTAGGCTACATCTCCACCTAAATTAGTAGGTCTAAGTGTGTCTCTAATCCCAATGGTGGTTGAGGAGATAACATCTAGGCCCAAATTATATTCTAACCGTAGTCATTGTCCCCAATTAGGGACAATTGATTCAATGTGAGACCACCTTTTTGGGTTGTCATGGGACAATGCTCAATCTCCTACACCCTATGGTTGGAGTGTTGTATTTGTGTGAATTTTTCTTATGGGATATGTGATTGTTTGATTATGTTGTCGAGCCTTAGTTTTGGATCCAAACTTGTCGGTGCTAAGCCCTATGGTTAGCCGAGTTGTTATTATTATGATTAGTGTTATTTATGCTTTGATGTAAATGTCTCTTTCATGTGAGAAGTTATTATAATTTTTATTAATGTGTTGAGTCATGATCTAATTTTATTCATAAGTGATATATTTATTTATGTTAATGTGTTGTTATGTTATTATATATTATCATTATTGGTGTAAGTGGGTATTGATTATTATTATTATTTATGCTAAGGGGATGATTTAATATTGTCATGAGATTATGTTAATAAGCCATAATGTTATTATATGCATACTAATATGTTATTATTTTAGGGAATGGTTATTTAATTATTGTTTATTATTATCATGTGTTTTTTATTGATTATTTGGTATTTGGTTATTGTTTATTGAATAATGTTTGTTTTTCTATTTTTTGATGAAATAGTTGTTTTATTAGTCTCTTAATTCATTTTATTAAAATGGCCACTTAATTTATGTTTTATGAAGCCCTTATGTGGTCTTAATTGTTTAAAAAAATTTCTAGGTGATAGGTTTATGGGTTAGAGGTATTTTTATTCCATAAAATTCCTTTTATAAAGTCCAAAACCCACTCTAATTACTCTATTATGAAAAGTGACGAAAATGGGAGTTAAAAAGGTTGTTGGGTGGTTTAAAAGGAGGTTTCATTTTCCCCTTCGAGGGATTCTCTCTTTTTTTAAGGGAGAGGGTTTTCTCTCTTTGGTTTTTTTTGTTCTGGATTGCATGTGGGATTTTCATTCTTCATTTTTGAGTTCTTGCCATGCTTGTGAAGAGGAACGAGCAATAAAAGAGAGTTATTGAATTTATTGTTGTTGTTGAGTGAACATTTTGGCTTCGGATTATGGTTTTGATTGGTGATTTTAGCTTGGAGGATCTTTTGGGGTTTCAACTTCTTTTTTTTCATTATTCTTCGAATTTGAGGTAAGAATTTTCTTGATTTTGTTAATTTATGTATTTTATATTTATAGGCATTTAAAAAGGGTTAAATTAATTGAGGTTTTAATATTTTTAATAATTTGGAAAACATCTAATTGTTGGCTTTCTCATTTTGTCATTTGGTTGTAATCAGGTAATGTTGAAAAGATGGCTTTTAGGGATTCTTTGTTTCAAAATTTATATATTTTTGAGTCATTTTTAGTCAAATTCATTCATGTTGCTAAGTATTCAAAGGAAAACTCTAAAATGGGTTTTTGACAGATTTTTATTTCAAGTTGATATGAATATTTTACAGTTGTTTTATGGCTAGCAGATTTCACTGTCAAGAGGGTTTTATGGGAGTTATTTTGTTTTGAATTTTGTGAATTTCTAAGTTATTTTTCATTAATTCCATTTGCATTGCTAAGTATTTGAGGGCCAAATCTAAAATGGGTTTTTGATGTATTTTGATTTTGAGTTGATATGACTATTTTATCGCTAACAGATTTGGTTGTTGTCAAGAGGGTTTTTATGGGAGCCATATGTTGTTTTGAATTTTGTGATTTTCTGATTTTTTTTTCAATTTTGCTCACGTTGTTGAGTAATGGATGGCCAAATCTGAAATTGTATTTTGACAGATTTTGATTTTGAGTTGATATAACTATTGTATGGTTGTTTTATGGCTGGCAGATTTACTGTTGTCAAGAGGGAATTAGTTCAGTTCGAAAGGTTGTATAGGAGGATATAGCTCTATCCTTTGATCTATATTGTGTTGTACCATTTTTTCTTGAACGTGTTTACTGTTTGTATGTTGAAAATACCTTCCTATTTGTGAGATCTTGTGTTGAGGCTTATGCAGTATGTAAGGATCAATGGTACCAAGGTTATGCATTGGTGGTCATAATTATGAACTGCTAAATTAAAGTTGGCTATCATGTTATAACATTGTGAAAATGATGTAATGTGCTTCATTATATGTGTTATGGTATAATGATTAGCTTCTAGGTTTCCTATCTATTCGTGTTATGTGATTGAGCCTCTTGAAGTATCTGAAAGTCTTTGTGAAAGTCCTTGTGATTTTTGGTTGATTCTTCTTTTAGGTAGTCTCCTTTGGATGTTTAGTGTCAGCCACTTGTTTATGTTGTTTGCTTGTGTGTGGGGCCTAGTGTTGTCTCTTAGCACAAAGGGAGTGGGCATCAAGGTTCCATGTGGTAGGGTGGTATTTTCCAACCATCCATTTAGGTTTAGGTAGTATAGTTCGTGTGCAACATGGAGAGTCTTTTCTTCCACTTCATTCTAGAGTTGAACTTATGTGTAGGTGATATTTCTAAGAAAATTGTGTCCAATATGTATTTTTTATATATACCTCTTAGATGAATGTATCTTGTATGTTGTAGCATTCTTGTAAAAGAAATGTAAATGGATTGAAGTAGTCTTGAAGATATATTTATTGTAGATTATTATGTAATGGAAAGGTTAACATAGGAATGTTGTATTTATGATCCATATGAAGTTAAGTTAGTAGTAGATGTGATACATCTTTTTGTAGCTATTTCATGGCATTTATTAGGATTAGGTTCATATTGGCATAGTGTTAGATGAGGTTTAATTATAACTAAGTTATGTTATCATATGTAATTTGATGTATGAGATTTAATTTGCATTCAAAGAATTGACTAGATGTGTTCTTAGTGTATCAAATGTATTTCTATAGGTTTATTTAGTGTAGTTGTATCATAGTAGCGACATTATGGACCATGGTGGATAGGCGTGTAAGTGGGCTATGATTAATGTCACTTTTAGGTCATAATGTGATTATGATATAATGTTAATGTAATGATGTTATCTATGTTAATTTGTTGAGTTGCATTAGTTAGTGTCACTTTAGTTTTTTAAAATATATAGATTGGCTTGATGTTGAAGGTCTTTTGTGTTAATCCATTGGGTCCCTTAGCAAGGCATTACAATTCATGACATAGGAATAGCATTGTTTGGAAGCAGTAATCTAAAACATGGCATGTTGAAAAAATATCACATTTTGACTTCACAGTCCTATTACTAAGGCATTATTATAGTCAATGCTAGGTCAGCTTGGATGAGCATGTAGCAATATAAATGTAGCCTTAAAGGGATAATGCATTCTTCATGTAAATCAAATGCAATAAGAGCAAGGTTTGACAACAGTGGTTTGTCGTTGTGTTTTGCAGTAGTCAAGGAAGGTCATTAAGGTTGTATGATAGTCCAGAGGAGATAGTCAGTGATAGGCATACTAATTTGCATTACATCTCTTCTATATTTATGATACATTTTAATTGGTATTAATTCTAAACAGAGGATTGAGATATCAAAATCAGTGTTTATTAGAAAAAATCAAGCACTTTTGACACTCATCATGCTAGAATGTGTCATGTTAATGACAGTAGGTGGGTTTCAATGGCAAGCCTAGTATTGAGTACATAGTCATAGATCAACCATGTATGATGCAAACTTGTAGATTACAAAGAAAGAGATAAAGGCAGTATGCAGGTCTATGTTTCATGTACCATGAATAATAATGTTTTTTAGATCACAAGTAAGGGTATATATACTCAAAATAAAGGAGATTATAGTGAAAGGACAAGGAACAAAGGTCTGCCACAATGAAGAATGGTGTAAATTAAAACCTTTGAAGTTCCTAGATCTCAAGGAAAATCAAATAAAGGATTGAATGACATGTTCTTTGTCAAAGTTGTGCATGCTCGATAGTTAAAAATTATGCCAAATAATAGGGAACAAATGGTAGTTTGAGGATCATATTGTCTGGGAAGAAAAATAGCTAGAACACTATCAAGGTTAACTATGTTGATCTTCATCTTCAAGTTGCAAAGGGAAAAGGGTATGTGCAAGATCATGATGGGCCAAAAAGTGGCAATATGATGGGTATGTGGCTGACGACTTTTTTTAACCCAAAATTGATGAAATGAAAGGATTTTTAAAGGAGATTCTTAGCTTTCCACCAATATAAATTATGTTTTACTTTGAATTTAATAAATTACTATTATTCATTTTCTATTTGAATTATGACTAAAGTCCTGATTGATAGGCTGATTGAAAAACATCTATAGCTTTCAAATGGTATCACATTTTTTGAATCCGAAACATGCTTCACATACTATAAGATTAAAAAAAAAGAAATGAATTTCATGAATTTTTGACCAAGTTAAGGTGGTCAGACATACGAGTTTTTTATATTTTTTAAAAGTTGTAATAAAAAATTCATAATTAATTATTTACTTGGAAAAAAATTATAAAAAATATACATCACATCTGGACATGAGTCCTCTACTTATATATAAAATCTTATAAATAAATATTATCATTTTATTGTGGTTAGGGTGGTCAGACAAACACCTACTTCTTATTTTTTCCCTAAAATTTAAGTACTATTGCATTGAAATTTTAAATTTTCACCAAATAGATTCTTTTTTTTAAATAAACCTAGTAGTTTAGAAACTACATTCAATTTGTTACAGATTATATTCTTACATATTTTTGAAATAATATAGATAACTTATTCAAATTTTTACGTCAAGTTGCCTAACTTTGATTTTTCTAATTTTTTTGCCACTTAAGGACCTATTTTTTCCATGATGATCCTGCACATACCCAAAAGCAACTACAGTATGCAAAGGTACTATCATAAAGTTAGGCTAGAGGATAAAGCATGATGTGATAAAAAATTGTGCATAACATAGGGATAATGATTTGCATAATGGAGTTTCAACATATTCTTTTCTTTCAAATTGTAATCTTTTTCCTGGCCTTTGTTTAGCAATGGTTGGAAGCTTCAATTTTAGTCTAAATAAATATAAGAGCCAGTCCTATACTCTTTTCTACAATATGCACTAATCCAAAGGGGTAGTTTAAAGGTCACAATCAACACATTCACATTCAATGCAGTGTGGATAATTCTAGACAAGTTTGGAGAGGGTAATTTTCAAGTGACTATCAATAAAGGGGTCTATACAAGTCAAGATGCAACCAATCATGATTAGGGATAATGGTTGGTAGTTTTAATCAAGGGAAATATTCAAGAGTAGTGATATGCTTATGAGGAAAATTCATAGGATAAGTATGGCAATCAAATTACAAGGGGATAATATATTCTTAGTATATTGTGTTTTTTTTTGGCATTTCATCAAAAAATTTAAAGCTTTGAGAAGAGTATTGGGTGTAATCCTATTTTCTTGTTCCATTTGAGGTTTCACATGATAAGTTTGTATTGTGATTACAAAAAATTCACGTGAGTGTTTGTAGTGTAGCCTTCAAGGGACAACTTTCTATGTGCAAAGGAATGAAAGTAAATGACAAGGCAGTGAAGCCAAACCTTATACAATGAAGGAGAATGCAATGGCAGCTAGATCAAGGAATAGTTGAAGATTGTTATAAGGGAATTACATAAGTAGTCTCATATTAAATGAGAATAGGATAGTCACTTTGTAAATTCACAATCAAATCCAATACAAGGTGATAGTCTTAAAAAAGCTTGATAATATTTATAAAAAGGGCAGCAAGTTGGAGATGAATGCTTTGAAATTTAGGTCTATCTTCTATGTATTGACAGTAAACATTGCTCAATCTTTCATTATCAATGCTTAATGATAGTGTCTTGAGGTTCACATGGTAGATTATTGACTACAAGTAAACGTTGCTATTAGGTGAAGTGATTAAGGATGAAGACATCTAAAAGGAAGAGGATAGTCCCTACATCAGAGGGTAGTGTTTCATTGCAATGGATTTTTAGATGGTTGCCTTTGCATACTTTGACTGTCCTCTTGTATCAAAGGTCTCAAGGTACTGTCATCAAACTCTTGACAATGAACCCTAAGCAAGGTTTTTCATCTCCTCACATAAAATAGACTTAGGTTTTAATGCTTCTTTGAGTAAAAAAATTTCCTATCTCTACTTTACTATGTCTAAAATACTCCTAAGGCATGTAGAGGTGTCTACTAAAGAAACCCACTATAATTTTGGCATATCTCATGACTTTCATAAAGATCAAAGTGCATCAATACTATTTTATTCCATTCAATATGGACTATTATCAATTGTTTGATGTCACTCCTTAGTAAAGGACTATCTATTAATCCTATTTCAAATATCCTATTAAAATTTTATCACTGTATCTAGGGTTTCAATAGCCTAAATATAACCTCTTTTCATAAAAGAAAACAAGAACTTCATAAGGCCTTTGAGGCATACCTAGTAGTTTTATGCATGGGAAATATATGCAAAGTCTTTAGATATTTCAACTGGCATTGTGGGAGGTGTCTGGGAGTTAGGAACCGCATATCTCTCTTCAATCCTAAGGAAAACCATCTCTTCACTTCACCTTCCATAGGAGAAAAACCATAGTATTCATCTTCAACATGGAGTTTTCTTCATATTTACCCTTCTCCATGAATATTGTTGTTTAAACATGAAGTTAACCCTAAAATTTCTTCGCAACGTGAGCTTCTCCTACCCTTTCCTTGAAACTTGGTGATATCTTCTAGTTTTTCTTTGTTTCTCATTCAAATTTTAGTGCCAAAACCCAATTTTCCTTTATTTCTTTATGGTTTGAAACCTTTTGTGTGAAGCTAATACCTTTTAAATAAAAACTTTTAGCAAATTTTTAAATAAAAGGTCAACATTTTCTCCTCCCTTAGAACAAAGACTTTAAGACAAAAAATATTTAAATCAAATATCTAAATTTGATTTTAAACAACTACCTAAGACTTATGAAAATATGTATTACAAGTCTATTGATACATTATTTATTAATTACATAATCATTATATTTACTAATAGTTTAGCAGTAAATTTTCATTTATATGATATGAATAATTTATTAAATACCATAAATTGTATAATGTAGAAATAAACATATTATTAAACTTTAATATCATTGTAGACACCTAAATTTGGACACTTAATTTATTTATCCCCTTTTGTTTAAACATCATGTTATTTGCATTAATTAAGTAATATTACTATTGTTTAATTAATACCCTTAATTCTACCAAATCCCTAAGGTATTTAGTTAATAATTAAATACCTTATCTCTTTAATCCCCCTTTCATCAAATGAATTAAATAAATATGACATTTATTTAATTCCTCACATGTCACATCACGTTTCCTTAATCTTAATCAACCTCTTAATCTCTTCATTAGGGATGTGTGCATGCCTAATCCTTGATTAGGATGTGTCACATCCTCCAACTTTTGCAAGTTGGCTTCTAATCCTCATTAACCCTTAATTATCCTCTGATTACTGATTAGTTAAGCCTAATTAGTACCTTGGTCAACTCTCCCCATCCCCTAAGGAATTTTTAATTCCTTTTTATTCATCTCCTCTCTTCCCCATGTGAATTTTTAATTCCTTATTCCTCCTATCCCTTTTCCACGCATTTTCTAAAATCTTTGACTTGTCACATCCTGTGGACAAGTGCTTCCATTTTTGGAACCTTGTCTTTTCCATGGGATTCTTCAAGCATATGAATTTTTAATTTACATTCACCAAGATTCTTCTCATCTCTCAATGTACCAAGGTACATTTCCTTCTTCAACATCACTTGTCCTCCACCTTTGTCAAGGTGTGAGGGCTTGTGAGTCCTCACTCACCATAGCCGTACATCTTGACCTTGGTGGCTCAATCTCAACCATTGAATTCTTTAGAGAATTCAAATTTCTCTATAAATACCCCCTCTTCTAGGAAAAAAAAAGAACTCTTAGCCATTTTGCAACCTTATGTTGTCATTTTGTGCACTCATTTTTCTTTCATCTAGCCATCCATTTTAGCCATTTTGCATTTGCATCCCACCATCTACTTAATCTTGCATTTAGCTACATTAATAGTAATCTAAGGAGAATACAAAGCAATCCAAAATCTAGGGCCAACCAAGGAATTTCAACAACAAAGAAGGTATAATCATCTTACAATCTTCATTTTAGCTTATTTATTTGCTTTATCATTCCTTAGGCTAATCTTGAGGTGTTTGTGTTTTTCCATTGCATTTTAGTTGTTTAGAATAGCTAAAACTTGAGGATATCACAATCATATTCTCTAATTTTTATTTTTGTGACTAATTATTTAGTTGTGTTTTTTACTCGACGATCAAATTAGTCACTTATGATGATCAAATTAGTCATTTATAGCTGTATTGCAAAATATGATTAAAATTTAGAAATTTTGATTTTTTGTGACTAAAATTTTTAGTCACGTAGTCATTTATTTTCCAAATTATACTAGTGCATGATGCCAACCTAATTATTTGTAAGATAATGAAGAATGATGAGGAGGTAGTGTTATTCCCTCTTGAGAGGATAGTTGTGTTCTAATAACATGAGTGTGCTCTCAAAATGGATAGGAGGACTAGAGGATGAAGGATAGAAAGAGGATGGAATTGAGATAGATGGATAGTGATAAATGATGGATAAGAATCATGCTACAATGGGATAATTAGCCTATATTTGATATTGTACTTGATGTTATACACCAAGCTATAAGGAACCAGGGTAATAATGTACCAATTACATGATCAAAAAGGTCAAGTGCAAAGATATATGCCTTATGACACAGGATATTGAAGACCATGATACCTTTGTGGAAATATGGTGAAAATACCATGATAGATGCAAGCAATGATACACACAAGAAATATGCACAACAAGCCAAATAAACCAAGACTATGCCCCTAGTCAAGCTCAAAACTAACTGATTAATTGAAGGATTGACAATGATGAGGATAGCAATGTTAAAGATAAGAACAATGTTTACACCAAGGATTGTGTTGTTAGCGATAAAAATAATGCTTGGATGGTGAAGGATACATACCTATGATGATAATTTGATTTAAGTTGATCAATGGATTATTAGCTAATTTGGATCAAAATCGATGGATGCTTTTAGGATGACGAACTAGCTTGCAAGATTGAATTGCATGGATTAGGATTGATTACATTTTGAAGGATTTGTTGGGTATTTTGGATAAGGTGGATGGAAGGAGGATAAATGGATTAGATAGGATGAGATGGAATGGATAAGAACCAATGACAAGAGAGAACCAAGGCTTGGTAAAAGATGGAAAGAGTGGGGGATTTATTGGATAGGAGATAGAGGTATTGAGTGGATGGAGAGGTATTGTAGATGAGAGGATAGGATAATGGAGCTCCAAGGACTGAGTTGCAAAAGAATAATATGCACCATACTAGAGGTAGTGCAAAAGAGGATGAAAGCCCATAATGGTAAAGGATTATGAGGTGGGAGGCATGTGTACATAAGGGATATGGATGGTAGAGGAAGGTTGTAATTGTCCAAAGCATGCATGGATATTTTGGTTTTAACCTTATAAATATCAAAGGTAGGAAGTGAGGATGGATTTAAATAGGATGGAAGGAAGGAGACAGGATGGGGGATGAGGGATGAAGGATTTGGAAGAATATGGATAAGATGTGGTAGGTAGCATAATATGGATGAATCTTTCCACCAAGTGTAGAGTGAAAGAGGATAGGGGGATAAGTTCACAAATATGGGAGACCAAAAAGGGTCTTAAATGGCCACTTTTTTTTTGAAATAAAAAAAGATTGACCTTGGATGAGAAATTGAAGATAGTTACACTCAAAATTTGAAGTTGCAACAAAAAAAAGATTCACGGTGCTCTAAATCTACTTTCTAAAATACTATTTTTTTAAATGGTAGAGATTAAGGGGTTCAAAAAGGGGGCCATGCAAAGTGGTCTTATTTTTTCAAAAAAAACATAACATAGTGTTTGGTGTAACTCCCCTTCAACATTAACTTTTTTTAGTATTTTAAAAATTGTTTTAGTGAGAAATTAGCTAACACCATGTAGTTTATGCTTGATTTTTTTTCTAAATTTGTAATGAATATATGATTTTTTACTAGTTTTCAAAGTGGACACATCCTAAAAAAATAGAAAATTGAGTGTGTTCCCCCCTAAAAATTTTAAAAATTGATCAAAAATCATTTTTTTCTTATGTGTAAAATGGAGTCTAGTTTCTAAAAATGTAATTTATTAAAAAAATTGATGAACAATTAAAAAATAAAGTCAAAAATACCACACATTGGTTTTTTGACAAAAAATAGATACACTAACAAAATAAATTAAAGATAAACACCTTGACATATTCAAAACATGAAAAAAAAATCATGGTTAGAAAGATAAGAGAGAGCTTAACATTATCATGGTATTCTTTTACTTGACAGTAAAATACATCAAAACTTGATGGGGAGCATGCTCAAGATTATGTCATTTTTCTTAATATTTGCAAAAACACATCTTTGGATGTTGAAAAGTCACTCCAAATCTTTGAGTTGGAATCCCAAGGAAAATCCAAGCCAAAGGTTTGGAAATTTCCTAATCAAACAATAATGTGGGTGCATTATAACATGCTCACATTATCTAATTACACATAATGTGAGTGTGTTATAATGTGCTTAGACAATTTTTTTCTTTGGATTTTTTCCTCTTTTTATTTTTTCTTTATCTTTATTTTTCTCTTTCTATTTCAATGAAACTATACACATGAAAAAATCATTTAAGTATAAGTTAAATTTAAGTTTAAATATTTAATGTATATAGTTTCAAGATGTTTGAGAATGATTTTGAATCTTTAAGAATTATAATTAAGATTCCAAGTTTTTGGAATCCCTACACTCTAGACCTCTCTCTCTCTATGTCCATCCCTTTCTCTACCTCTCTCTCTCATAAGCCCAAGATCTACCAGGTCTCTCCTCTAAGATCTCTCTCTCTCTCTCCCCATCCCTCCTTACTTTTCTACTTCTCCATCTCCCCTCCCTCTCTCTCTCTACCTACCACTCCCTCCCTCCTTCCTTCTCTACTCTCCATCGCCCCCTCTCTCTCAGTTTCTCTCTATCTCACCTCTCTCTCCTTCCCTCTATCACCTCTCTCTCTCTCTACTCTCTACCTCACACTCTCTCTCCATAATTCTCTCCCTTCCCCCCTCTCTCTCTCCTTCCCTCTCTACTTATCTCCATCTCACTTGTCCCTCTCTAGCTATCACTTTATCTTTCTATCTCTCCCCACTTCCCTCTCTACTTTGTATCTCTTCTCTCTCTCTCTACCTACCTACCTATCCCTCCCTCTCTCTCTCTTGCACCCTATATACCTCTCTCCATCCCTCTATCAATATCTCTCGACAATTAGGAAGAGGTAATTAGAGAGAGGAAGAGGTAGTGAGAGACAAGCAAGGATAAGTATGGAATGAGGAAGAGGTAGGTAAAGAGGGATATGAGAGATAGATAGTAGATAGGGAAGGAGGGAGGGATGTAGGGAGAGAGAGAGGGGGGAAGGAGAGGTAAGTAGAGAGAGGGAGAGGAGTGATATAGAGAAGTAGAGAGAGGTGAGAAGAGAGAAGTAGAGAGGGAAGGGAAGAGAGAGAAATAGAAAGTGGAGGGATGAAGAGAGAGAGGTGAGATGGACAGTAAAGTGGGAGAGAGAGAGAGAAGTAGCAATGGAAGGAGAAATCGAAAGAGAGAGGTGAGATAGATAGAAGTAGAGTGGACAGAGTGGAGGAAGGGAGGGAGTGAGGGAGAGATAGAGAGGGTTATGTGATATAGATATAAGTATATAGGGAAGGAGGAAGGGGGAGACATTGAGAGAGAGAAGTGATAGAAATAATTAGAGAGGTAAGGGGGGAGAGAGAGAGAGAGAGAGAGGTTGGAGAGGTAAAGAGGTATTTCTTAAGCTCAAGGAAGAGAGAGTCAGATAGAGATAGATAGATAAAGGGACGAAGATATTGAGAGAGAGAGGTATGGAGTGTAAGGGATATACAAAGAGTGAGATAGAGAGAGAAAGATGATAGAGCTTAATGTTTATTAAAGTTTGACCTCTTGATTACTAAAATTTGATTGTCTAAAAAATTATAAGATCTTCTAAAGCCTAGAATCCACATTTTAACTCCTAGAGATCTAAAACCATTATCAAAAATCTTGAAGCTATATACATGAAATATAACTTAAATTATAAGAAATTAAATGTCTATATGTAAATGTTTATTCCATGTTTATAGTTTCATTAGAAGATAAATAGAAAGAGAAGAGAAAGAAAAATTTCAAAAGAAAATAGTAATGTGGGTGCATTAAAGTATGCTCACATTAAATATAAATGCAATCCCATAATGTTATTGTGTTATAATGTGCTTGTGTTATGTCAATGCAATCCCATAATGTGAGCATATTCTAATGAACTTGGGTTATGGCTTGGTAATGACTGGGCCTAGGCTTAGTTACTACTAATATATAATGCGAGCATGTTTCATTATAATGTGCTTGTGTTTTCTCTTTTATGGGACCAAAAATTTGAGTGGCCACTTTCTAGTCCCCCATCTTGGTGCACATTCCCAAGGATTACACATGATTCTTTTTTTACCAAATTTTCATTATGACACTTGCCCATGTGGGTTTTTTTGGAATGGTATGGACAGATAGAGATAAGGACAAGGATGTGGATAAGTGGATTTGGAAGATAGTGCATGCATGATAGGGGGATGGAGAAAGGAATCAAGCATATATTTCTATGGATGGTATCCCTTGAAAAATTTCTATAGTAGAATCATGGCAAGGGGGATGGAATGGATGGGGGGATGAATAGGGATAAGGGTTTATATAAAGAATGTGATTAAAGTAGGGTGATGGGGAGGGTGATGGGGATGAGTGTTGGATGACAAAATGGGGGTTGAATGAATGAAAATGATAACAAGCTCAACATTGGCACACCCATTGAGGGGTGGTAGAGTTGTGGAAGTGAAGTGGATTTTGGATTTTGAGATTTAGATGGAGTAGTGGATATGGATTTTGGGACATAGGGGCCTAAAATGGATTTGGAAGATGATGGATTTTTAGATGGAGAATTGGATGACTTAAGAGTGTGTGAAATTATTGGATTAACAAGTTTGAATTCAAATTTTGATTGTTCTTTGAGATGTAATTATTCTATGAGTAGTTTTGGAATACACATGGTTTTTGTCTTTCATTTCTCATGATTGGCCTTTCTGGATTTTTTTAATTATTATTTTTCTTTTGGATCCTCTTTGATGTATGTGGATTTTTGGATTTATGTATTTTATATTTGGAATCGAAATCGCTTCCAAGAGCAATGGGATTAATGGATTCTAAGGAATGATATGGAGGTCTTATGGATGGGTTGATGTATGTACCTAATGTTGATCTTGATTTATGATAGGATATAATAATTTTGAGATATGGGTGAGAAGGGGTGCAATGTAAGGACCTAATATGGATGGAAGGGATGAAGGACTTGATTTTGGGACATAGGGACCCAAAATGGGTGGAAGGAATGAAGGATTAGGCTTTGGAACATAATGGTATGAGATGGATTGGGAGGATGGGGAATGTGGATATTTGGATTTATGGATAAAAATATAAAGATGTGTTGCACTTTTATAAAAGAAACAGTCAACACTAATCCAAATTTTAAACTTGAATCACTAAAAAGTGGCATATATGTTTTGAATTTTAAAATGATGTAAACTAATTAAGTGTGTATTTTTCGTATATTTTATATTTATATTTTTTTTTAAAAAAATTGAGTATAATTTTTTATAAATTGACACTATAATTTAGTTGATAAAATGTTGAAAAGTGAAGTTACATGAGACATTGATATTTATATAGTAAATTTTATTTTATTTTCTTCAAATATTTTTTGTATTTATAACTTGAAACTTTAGTGCATGGATATATTTTTTTCCAATTTTGGTAAATATATATTTTTAAATAAATATTAAAATGTGTGTGTATTAAAACACAATTGTTTCTATTCAATTTCAACTTTCATATTAACTATTTATCTAAAATATAAAAAAAAAACATTATGCCATCTTGATATATATTCTTTTATCTAGTGCATCATTTTTTTCAAATTTTTAATAAATTTTAGTATTTTCATTTACATGGTAATCAACCTAATATTTGTGTGTTGATAACCTACTTTTAGTAAAATTAAAAAATAAAAATAATAATTAAACTATTAAATATATATGTATATATACTATAAAACCGCAATTATTGATCTACAAAAGGGTATTTTACATGAGTAGGAGTTGTTGAAACATAAAGTTTTTCAAATTATTTTATTTTTTTGAAAAATTAGCCTCAAAGTGGTGTTACATATGCATTTATCCAACAATTTTAGTTGGAAAATTTGTGGACATATCTAACTTAGTTAGAATGTATATTACTAGATCATATGTTTGACCAAAATTAATTTTTAGTTAGAAATACTTTAATTCACTTATGTTGATAAGTTGGCCAAAAGTGTGACACAACTTTATACTTGTACCCTTATATGGTGGTATTTTGGATTTGGCATGGATGGAAGATGTACCACCATCTTGAGCTTGGTATCCAAGCCCATGATAGTTTATATTTTATATGATTTAGAGGGGTTCTAAGATGCCTTGCTCATCGATACTTGTGTCAATGGGTTAGTATGGTTTGACTACACTTGATCCATGAAGAATCGAAGCATATTCATGCCACTAAACATCAATCCAATAGAGACCATTCAATTTAAACTAAACTAAGAATTTATCAAAAGTAACATGCTAAACTATGAAAGCTTCAAAATACCTGATCTAATCCATTTCAAACTTATCCTATTGGGGTATTGGTGTCATGTTGATGTGGATGATGAACCTTTCCCAATCCCTTGGATAATTAGCTTGTTTTGATAGATTCTATTGAAGAGAGTTGATAAAACCGATGAAAGATGTGTTATGAAACATGATATAAAACTAAATTAACATGATGCATGCTATTTTAACATGACTCAGATTAAGATGATCAATATATGCAAATGCAAAGCTAATTTAAATGGATTCTAAGATTAAAAAATATTGAAACCCTAATTAATAAACAAGCTAATGTATGCATCTAAGTTACCATGGAATCCATTAATGGAAGCTAAGTTAATTAATGCAAGTAATTAAGTTGAGATGATACTACATAAATGCTAAATATGAGTGTGAGTGTGAGTGATTTCAACAATATGAGTCTGCTCTGAGAAAGATGGATCCATTTGTCTCTAAATAATGATCTATTTATAGGAAAGCAAATGAGAAATGAAGGGTTGAGATTAGAAAGGTTAATCAATGGTCAAGGATGGAAGAAGCTAGAGGCATGGATCATGGATTCTCATCAATGGATGAGAAACAATGATGAGAATTAATCAAGGGTTCTCCTTTGTCCAAACAAACACACTTTCAACTTGTACAAGAGGTTACAAGTTAACTTGCACAAGAGGTCATAAGTTAACTTGCTCAATAAGTCAAGTAAGTTTGTTAGAAAAGGAATATTCTCCTTTTTCAAATGAGTGAGGAAAGAGAATATTCTTTAGAATATTCTCATGGGTGAGGGAAATAGATATTTAGTTAATTAAAACCAAATTTTAATGTGAAAAATGGGAAGGAATATTCCTTTGCAAGGTGGGGGGAATTAGATTTATTAGCAATTGATAATTAAAACAATGTTAATTATGCAATTTTAGAGGAATTACATGATTTTCATTAAATAAAGTGATTTAATGCAAGGCGGAAGGTGGAATGATATTTAATTAAATAACTTAGGGTTATTTAATTAAATAAGAATACTTAGGGATTTAAATTAAATAGTTTTATTCATTTAATTTAATGAGACAAAATGTTAGCATGAAATTGGGTGAATTAACCTGATTAGATTAATTAGGTTAATAGATGCAAATGATGCAATTAATTAAATAGCTAGGCTAATTTAATCAATTAAACTAAAAGAGGATGGATTTTTAGGAGGAAATGATGTTATTATACCTAATTTGAGTGTGTGATAACATTCAAGACATTTTTTAGTGTCTACATTTTACCCCTATTTGAAGCAAGGTACCTACTGTGTTGGTTCAAAGACTGATGTTGATCTCGATGTTGATGACAATGCAAAAACAAATATCGATGATATATTTGTGATGTGGATAGCCAAGCTAAAGTTGATTGATCTAATTGATTGATTGATAAGATTGTTGAGGATTCACAACAATGTAAGGATTGTGTTGAATAACACGAGGATTGGTAGGGAAATATATATCCCAATGATGATTGATTTGATAATTTGATCAAGATTTTCTAGCAAGGCTAGGAAAAAAGTCCATTAGATGATTTAATAATTATATGATCAAAAAATGGTTGGTTTCCCCCTCAAGAGATCGATCAGGGAATAAAGTGTTCTGATTAGGCTCACGATAGGTCAAAATCAAACTTATGCTTGAGATTTCAAGTTGCTTTTGAATCAAAGAGATGTAAATTTTTAGATTGTTGAGCTCAAGATGATATAGATGCCCAACTGTGGACCAACAGAAGAGGGATTGCTAGTAAAGAGGATGAAAAATATTTCCTGGAAAGCTCAAATGTTGATGTAGACAGATTGCATGATAGAGACAGTCATCGGCTATGGGTAGCCTCATGTATATTTTGATATATCACACATATTCAATACTTGGATAGAATTTTTAGTAAAGATAGAAGAATAAGAAGAACAAGATGAATGGATTGACCATTGATTTTGAGATTGATTCAAAAATTCCATGATCCACCAAGACTTTATTAGAGATGGTTATGAGAGATGCATGATGATGATGATTTTATCATGTCTTGGGATTGGTATTTTTTGTCAATCCTTATTGTTTGATATAACACATAGACACAATGCATCAAGGTATTGATAACTAGGATGGTGTTGTATCTAGTGTAATAGACTTTGACTCTGAAAATAGATAGGATAATTCTTGTTCACACCTTGACATACGAAAACCTCGTTGGAATGTAAGTTAGAAGCTTACAATATATCAGACCAAAGCATACACAATAGTCAACAATGTACTCCAAACAACCTCCCTACACACAACTAAGCAAGTATGCACCAAGATTATTTTACAAGAATACACAAAAGCACAGTAAATGAAAGATAATGATTGATGCCACATTCCTTTTTCTCTAAATATTTTGATGGACATCATTGAGAGGTCCTCAGAATGGGTCATTAAGATAAATCATTAGAAAATATCAAAGACAAGCAGTCAGTGTTATCCATATCTCTTGCCAGTTTAATATAGCTAAGGTGATTTTGATGTTGATTTCCATTACAAGAAGGATGCATCCTGGGACATTTTGATCAGATTTTTTGATTAGGATAAGGTTTATGATAAGTCGTTGATACAAACTTCACTGACTTGTTTACCTATGATCTAGACCTTAGATTTTGTCACTTAGGTTCTCACTTTGCAAATTGGGATACTTGCTTTCTATTTGTTTTTCCAAAGGTTGAAGGTGATGGTCAATTTATTATGGATGGAGGTTTAATGTGGGTGAAAGTGAAATGGGATGGGTGGTTTCAGATTTTTTTGGATATTTCAATGTTTTTGGTATTTTAAAAATGTTTTGAGGTTGTTTTTTGGTCTTTTCAAAAGTTTATGTGGATGTTTTGGTTTTTGATTATTTGAGGTTGTTTAGGGTTTTCTCTAAGATCTTTGATGTTGTTTAGGTCTTTGGAGTGTTTTCCAATGTTTTTATATTTTTTGAGTTTTCAATTTTTTTGGGATTTTCTAATATCTGGATGTTTAGGGATTTTTCGATATTTGGATGTTTAGGGATTTTTTGAGACTTTACAAATGTTTAAGGTTTTCTGATTTTTGAATGTTTAGGGATTTTCTGAGTTTCTACCAAGAACCTAACCTAAAAGACCTATCCTAGGGGCCTTAAGGGTAATCAAAGATGAGCCTTGCCTACGTTATACATGTAGAGACCACGTAGTTTGACTGACTTGACTTATTGAAGATGTGATATGAATAGATGATGGAATGTCAGTTTATTATGATAGAATCCTAAATACTAACCTAGGATGTCTCAGGGGCACATCAATGATGGCCTTGCCTACATCCAAGCTCACAGACTCATAGTTAAACAAGGTTCTATTTTTGGATTTTTGATGTTTTGACCTTTTTAGGGTTTTTGATTTGTTTTGGATGTTTTGGATTTTGACTTTAAAATTTTTGAATATTTTTGGATTTTAGCTCCACATGATTTTGGGTTTTTTGATGAAAATTTTATGAATTTTTTTAGCATTTTTTATAAACTTAAGATATACATGTACCTAATCCAATCCTTAATAATTTCCCCCAGTGTTATGCAACAGACTACCTCAATATAGGTAGGACAAACTGAACTTTGGAATATGCCAAGTAGTACTAAGGGGATACAATACTTCACGATATCAAGCTATGCTAGGGATGCAAATGGGCGATGAAATAAATAGGATGAATGATTATATGGATGCATGCAATGGATGGAATGATAGGATAAAGAGCCTAGGTAGATAGAGGTGCTTTATTTATGCAAGGTGCCTGTTTGCCAAGTTTTCACCAAGGTACTTGCCTAAAGTGCCACCGAAGTGGTTTTCACTAGAGGATGATTGTTTTTCTTTAGTTTTTTCAATCCCTTTCTCATTTTTTTGGATTTTGATCATTTTTTGATTTTTTTGTATTTTTAGATTTACACCCTTTAAGACTAGGTATAAAACATTTTAAGATGCAAGTTGTTGGTTGGTTCTTGCAAGGGTTTTCCTTCAGGTGTTGACATTTGATATGCTCCTAATCCATAACTTGTTGTGATGACAAAGGGACCTAATCAGTTAGGCTCAAACTTTCCTTTATTGTCCTGATCTAGAAGATTTTTGTGATTCTACTTTAGGACAAGATCCCCTACATGGAAAGACTGATTCTTGATCTTCTTGTTATAGCTGAGATACTCCATATTCTTCATTAGTGATTATGTTATGTAGTGAAACTCGTAGTGAGGGAAGATCAACTTCAATAGGAAATATGTCTTCTAATCTGTAGACCAAGGAGAACGAGGTTGTGCCTATTAGTGTACGGATACTGGTTTGATAGGCCTAGAGGGAAAGATTCAACTACAAATGCCAGTCATAACCAGCTTCATTGACCATTTTTTTTAGAATCTTTAGAATGGTCTTGTTTGTAGCCTCAACTTGAATATTTTCCTGGGGGTAATATGGGGTAGAGAATTAGTGTTGGATGTTAAATATTTGACATCGCTCATTCACATCATGATTCTTGAAGGGAGTTTCATTGTTTGAGATAAGGGTTCATGGAACACCATAATGGTAGATGAGGTAATTCAGGATAAACTTAGCAATTTTCTTTCCTGTTATGTAGGTCATAGGAATGGCTTCGACCCACTTAGTAAAGTACTCAATGACCATTATGATAAACTTGTGGCCATTAGATGAGGTTGGGGTAAACTTTCCTATGAGGTCAAGCCCCCACTGTGAGAAAGGCCAAGGTGTGACCATTGGTTGCAACTCCTAAGCCAAAGGATGAATTAGATATCCATACTTTTGACACTAGACACACTTTTGCACATACTGATGGGCTTCTCTTTCATGATTGGCCAGTAGTACCCCATCCTCAACAGTTTCTTAGCTAAATTCATACTGCTAGAATGGGAACCACATATGCCATCATGTACTTTTGTTAAAGCATCCAAGGCTTCCTCTTGGTTAATACATCATAGTAATGTCCCTTTGATGCTTTAGCGGTATAAGGTATCACCTAGGATCATGAATTGGGATTCCTTTTTAACAAAGGTCCTTTTAAGATTGGAGGTGATATCGGATGGGAGGGTTCCTTTGCTTAGGTAGGTAAATATGTAATGATACCATGGGGATCCAGGACCAATAATGACACACACAAATTCAAATTTTGGGATTTCTAACGTTGGTATGAGAAGTTTTTCTACAAAGAATTCACATTGAAGGACATTGTGTGCCATGTCTAACAATGATCCAATCATTGCCATAGCATCTACTCCTCAATTGTTCATGTGAGGAATCTACTCAAAAGTTATATCAATAAAAAGTTATATAAATAAAAAGGTCTTTGATACTTTCTACCATCTTATAAGGAGTAATCTTGCCATCTTTAGTTTAGTAGTCATTGTTGATTTGGTTGAAAACCAACTATGAGTCCCCATAGACTTTCATCTCTTGTATCTACCATTGAACTGCTATCCTTAGACCTATGATTAGAGCTTAATACTCAACAATGTTGTTAGTACATGGAAATAATAGCCTATAAGACTTTGGAATGAAGTCACCTTGAGGGGTGATGAAAATAATACCCACCCATGATCCATGTTGGATGAATGATCCATCAAAGTACATCTTCCAAAAATTTGTTGTATTGACAAGGAATACTAATTCATCCAAGAATTTAGATATCAATGGATTCTCTACGTAGATAGGTGCCTCTGCTAGTTGGTTTGAAATCACTTGTCGTTTGATTTCCTTGCAATCCACATACTCTATGTAAAATTTACTCAAGATCATTACCCATTTGGCCATCCATACAGTGAGAGTTACTTTGGATAATATGTATTTTAATGGTTTGATCTTTGCAATAAGCTTGATCTAATGGGACAACATGTAGTGTCTAAACAGTTGTGAAGCAAAAACCAATGAAAAGCATGCTTTCTCAATGGATGAATAGCTCATTTCATATCCCAATAAGGTCCTACTGATGTAGTAGATAGCTCTTTCCTTTATTTTCTCATCATGTTGTGCTAGAAGAGCACCTAGGGTTGTTAAGATATATAGGATCAATGGTTTGTTTGGTATCAATGGAATAAGCACTAGAGGTGTCAATAGATAGTCCTTGATCTATTGGAAATGTTTTCCACACTTCTCATTTGACTTGTAAGTTATTCCTTTGTGGAGAAGATGAAAAAAGGGTTGATTTTATTTGATAGCTACACTGTGAACCTCCTTATGGAATGCAATATTCCTTGTAACCCTCTCATTTTCTTTAATGTTTGTGGTGGTTCCATGGCTAGTATGGATTTTAACTTTTTTGGATAAATTTTTATCCCTCTTTGTGAGACGATATAACCAAGAAGCTTTCCTAATGTAACCCTGAAGACACACTTTTTTGGGTTTAGCCATACCTTATACTCTTTGATCCTATCAAAGATGGGTCCTAAGACTTGTATTTTCTCACTTATTTTCTTTTATTTTTCCAAAATATCATCTACATAGTCTTCAACTATTTTTTGGATCATGTCATGAAAGATGAGGGTCATTACTCTCTAATAGGTCACTCCTATGTTCTTTAGCCCAAATGGCATCATGTTCCAGAAATAGGTTTCTCATAGACAAGTGCATGCAATTTTGTGTTGATCCTCCTTGATGATCATGATTTTATTGTAGCTTGAAAAATAATACATGAGTGATAGCATTTCATGCCTAGGATTTAAGTCCACTATGATGTCGATGTTAGGAAGAGGGAAATCATCCTTCGAGCATGCTTTGTTCAATTATTTCAAATCAGTACATATTTTGATGCTCCCAGTGGGTTTGGAGGCTAGTACTAGGTTTGAAACCCACTTAGGATAATTTATTGATTGGATGAATTCAACGTCAAGAAGCTTTTGTAACTCTAGTTTGACTAAGAGTGTTATTTGAGGGTGCATCTTCCTTAATTTTTTCTTCACTAGTTTAGATTCAGGATAAGATGATAGATGATGCACAACTAATTTTGGATCAATCCCTAGAATATACGTATATGACCATGAAAATTTATCTCTTTTCTCTTTCAAGAATGTTTCTAGGTTTTTATATTCTTTATCTAACAACGATTCAACATAGAAAGAGATCTTGGGTGCTTCTTCTTTTCCCACATTGACTGGAGTGTCCTTTTCTACTAAAACTATTGACTTCTCTAGATGCATTTCACTAAGGTGGAGATTGAATTCCTCATCCTTGGGTTCCTTTGATAGGTTTTCACCCTTGGACATGTCCTTTATTTTTACTATTTTAGCGTTAGAGAGTGCCACAGTGTGGTTTTCACTCAAAGATCTCCAAGGTAGATGCATGTCATCAATTTTGCAACTGAAGGACTCAATCATGTCCCCATAGTATGCCCCTATATCTAGCTCTATATCAAATCCTACTTTGTGATCTTCCCATGGTAATTTGTCATAGATTCCCAAGAATTCTAAGATTTCTTCATCATTTTCAAATAAATCTAGAATTGGCAGTCCTCATTGGTCCAAGTTAATGAGTTGTGGGTATACTAGGCATATTTCATTTGGTTGGTGGCTTGGGGTGAAGTTTGATATAGATATCATGAAGAGGGAATTATTCTCAAATAGTTCAACAACAACAAGGAGGAAGTCATCTAGGGTAGTATCACGTGATGTTGGTAACGAAGAGGAAGCCTTGGCCCGTTTAGTGGGAGTACCTTTGCCAATAAGAGTAACCTTACTAGTTGTACAACCTAGGCAAGGATTCCTTGGAAATTTCTCAGGAATGATTGGTTCTAGAAAACCATTGTCATTTTTTCCCAGTTTGTCACTCTTGGTATATCCCATCTCCTTTATTAGATGCAAGCTTTTGTTTTTCATCTTCCATGGGAATAACAAGGATGGGTAATTCATCTTGATGGAGTAGTTTAGAGATATCCTCCTCATTGACATCTTCTTTGTTTAGGTCCCCCCACTTGGTGAAGGTAGTAGCTAATATTTTGATAGTCTCAAGGGCATTGTTGCTAGATGTGGGTTTTTCATGAGATTTGGGAGAAAGAGGTAGCTCTCCCAAAATAAAAGTATCCTTTGTTATTTTTTAGTTTCCACAACCATCATCCTAGATCACTACTTTGATGTCAAGTATGTTATGCACAATGGGTATTTTCATTTTTTGAGGTAGATGCAAGGGATGATGGGTCAACAAATGAGGTAGAAGGTGTAGGCCCTTTCTCATTCTTGGGTATTTGGGGGATTTAATAAATCTTTGCCTCAAGATTCTTTCAATAGTAAAAATGCTCAAGATCTCCATGGATGGTAACTTCTCTACCCTTGAAAGGAAACTTTGCACACTTATGGTAGGTTGAAGCTACAACTTTTAGGGCATGGATCCAAGGTCGACCAAGAAGGATGTTGTAGGGAAAGTCAAGCTCTAATACTTGGAATGTATTTTCTATAATGATGGTGCCTACTTGGATGGGTAGTGTGATGATGCCTTTTGATAACCGTTCTTGGTTGTCATATGTGTTGAAAGGGATAGGACAACTGAGGAGGGGGGTGAATTAGTTCTCACCAAAATAAACTCAAATTGCAAACACTCATCAATTTTTCATCCACTTAGTTTTGTTATCACATATGAACATGAAATGAAAATAACATAAAGTAATGTAAACACGGTAAACACAAATTTACGTGGAAAAACCATAGTGAGAATTAACTCACAATATAAAGTAATTGCAAAACTGAATACAAAGAGGCTCACTGTGCAAAAGGACTCACTGTCTAGATACAAAGGCTCACTACCTACAAATACAACTCACTATCGAAAAGGATTAGAGTATTGAAGTGGATTCACAACCAAAATGAACTGCTAAGAGTGCACCTAACACGTGTTGATTCAATTTCCGTGATGCTCAATAAATAGACTTGACACACTTCATCTTCTTCATACTTCTTCGCATTCATAACTTCACAACCCAACTTCACACACACTTCTTATTCACATTCTTCTCAATCTCAAAACTATCCAATATATATTTTTGATTCATCTGCAAGCATCAACTAGGTTGGCCTAATTAGATGCAACCCTTATTTACCAAAAATCAACTGTCGGCTTCAAGCATAGACAAAATATTTCCAAAAGTAATCCAAGCATGTAGTATGCTGCATCATTTTGGTATGGAACTAAGATAGGTCACACATACATCTGCACAACAAAATAAATTCATTGCAACTTCAACAATGTAATAGGTCGATCAGTGATAGACCTAATAGAAAAAATGTAGCAACAAAATAATGTCAATACACCATATGAGCACCTGTGCACGAGAGATTTTAAATGTACATTCTTCCAACATCCATAAACCATTTCCTAAAACCACAAGCAACAACAATCAACCACAAAGTATTGTGGACCAAAATACTAGAGGATGTAAATTGTATGCTAGTTCAAAATACTAGATAAAACAATGACTTAGTCTTGCAATTGCAACTCATATAACATGGTGACATCAATGACAAAAAAAAGTTGTATAATTAGAGATTATTCTTCATTCTTCCAATAATCTCCCCCTTTGTCATTGATGGAAACATGTGCCACAAAATTCTCTCCCCCTATCACAAGTATTCTTTCCCCTTTTACTATTCTTCACATGACTCTCTCCCCCTTTGACATCAATGGAAAAGGGTGACAACAAAAAAATAGAATGTAAACATATGTACATGATAACATTGTATACACAAAGGAATTCCAACTCCCCATTTCAAACATTAAACTAAAAATAACAATTTTTATATGAAAAAAATTATTTTACCTTTCTCTTATGGTTGGAAGAATCCTCTTCTGAGCAAGCACAACCAAATTCATTCTAGCACTCATACTATCTAGTAAAGATAACAGCGTAAATGAGGATTTCTAGTCTGAAGACAAAAATTGCCGTTCACAATCTTCTACATCAGAAAGTATTCTGGAGAGATGATCCAACCGGACCTCAACAATCTCTTTAACCAACGAAAAGGTTTTAACCAACTCTTCTCTTTGTCTCTAAGAAATCAGAAACTCCACTTGTAATTCACAAAATATTATTCTTTGTTTTCCATTTTTTCTTTGAAGAAATTGAAAATCATTCCAATGCTATTTACCTCAAATTCAATGGCTTCAATTTTTATTCTAAAATTATCAACAGGTATAGGCCACCAAAGACAATACTTGTAGATGTCATATATTTCCTTGATGCATTCACTTGTCTCATTAATGTGTTTGAATAACATTTTCTTGGATTTGGTATATCTTCTCTCAATCATAGCTTCAAACTTATGACATTCAAGTCATTCCAACAATGTTCTTTCTTCAATAACTTCTACTAAATCATCCGGTAATAAGTCAAACATATCTGAAATTAAAATACCCCTTTTGAGAAATAATCAATCAATACATCACAATTTTAAGTCTCTTTATAGGATAGCATGCAGTCCAAATCTCACCAACCTTCTTCATATCACTATCATCGAACATCAACTGTATATCCTCTGGATCAAAGGAGTTAGACCTAGAAAAAAATCTTCTTCATTCTTCTTTTCTTCCAAGATAGTGATAACATCTTCTGTGATAGATTTTCTCCTTTTAGATTCCAGAGGGGACTCACCAATGACAAATTCCAATTATTTCTTTCTAGAAGAGGAACCCTCTTCAAACTGGCTAGGCACTAACATACCATAGCATAGATTTATCTTTAGGGATGCAAAATAGTTTTTGCATGCAATTGCATTATCCTCAATCAATTCCAAATACCTGTAAACTTGTTGTCTAACAAGAATGCTAGATTCCCACTTAACATTCTCTCTTCCCGGTAGCGAACTCAGAAAGTAAAAAATAAAACATAAGTCCCAAACCAAAAACGATAACCCTTAACCAATGACATTCAGACATTCTCAGTTAGGTTTTCCATAATAAGGCTACACAAATCAAATTGCATGTTTCCCTTCACCACAATGTGTGCAAGATATACAAAAATAGCTAAAGTAGAACCTTCACGATTTCTAAAGTAGATTTTATAAGAGATTCCATACGCAACATACCTTACGGTAGGATCTATAATGGTATTTATTGGTAGAATCAGGGATCTTTTTTGATACCAATAAGTTCCTCGACATCTTTGTATTTCACAGTTTTCTTCCCAGGGAGATCCCCAACACTCCATAAACCGATAATAGCTTTGATTTTCTCCTTCGTGATCGGATAGGGTTTTTCCAAAATAATGTTGTTGTCCTCAAATCAAATTAACAAAAACAAGATAGATTCTTTGCCTACAAACCAAGGAAGTTCTCTCCATAAATCATGCCTACAGTTTTTACGCTCTGCAGTTCATTTGTCTTCAACCCTAGTTCCATTTACTTCATCTTCTGATGATCAAATTCTTCCAATTCAAAACCCTTCAGCTTCAGTGGAATATCACCACTCAAACCTCTATCCATTTTCATGCTTATCTTTCTTGAATTCTTTATGCTTAATAAAAACTTCTTCCTTTCTCCTTCTACCCCTTCATAAATTGAGAAATGATTTAGAAAACTTCTCTCTTATTCCTAATTATTCGTAATGATTCCTTTAGATTTGTTGGCATTAGCTGGAGCTTGTTGGAATTTAAGTTTTTTTGGTTGGCATTAAATTTACATTGATTTCAACTCATGGTATACAATGTTTGTATGTAGCTAAAAGGAAAGGTTTAGCTACAAAAACATCTCAGTTTGTAGTTTTATAGTAGTGTGCAATTCATGCGACAAGAAGATGATTTCTTGGTGATAAGAACTTCAAAGTAACCAACCTTAATAGAGTCAAACTGACCTTAACAGATGGTTACTATTTTAATACATGCAAAAAATCCAACTTTGCAGCTTGGACCAATGTGTGAAAGCTGACATGGCTAAAGGATATTGGAAGAATGACGACTTTGTAATTATCTAGAGTTTGGCCAACTAAATCATTTTTTATCTGCTAGGGTTTTATGTATGTGTAGATTTTTTTTGTGTATGGCTATGTTAGAAGATTGGTTTTTCTTCTATCAGTGCTAAGAGATTTTGACTACTATAGGATAACATGGTGCTGGTTCAACCCTAAGTTTAAATATTTTTTTTGTCATTTTCTACAACACAAGGTATGGCGGTTTTTTTTAATCTATGCTTATCAGATTTTTACCTAAGTTTAAGTTGCTTTGGGCTGGGTCGAATAAAATCATATTTTATTCATTATTTGCTTAGTTGTGAAGTATCCTTCCGTAGCAGTGATTGAATGAAAATAATATTCAAATATTTGATTTTAAGTTACCTCTAGTAGTTTCCGAGGATGCCCTAGATAATTTTTTTTATTGTAGATTAGAAATTGCAATTAAATTTAAAAGTTGTAGATAATACCAAGCAGATTGAAGCTATAGGAATCTAATTGTTGTTGTGATTTAAATATAGAAGAATCATATTTTATTTAATGGCAGCCAATTTAAAGAGGAGAAGCAAAATTGAATCCTTCAGCTACTCAAGAAGAGCATTAAATATTTGTAGATGGAATAACAGAAGGAGAAAAAGATTTAGGTTTATTATTTTTTACAAAAAGTTGCTCCAGGAATTTATCAGAAATCTGCAAATAGATTGCTACAGAAAAGTCAGAAAGTTACTGACAATAAATTGTAGAAAATATTTGTGTGAAGATTAGGGCTACGAATTTTTCCTTGATCTATAGGAGCAACATATAACAAAGTTTGTTATTCATTGTTGATGTATGTACGTGGCGTTCACCTCTAGTGCAGTGAGAGAGAAAGGCTCTGAGTGGAGAGTAGAGAGGTGTGAGAAGAGAAGATAACTATGTGAAAACATAGTATGTATTATGTTTGAGTGTTAAATGTTTATTTCTGTAGAAGAGTGTGAGGGTCTATGATAAGCTTTTGAAAGAAACTTATCATGTGGATGCAAAAGAGTTCATAGAGGTTGGTGTGAAGCTAAAAATAGAACAGAAAGAAGAAATTCAAGAGTACTTGTAGAGACAGTTAATGATTGAAGAATAGAAGTTGTTTGAGGAAGAAAATCAACAAATTCTTCATAAGTTCAAAATTTTATATGAGTTACAAAATCTCATTTGTAACATGGTACTGGAATTATAATCATAAATCTCTTATTGTAAACTCATCTGAGTGGTTACTTAGATTAGGGGTAGAAGCTCCTTTGAGTTGGTGCTCATATACTGGGAATTGGTGTTCCTTTGGGTTGGTGCCCATGCATTGTAACAAAAGACATTTTCATTGTGAGGTTGGATTGGAGTAGTAGCCTCCAATAGCTATTCTCACCGAATTTTTTCCCCATCTTGGTTTTTTCCTCATACATCTTGTGTTGTGGGATGCATTTTGTGTGTTTGGATTATTTTCATTTCTTATGCTCTTAGTTCATGCTTTTTGCAATTGTAGCCAGATTGCATAGAAAGTCAAAATTTGTAGTCCACTAATTCACCCCCCCTCTAGGTGGCCTTTGTGTTCCTTCAATTGGTATTAGAGAGAGGTTCGTTATTAGAAAGATTTCTCTAGCTTTGGTATATTTTAATTTGTGAACACAATGTCTAAGCATGAATTTGGTTATATGAAATTACCTATGTTTGAGTGCACTAACTATGCCTTCTGGTGTAGAAGAATGGAAGCCTACTTTTCCTCCTTAGGTTGTGATGTATGGTTGAGTGTCAAAAATTGTTACAATGTTCCCCAAACTCCTCCAACTAATCTTGATGCTAAAAAGGAATATGAGTATAATGCTAAGGCCAAGCATGCTATTCTTAGTGGATTGTCTTATACCAAGTTTTTCAAAGTTATGCACAGAAAATCTAAAAAACAAGTGTGGGATAAGCTACAAAAGATTTATGAAGGTGATGAGAATGTGAAGGAATCCAAATCAAAAAATCTTAAAGCTCTTTTTGAAGGTTTGAATATGAGAGAAGATGAAAATATTGTTGATTACTTACTAAGAGTAGATGAGGTTGTTAATGTTGTAAGAGGACTTGGAGAAGATATTGAAGACAATGTAATTGTTAAGAAAGTACTAAGGTCATTAACAACAAGATATGACAATAAATTTTCTGCCATAGAAGAAGCTAGAGACTTGAAGACTTTCTCCATGGATGAATTATTTGGTTCATTATCAGCTTATGAAATGAGGACTGTAAGTGTTGAACCTTCTAATAGAGAAGTTTCCTTCAACTTGGTGAAGAAAGGAAAAGAAGTAGCTGCAACTGTTGATCAAGAAGATCCTAGCAATACTAAAGAAAAATTTGTCAAGAAACTAAAGAAAGGATTGGGCAAGTACAAGGACAAGCTACCCTTTAAGTGTTTTAATTTTGGAAAGATTGGATATTTTGATGCTAAGTGTCCTAATAAGAAGAAGGAAGAAAACACTGAAGAAATTCATAAGTTCAGGCCTAAGCATTTCTACAAATCCAAGAAGAAAAAATATTAGAGGAAGAGAAGCCTTCTCACTGTTGAAAGTGAAATATCAGATGATGAAAGTGATTCAAATGAGGACACTAGTGAATATGATAAATAGGTTAACCTCTTCATGGCTCAAGAATTTTTGAATGATATGAAGACTTCAAAGACAGAAAATAATGCTCAATGTGGAAATACAAAAATAGTTGATAGTGATGAGGAAGATGAATATGACGCTGAGGTCAATCTTGAAGGAGAGCTAATTTTTTATCTTGATGAATTAGATAAGTTGAAAAAGGATACATGTTTGATAGGCCTAGAGGGTCGGATTCAACTAAAGATGCTAGTCATAAGTAGCTTCATTGACCATTTTCTTTAGAATCTTCATAATGGTCTTGTTTGTAGCCTCAACTTGACTGTTGCCCTGGGGGTAATACGGGGTAGAGAATTAGTGTTGGATGTTAAATATTTGATATAGCTCTTTCACATCATGATTCTCTAAGGGTGTTTTTTTGTCTGAGATAAGGGTTGGTGGAACACCATAATGGAAGATGAGGTAATTTAGGATAAACTTAGCAATTTCCTTTCCTGTTATGTAGGTCATAGGAATGGCTTCGACCCACTTAGTAAAGTACTCAATGGCCATTATGATAAACTTGTGGCCATTAGATGAGGTTGGGGTAATCTTTCCTATGAGTTCCAACCCCACCTGTGAGAAAGTCCAAGGTGTGAACATTGGTTGCAACTCCTAATCCAAAGCATGAATTAGATCTCCATACTATTGACACTAGACACACTTTTGCACATACATATGGGCTTCTCTTTTCATGGTTGGCTAGTAGTACCCCATCCTCAACAGTTTCTTCACTAAATTCATACCACTAGAATGGGAACCATGTATGCCATCATGTACTTTTGTTAAGGAATCCAAGGCTTCCTCTTGGTTAATACATCATAGTAATGTCCCTTCGACACTTTGGTGGTATAAGGTATCACCTAGGATCATGAATTGGGGTACCTTTTTAACAAAAGTCCTTTCAAGATTGGAGGTGATATCGGATGGGAGGGTTCCTTTGCTTAGGTAGGTAAATATGTCATGATACCATGGGGATCTAGGACCAATAATGACACACATGAGTTCAGATTTTGGGATTTTGAAAGTTGGTATGAGAAATTTTTCTACCAAGAATTCACATTGAAGGACATCGTGTGGCATGTCTAACAATGATCCAATCATTTCCATAGCATCTACTGCTTGATTGTTCATGCGAGGAATCTTCTCAAAATTTATATCAATAAAAAATTCTTTGAGACTTTCTACCATCTTATAAGGATTAATCTTATCGTCTTTAGTTTGGTAGTCATTGTTGATTTGGTTGATAACCAAATATGAGTCTCCATAGACTTTCATCTCTTGTATCTACCATTGAACTGCTATCCTTAGACCTATGATTAGAGCTTCATACTCAACAATGTTGGTAGTACATGTAAATAATAGCCTGTAATACTTTGGAATGTAGTCACCTTGAGGGGTGATGAAAATAATACCCACCTATGATCCATGTTGGGTGAATGATCCATCAAATTACATCTTCCATGGATTTTTTGTATTGACAAGGAATACTGATTCATCCAAGAATTTAGATATCAATGGATTCTCTATGTAGATAGGTTTCTCTTCTAGTTGGTTTGTGATCACTTGTCCTTTAATTGCCTTGCAATCCACATACTCTATGTCAAATTTACTCAAGAGCATTACCCATTTTGCCATCTGTCTAGTGAGATTTACTTTGGATAATAGGTATTTTAATGGTTCGATCTTTGCAATAAGCTTGATCTAAAGGGACAACATGTAGTGTCTAAACTTTTGTGAAGCAAAAACCAATACTAAGCATGCTTTCTCAATGGATGAATAGTTCATTTCATATCCCAATAAGGTCCTACTGATGTAGTAGATAACTCTTTCCTTTATGTTCTCATCATGTTGTTCTAGAAGAGAACCTAGGGTTGCTGAGAAATATAGGATCAATGGTTTGTTCAGTATCAGTGGAATAAGTACTAGAGTTGTCAATAGATAGTCCTTGATCTATTGGAAAAAAATTTCACACTTCTCATTCGACTTGTAAGTTATTCCTTTATGGAGAAGATGCAAAAAGGGTGGATTTTATCCGATAGTTATGCTATGAACCTCCTTATGGAATGTAATCTTCCTTGTAACCCTCTCATTTGCTTTAATGTTTGTGGTGGTTCCATGGCTAGTAGGGATTTTAACTTTGTTAGATAAATTTCTATCCCTCTTTGTGAGACGATATAACTAAGAAGCTTTCCTAATGTAACCATGAAGACACACTTTTTTGGGTTTATCCTTACCTTATACTCTTCAATCCTATCAAAGATGGGTCCTAAGATTTGTATTTGCTCACTTATTTTCTTTCATTTTTTCCAAAATATCATCTACATAGTCTTCGACTATTTTTTGGATCATGTCATGAAAGATGAGGATCATTACTCTCTGATAGGTCACTCCTACGTTCTTTAGCCCAAATGGCATCATGTTCCAGCAATAGGCTCCCCATGGACAAGTGAATACAATTTTGTGTTGATCCTCCTTGGTGATCATGATTTGATTGTACCTTGAAAAATAATCCATGAGTGATAGCATTTCATGCCCAGCTATTAAGTCCAATATGATGTCGATGTTAGGAAGAGGGAAATCATCCTTCGAGCATGCTTTGTTGAAGTATTTGAAATTAGTACATATTTTGATGCCCCCAGTGGGTTTGGAGACTAGTACTAGGTTTGAAACACACTCAGAATAATATATCGATTGGATAAATTCAATGTCAAGAAGTTTTTGTAACTCTAGTTTGACTAAGAGTGTTATTTAAGGGCACATCTTCCTTAATTTTTTCTTCACTAGTTTAGATTCGGGATAGACTACTAGATGATGCACAACTAATTTTGGATCAATCCCTGGAATATCTATATATGACCATCCAAAGTTAGCTCTTTTCTCTTGTAAAAATTTTGTTAGGTTTTTTTGTTCTTTATCTAACAAGGATTCAACATAGAAAGTGATCTTGGGTGCTTCTTTTGTTCCCACATTGACTGGAGTGGCCTTTTCTTCTAAAATTGCTTACTTCTCTAGATGCATTGCATGAAGGGGGAGATTGAATTCCTTATCATTGGGTGCCTTTGAGAGGTTTTCACCCTTGGATGTGTCCTTTCTTTTTACTATTTTAGGTTCAGAGAGTGCCACAGTGTGGTTTTCACTCAAAGATCTGCAAGGTAGTTGCATGTCATCAATTTTATGACTGAAGGACTCAATCATGTCCCCATAGTATGCCCCTATATCTAGCTCTATATCAAAGCCTAATTTGTAATCTTCCCATTGTAAGTTGTCACAGAGTCCCATGAATTCTGAGATTGCTTCATCATTTTCAAATAAATCTAGAATCGGTGTTCCTCGTTGGTCCAAGTTAATGAGTTGTGGGTATACTAGGTGTATTTCATTTGGTTGGTGGCTTGGGGTGAAGTTCAATATAGATATCATGAAGAGGGAATTATTATCAAATAGTTAAACAATATCAAGTGGGAATTCATCTAGGGTAGTATCACGTGATGTTGGTAATGAAGAGGAAGCCTTGGCCCATTTAGTGGAAGTACCTTTGCCTATAAGAGTAACCTTGCTAGTTGTACAACCTAGGCCAAGATTCCTTGGACATTTCTCAGGAATGATAGGTTCTAGCAAACCATTGTCATTTTTTCCTAGTTTGTCACTCTTGGTATATCTGATTCCCTTCATTTCATGCAAGCTTTTGTTGTCATCTTCCATGGGAATAACAGGGATGGGTAATTCATCTTGATAGAGCAGTTTAGAGATATCCTTCTCATTGACATCTTCTTTCTTTAGCTCCCCCCACTTGGTGAAGGTAGTAGCTAACATTTTGATAGTCTTAGGGGAATTGTTCCTAGATGTGGGTTTTCTGTGAGATTTTGGAGAAAGAGGTAGCTCTCCCAAAATAAAAGTATCCTTTGTTATTTTTTAGTTTCCACAACCAGCATCCTAGATGACTGCTTTGATGCTAGGTATGTTCTGCACAATGGGTGTTTTCATTTTTTGAGGTGGATGCAAGGGATGATGGGTCAACGAATGAGGTAGAAGGTGTAGGCCCTTCATCATTCTTGGTTATTTTGGGGATTTAATAAAAATTGGCCTCAAGATTCTTTCAATAGTAAAAAGGCTCAAGATCTCAAAGGATGGTAACTTCTCTACCCTCAAAAGGAAACTTTACAGAATTATGGTAGGCTGAAGTTACAACTTTTAGTTCATGGATCAAAGGTCAACCAAGAAGGATGTTGTAGTGAAGGTCAAGGTCTAATACTTGGAATGTAGTTTCTACAATGATGGTGCCTACTTGGATGGGTAGTGTGATGATGCCTTGTGATAACCATTCAAGATGGTTGTCATATGTGTTGAAAGGGATAGGACAACTGAGAGGGGGGGTGAATTAGTTGTCACCAAAATAAACTCAAATCACAAACACTCATCAATTTCTCATCCACTTAGTTTTGTTATCACGTATGAACATGAAATGCAAATAACATACAGCAATGTAAAGACAGATTTACGTGGAAAACCCAATGAGGGAAAAACCACAGTGAGAATTAACTCACAATATAAAGTAATTGCAAAATTGAATATAAAGAGGCTCACTGCCTAAAAGGACTCCCTATCCAGATACAAATGCTCACTTCCTATAGATACGACTCACTATGCAAAAGGATTAGACTGTTGAAGTGGATTCACAACCAAAATGAATTGCTAAGAGTTCACCTAACAAGTGTTGTTTCAGTTCCAATGATCCTCAGTAAATAGACTTGACACACTTCATCTTCTTCGCACTTCTTCACATTCATAACTTCACAACCCAAATTCACACACACTTCTTATTCACATTCTTCTCAATCTTAAAGCTATCCAATGTATATATTTGATTCATCCACAAGCATCAACTAGGTTTCCCTAATTAGATGCAACCCTTATTTACCAAAAATCAACTGTTGGTTTCAAGCATATACAAAATCTTTCCAAAAGTAATCCAAGGATGCAGTACACTACATTTCGGTATGGACCTAAGATAGGTCACACATACATCCGTACAATAAAATAAATTCATTGCAACTTCAACAATGTAATAGGTCGTCCAAAGATAGACCTAGTAGCAAAAATCCAACAATAGAATAATGTCAATACACCATATGAGCAACTGTGCATGAGAGATTTTTAATGTACATGCTTCCAACATCCATAAACCATTTCTTAAAACCGCAAGCAACAAAAATCAACCACAAAGTATTGTGAACCAAAATACCAGAGGATGTAAACTATATACTAGTTCAAAATACCAAATCAAACAATGACTTAGTCTTGAAATTGCAACTCATATAACATGGTGACATCAATGATAGAAAAAAAATTGTATACTTAGAGATTATTCTTCATTCTTCCAATAATCTCCCCCTTTTTCATTGATGGAAACGTGTGCCAAAACATTCTCTCCCCTTATCACAAGTATTATTTCCCCTTTTACTATTCTTCACATGAATCTCTCCCCCTTTGACATCAATGGAAAAGGGAGACCACAAAAAAATAGAATGTAAACATATGTACATGGTAACATTGTATCTACAAAGGAATTCCAACCCCCCGTTTCAAACATTAAATTGAAAATAACGATTTTTTATATGAAAAGTTTTCTTGTACCTTTCTCTTATGGTTGGAAGAATCCTCTTTTGACCAAGCACAACCGAATTCATTTTGGCACTCATACTATCTAGTAAAGATAACAGCATAAATAAGGATTTTTGGTCTAAAGACAGACATTGTCATTCACAATCTTCTACATTAGAAAGTATTCTAGAGAGATGATCCAACCGGACCTCAACAATCGCTTTAACCAACCAAAAGGTTTTAACCAACTCTTCTCTTTGTCTCTAAGCAATCAACAACTCCACTTGCAATCCACCAAATCTTATTCTTTGTTTTCCATTTTTGTCTTTGAAGAAATCAAAACTCATTCCAATGATATTTACCTCATATTCAATGGTTTCAATTTTTCTTCTAAAATTATCAACAACTATAGGCCACCGAAGACAATACTTGTAGATTTCATATACTTCCTTGATGCATTCTCTTGTCTCATTAATGTGTTTGGATAACATTTTATTGGCTTTGGTATATCTTCTCTCAATCATAGCTTCAAACTTATGACCTTCAAGTCCTTCCAACAATGTTATTTCTTCAATAACTTCTACTAAATCATCTGGTAATATGTCAGACATATCTAAAATTGAAATACCCCTTTTGATCAAACAATCAATCAATACATCATCAATTTTAAGTCTCTTGATCAGATAGCATGCACTCCAAATCTCATAAGCCTTCTTCATATCACCTTCATCTAACATCGACTGTATATCCTCTAGATCAAAGGAGTTAGACCCAAACATAAATTATTCTTCATTCTTCTTTTCTTCCAAGATAGTGATAACATCTTCTGTGATAGATTTTATCCTTTTAGATTCTAGAGGGGACTCAACAATGACAAATTACAATTCTTTCTTTCTAGAAGAGGAACCCTCTTCAAACTGACTAGGCACTAACATACCAGAGCACAGATTTGTCTTTAGGGATGAAAAATAGTTTTTGCATGCACTTGCATTATCCTCCATAAATTTCAAATACCTGTAAACTTGTCTGACAGGAATGCTAGATTCCCACTTAATATTCTCTCTTCCTAGTAGCAAACTCTTAAAGTAAAACATCAAACATATGAGTAGAATCCCAAACCAAAAAGGATAACCCTCAACCAACAAAATTCAAACATTCTCAGTTAGGTTTTCCATAATAAGGCTACACAAATCAAATTGCATTTTTTCCTTCACCATCATGTGTGCAAGATATACAGCAATAGCTAAAGCAGAACCTTTATGATTTCTGAAGTAGATTTTATAAGAGATTCCATACGCAACATACCTTATAGTAGGATCGATAATGGTATTTATCAATAGAGGTTAGGGATCTTTTTTGATACCAATAAGTTCCTCCACATCTTTGTATTTCACAGTTTTCTTTCCAAGGAGGTCCCCAACACTCCATAAACCAGTAATAGCTTTGATTGCCTCCTTTGTGATTAGATAGGGTTTTTCCAAAATAATGTTGTTGTCCTCGAATAGACTTAACAAGAACAAGATATATTCTTTACCGACAAACCAAGGAAATTCTCTCCTTAAATCATGCCTAGGGTTTTTACGCTCTGCAATTCATTTTTCTTCAACCCTAGTTTCATTTACTTCATATTCTGATGATCAAATTATTCCAATTCAAAACCCTTCAAATTTAGTGGAATATCACCACTCAAACCTATGTCCATCGTCATGCTTATCTTTCTTGAATTCTTTATGCTTAATCAAAACTTCTTCCTTTTTCCTTCTTCCCCTTCATAAATTGAGAAATGATATAGAAAAATTCTCTCTTATTACTAATTATTCATAATGATTCCTTCAAATTTTTTGGCATTAGATGGAGCTTGTTGGCATTTAAGCTTTGTTGGTTGGCATTAAATTTTCATTGATGTCAACTCATGGTCTACAATGTTTGTATGTAGCTACAAGAAGAGGTTTAGCTATAGAAACATCTCAGTTTGTAGTTTTACAATAGTGTGCAGTTCATGCGATAGGAAGATGATTGCCTAGTGACAAGAACTTCACAGTGACCAACCTTAATAGAGTCAAACCGACCTTAACAACTGGTTACTATTTTAATACATGTAAAAATCCAACTTTGCAGCTTGAACCAATGTGTGAAAGCTAACATGGCTAAAGAAGATTGGAAGAATGACGACTTTGTAATTATCTAGAGTTTGGCTGACTAAATCATTTTTTATCTACTAGGGTTTTATGTATGCGTATATTTTTGTTGTGTGTAGCTACATTAGAAGATTGGTTTTTCTTCTATCAGTGCTCAGAGATTATGACCACTACAGGATAACATGGTGTTGGTTGAACCCTAAGTTTAAATCTTTTTTTTGTATTTCCTACAACACAAGGTATGGCGGTTGTTTTTGATTGATGCTTATCACATTTTTACCTATCTTTAAGGTGCTTTGGGCTGGGTCAAATAAAATCAGATTTTATTCATTATTTGCTTAGTTGTGAAGTATCCTTCTGTAGCAGTGATTGAATGAAAATAATATTCAAATCTTTTTGTTTAATTTACCTCTTGTAGTTTCTAGGGATGCCCTAGATAAATTCTTTTATTGTAGATTAGACATTACAATCAAATTTACAAGTTGCAGATAATACTAGGAAGATCGAAGCTATAGGAATCTAATTGTTGTTGCGATTTAAATATAGAAGAAGCATATTTTATTTAATGGCAGCCAATTTAAAGAGGAGAAGCAGCATTGAATCCTTCAGCTACTCAAGGAGATCATTAAATATTTGCAGATGGAATAACATAAGGAGAATAATATTTAGGTTTATTAATGTTTTACAAAAATTTGCTAAAGGAATTTATCAGAAATCTACAAATAGATTGTTACATAAAAGTCAGAAAGTTACTGACAGTAAATTGCAGAAAATATTTGTGTGAAGATTAGGGCTACAAATTTTTCCTTGATCTACAGGAGCAACATATAACAAAGTTTGTTATTCATTTCTGATGTACGTACGTGGTGTTCACCTCTAGTGCACTGAGAGAGAAAGGCTCTGAGTGGAGAGTAGAGAGGTGTGAGAAGAGAAGATAACTCTGTGAAAACATAGTATGCATAATTTTTGAGTATTAAATGTTTATTTCTACAGAAGAGTGTGAGGGTCTATGATAAGTTTTTGAAATAAACTTATCATGTGGATGCAAAAGAGTTCATAGAGGTTGGTGTGAAGCTAAAAATAGAACAGAAAGAAGGCATTCAAGAGTACTTGTAGAGACAGTTAATGATTGAAGAATAGAAGTTGTTTGAGGATAGAAAATCAACAAATTCTTCATAAGTTCAAAATTTTATATGAGTTACAAAATCTCATTTGTAACATGGTACTGAAATTATAATCATAAAGCTCTTATTGTAAACTCATCTGAGTGGTTGCTCAGATTAGGGGTAGAATCTCCTTTGAGTTGGTGCTCATAAACTAGGAATTGGTGTTCCTTTAGGTTGGTTCCCATACATTGTAACAAAAGACATTTTCATTGTGAGGCTGGATTGGAGCAGTAGCCTCCAACAACTATTCTCACCGAGGTTTTTTCCTTGTACATATTGTGTTGTGGGATGATTTTTTTGTGTTTGGATTAGTGTCCTTTCTTATGCTCTTAGTTCATGTTTTTTGCAATTGCTGCCATATTGCATAGAAAGTTAAAATTTGTAGTCAACTAATTCACCCCCCCTCTCAGTGGCCTTTGTGTTCCTTCAATTGGTATCAAAGTGAGGTTCCCTATTCGAAAGCTTTCTCTATAAGTTTGGGTAGATTTTAATTTGTGAAAACAATGTCTAATCATGAATCTAGTTCTGTGAAATTACCTATGTTTGATGGCACTAACTATGCCTTCTGGTGTAGAAGAATGGAAACCTACTTTTCCTCCTTAGGTTGTGATGTATGGTTGAGTGTCAAAAATGGTTACAATGTTCCCAAAAATCCTCCAACTGATCCTAGTGCTAAAAAGGAATACGAGTATAATTCTAAGGCCAAGCATGCTATTCTTAGTAGATTTTCTGATACTGAGTTTGTCAAAGATATGCACTGCAAATTTGTAAAACAAATGTGGGATAAGCTTCAAAATATTTATAAAGGTGATGAGAATGTGAAAGAAGCCAAACTACAAAATATTAGAGCTATTTTTGAAGGTCTAAAGATGACAGAAGATGAAAATATTGTTGATTACTTACTAAAAGTAGATGAGGTTGTTAATGTTGTAAGAGGACTTGGAGAAGATATTGAAGACAATGTAATTTTTAAGAAAGTACTAAGGTCATTAACAACAAGATATGACAATAAAGTTTCTACCATAGAAGAAGCTAAAGACTTGAAGACTTTCTCCATGGATGAATTATTTGGTTCATTATCAACTTATGAAATGAGGACTATAAGTGTTGAACCTTCTAATAGAGAAGTTGCCTTCAACTTGGTGAAGAAAGGAAAAGAAGCAGTTGCAAATTTTGATCAAGAAGATCTTGAAAATATTGAAGAAAACTTTGTCAAGAAACTAAAGAAAGGATTGGGAAAGTACAAGAACAAGCTACCCTTTAAGTGTTTTAATTGTGGAAAGATTGGAAAATTTGCTGCTAAGTTTCCTAATGAGAAGAAGGAAGAAAAAACTAAACAAATAAGAAGTTCTACAAATCTAAGAAGAAAAACTATCAAAGGAAGAGAAGCCTTCTCACTGTTGAAAGTGAAATATCAGATGATGAAAGTGATTCAGCTGAGGACACTAGCGAAGATAATAAAGAGGTTAATCTCTTCATGGCTCAATAATTTTTGAATGATATGAAGATTTCAAAGATTGAAAATAATTCTCAATCTTGATATACAAAAATAGTTGATAGTTGTGAGGAAGATGAAGATGATGTTGAGGTCAATCTTGAAGGAGAGCTGATTTGTGCTCTTGATGAATTAGAAAAGTTGAAGAAACAACATACCAAATACAAGAACAATTCCTTAAAAGAATAAGACCAGTTAGAAAAGACTATTGTCACTCTAAAGACACAGTTGGAAGAAGTACAAAGAATAAGTAAAGTTTTGAAGTCAAAAGTTGAGGCAAAGAAAAAAGAATGTCATAAGTTGGAACAAGAAGTAATAACTCTATGGAAAGAGTTAGAAACTTATCAAGAAGATTTAAAGTTGAGAATGAAAAATGAGAGTAGCACTAATAGTCTAAATGATATACTTGGTAAGTAGAAAAAGAACAAAGATTATAGTGGTGTTGGCTATGACCATGGTCAGAGCTCTAATATGGGTGAAAAAACCAAGAAGAAGATTGTTTTCACTATTGCCACCAATGAAAATGTTTTTGCCCCAAGAGATAGTACTGATGCTACCCTAAAGGATAACGTTGATGTCCTACATGTTAATGTTGTTGCACCAAGAATGAGAAGGTCTACTAGTGTTGTGGGAACAACTAGAAATATTTCTTGGTATAGTAATTGGTATGCCCCTAAGTTTCATGGTTATTGTTTTAGATTAAATGCATTTGGTCATAAGTTCATTCATTACAAAATGGTGAAGAGATCAACACCAAATTTCATGAGAAAAAATCATTTTGCACCTTTGAGAGATTTGGATATTGTGTGTTACAACTTTACTAATCTGGGACATAGAAGTGTAGATTGTAAAAGTTTAAGTCAGACTGATAAGATTTTATACTTTCCTATGTTCAATGAGAAAATTGAATGCTACTATTGTCATAATTATGGACACATAGAAAAGTTTTGTAGAGAAATATCTAATAAACTTGAGAAGAATGTAGTTGTTTCCCCCAAGAACAAAAATGAAGAAAAATTAGTAGCAAAGAAGATTGAAACCAAACAGGAATGGAAAGAGGTGAGCAATGATAAAGTTCAATCAATCATGTTAGCACAAACAACATTACACATAGAGAAAAAAAATCTATGGGTGATAGATAGTGGTTGCTCCAACCACATGACTGGAGACATGAACAAGTTCAAATAGTTAGAAGATTGGAATGGTGGTTCAGTTAATCTTGGTAATAACTCCTCTATCAAGATAAAAGGTAAATGAACCTTAAGTATTGGTGGAAAACTACTCACAAACGATGTATATTATGTTGAAGGACTTAAACATAAAATACTTAGTAGAAGTCAAATGTGTGACATCGGTTATAAGTTTTCATTTGATTTCAAAGGATGTGAAATCGAGAAAGATAGCAATGGAAGATTAGTTGTTGAAGGTAAAAGAATTGATGGAAATTTCTACAACTTGAAAGAGTGTCATGAAACTCAAAGTATGATTGGACAAGTGGATGAGAGTCAGTTATAGCATAGGAGGCTGGGAAACATAAATTTTGACAACCTTGTCTAGGTAAACTCAAAAGGTTATGTGAGACACATGCCAAAGATAACTAAACCAGAAAATACTATTTGTGATGAATGCCAAAAAGGGAAGCAAACTAAAGTGAGTTTCAAAACTAAAGAGTTCCCAACCACTAGGCCACTTGAGTTAGTACATATAGATTTATGTGGTCCTACAAGGACAAGATATTTAAATGGTGAAAAATAATTTATGCTCCTGATTGATGACTACCCAAGGATCACTTGGGTAACCTTCCTACAAGATAAGTCACAAGAATTTGAAAGGTTCAAGGTATTCAGAAAGATGGTGGAGAAAGAAAGTGGTTTCAAGTTGAAATGTTTAAGATCAAACCATGGTGGAGAATTTACATCAAATCAGTTTGAAGACTATTATGAACAACATGGGATTAGAAGACAATATTCTATTGCTCGAACACCTCAACAAAATGGAGTTGCCGAGAGGAATAATAAGAGTGTGAAAGAAATGGAAATAACTATGCTTAATGAGTCAAACCTGCCAGATGTTTATTGGAAAGAGGTTGTTCATACATCAGTATACACACTAAATAGAGCCCAGCTAAGAGTTCACAACAAAAGAACACATTATGAGCTATGGTATGGTAAGAAACCTTCTATCAAATATTTCAAAGATTTTGGTAGTAAGTGTTTCATTAAGAAATATGATGATGGAATTGTTATTTTTGATGCAAGATGTGATAATGGAATATTCTTAGGACACTCAACACATAGTAAGGCATATAAATGTTTCAACAATCGCCTCAAGAGAATAGTTGAGTGTGTACATGTGAGAATAGATGAAGATTTGTAGCAGTCAAGGAAAAAATTAAAAAATCAGATTGAAGAACATCATAATGAAGATGAAGAGCAATCAGAAAATGAAGAAGAAGTAGTTGAAAAACCTCCAAACAAACCCCCTAGCAAGTATGTTCAAAAGTACCACCCTGGAGATCAAATTATAGGAAGCAAAGATAGTGGTGTGAAGACTAGAAGAAGACATGCTAGAAATTATGATCAAGTCAACTTGTGTCTTCTAACTGAAATAGAACCAAAGAGTTACAGTGAGGCCAACAAGAGTGAAGATTAGATAAAGGCTATGAAAGAGGAGCTACAACAGATTGAAAGAAACAAAACATGGAATTTAGTTCCAACACTAGCTGATAAGAACATTCTTAGCACAAAATGGGTCTACATGAACAAACTAAATGAAGAAGGTAAAGTGATTAGAAATAAAGCTAGGCTAGTATGCAAGGGATACTCACAAGTTGAGGGAATAGGTTTTGAGGAAACATTTTCTCCAGTTGCAAGACTAGAGTCTATTAGAATTTTCTTAGCATTCTCAATTTATAAGAAGTACAAATTTTATCAAATGAAGGTTAAGTTTTCATTCTTAAATGGCAACCTTGAGGAAGAGGTCTACATATCAACAACTTGAAGGGTTTGAGTCACTTGAAAAAGGAGATTATGTGTGCAGATTGAGAAAAGAACTATATGGGTTAAAACAAGTACCTAGAGCATGGTACTCTAGATTGGACAATTATTTACATCAACAAGGCTTCAAAAGAGGATGTGTTGACAAAAATCCCTACATCAAAGTGGAAGGTAATCATATGATTATCATTGTTGTTTATGTAGATGATATAATATTTGCTAGAAGTCATGATGATTTGTGCAAGAAATTTGTTGATCAAATGCAACAAGAGTTTGAAATGTCATTGATAGGTGACCTGGCCTACTTTCTTGGTTTGTAAATTTCACAATTAGAAAAAGAAATTTTTATTTCACAAACCAAGTATGCTAAAAACATGTTGAAAAGGTTTCAAATGGATGATTGTAAGCCTGTTAGTACACCCATGGTAACTGGATGCAAGTTATCCAAGAATGATGATTCACCTAATGTTGATCAAACCATGTTTAGATCCATGATTGGTAGTCTGTACCTTACTACCTCTTGACCATATATTGTACAAGCAGTTTGTATGGTAGCTAGATTTCAAGCTTCTCCCAAAAAATAACATTTGAATGTCGTAAGAATAATTTTCAGATATTTGCAAGGAAGTTTGACCTATGGTTTATGGTATGCTAAACATGATGACTTCACTTTGCAAGCATACATAGATGTCAATTGGTCTGGGTGCATAGATGATAGGAAGAGCACGAGTGGAGGTGCTTTCTTCCTTGGTGGTAGATTAGTCTCTTGAAATAGTAAAAAGAAAGAATCTATTTTTCTTTCTACAGCTAAAGAAAAATACATAGCTATTGCCTCATGTTTCTCTCAAGTTCTCTAGATGAAACAAACACTAAAAGATATTTAGGTAGAATATTCATAACCTATTTCCATTATGTGTGACAATTCTAGTGCAATCAATATCTCTAAAAATCTAGTCATGCACTCACGAACCAAGAACATAGCTATTAAGTACCATTTCTTGAGAGAAAAAGTAAGTGAAAAAGAAGTTCAACTTGAATATGTGAACATTGGTGAGCAAATAGCTGATATCCTTACAAACCATTTCCCAAAGACACATTTGAGTATTTGAGAATGAGATTGGGAGTTTTATCTCCCTCTTCTAACACTTAGTTGGATAAGGACATTCATGTTTTAGGGGGTCTTATTGTATTTCATTTTACATCCCTGAGTTTTTTCTACTTCAAGGGGGTAGAAGTGTTAAGTGTGAAGTTCAAGGTGAGTTGGTTCTTGATACAGAGATGGTTGTTGCTCTAATAGTAATTTATAATGTTTGTTGCCCTTTCCAATATTATTGCTACTCTTTATGCTAGCACCTTGTTATGTTCATGATAGGGGGGACAATCTGAAAGTGATGTGTTCAATCAATTTTCTATTCAGTTTTATACCACAAGGGGAGAAGATGGTATGCAAGTTATGTACGCACAATGGTATCTAATCTACAAGTGATCTTTATGTCATCCTTTTCCATTGTTGTCAAAGGGGGAGAAAAGTTCCAAAGAAAAGTGTTTTCAAGTTTATCTAGATGAAGGAAATAAAACTTCATTTGGCAGCATAGTGATTCGATTGGTTGACATCAATGCCAAAGGGGGAGATTGTTGGCAATAGATGGAGCTTGTTGGCATTTAAGTTTTTTTGGTTGGCATTATATTTCCATTGATGTCAACTCATGGTATACAATGTTTGTATGAAACTACAGGAATAGATTTAGCTACAAAAACATCTCAATTTGTAGTTTTACAGTAGTGTGCAGTTCATGCAAAAGGAAGATGACTACCTGGAAACAAGAGCTTTACAGTGATCGACCTTAATAGTTGGTTACTATTTTAATGTGAAAAAATCCAACTTTGTAGCTTGGACCAATGTGTGAAAGCTGACGTGGCTAAAGGAGATTGGAAGAATGATGACTTTGTAATTATCTAGCATTTGGCCGACTAAATCATTTTGTATCTGCTAGGGTTTTATGTATGCATAGATTGTTGTTGCATGCGGCTACAGAAGATTGGTTTTTCTTCTGTTAGTGCTCATACATTATGACAGCTACAAGAAAACGTGGTGTTGGTCGAACCCTAAGTTTAAATCTTTTGTTTGTCATTTTCTACAACACAAGGTATGGCAGTTGTTTTTTATTGATGCTTATAATATTTTTACCTATCTTTAAGTTGCTTTGGGATGGGTCAAATAAAATCAAATTGTATTCATTCTTTTCTTATCCATGAAGTATCCTTTTGTAGAAACAATTGAATGAAAATAATATTCAAATATTTTTGTTTAAGTTAACTCTTACAGTTTCTGGGGATGCCCTAGATAAGAAATTTTATTGCAAATTAGACATTACAATTAGATTTGCAGGTTGTAGATAATACTGGGCAGATCAAAGCTATAGGAATCTGATTGTTGTTGTGATTAAAATATGGAAGAAGCATATTTTATTTAATGGCAGCCAGTTTAAAGAGGAGAAGAAATATCAAATCCTTCAGCTGCTCAAGAAGAACATTAAATATTTGCAGACGAAATAACATAAGGAGAATAAGGTTTAGTTTTATTAATGTTCTGTAGGGATTTATCATAAATTTGCTGAAAATTTGCTATAGAAAAGTCAAAAATTTACTAACAATAAATTGCAAAAAAATATTTGTGTGAAAATTAGGGCTACGATTTTTTCCTTGATCTAGAGGAGTAATATATAACAAATTTTGTTATTCATTGTTGATGTATGTACATGGTGTTCACCTCTAGTGCAGTGAGAGAGAAAGGCTCTGAGTGGAGAGTAAATAGGTGTGAGAAGAGAAGATAACTCTATGAAAACAAAGTATGTATTATTTCTCAATGTTAAATGTTTATTTATGAATAAGAGTGCTAGGTTCTATGATATGTTTTTGAAAGAAACTTATCATGTGGATGTAGAAGAGTCCATATAGGTTGGTGTGAAGCTAAAAACAAAACAAAAAGAAGGCATTCAAGAGTACTTGTAGAGACAATTAATGATTGAAGAATAGAAATTGTTTGAGGACAACAAATCAGAAAAGCCTGCATAAGTTCATAAATTTATATGAGTTAAAAAATATCATTTGTAATTGTTGGAATCAAGGACCACTGAGAGGGGGGGTGAATCATTGTTCAAAAAAACCTAAATCATAAACCAAATCTTAAACCATTCATAGTGCATAATAGAAGTAAAGATGCAACCACAAGAAGAAAACATTCATAACACCATGACACCAATATTTTTACGTGGAAAACCTTGTTAGGGGAAAAAACCATGGTGGAGGTCAATCCACAAGTGTATACTTTGTTAAAAGTATGAAAAATAAAAGGGAATGCACTTGCATTTAGGCTCACTGCTCAAAATAAAGAAGGCTCGCTACCTTATAGAATATTTGTGTTACAACAAAAAATGAACTAAAAAGATAACATCTGCAAATGCTTGGTTACAGTTCCAATTAAGCTCTCAAAACAATATCTTGACCTTCTGTCAGATTCAACACTTAAGATTTGTTCTGCTCTGCTCTACTCTACTCACATCACCACATACACACACATTCATGCTCTCCAAAATGGATTCACTGAACTCATATGTATATCTACTACCAAATATCATTAGTTGCTTCATGTCAACTTCAACCAAATATATTCAACTAAATATAAAATATTTATTACTTAGTTGGCTCAATTCTCCAACAACACTTAATGCATATCTTCAAAGTCAGATATAGCTTAGCTAGCGACCCAAGAAAAATGTCTAAGCACAAAAAAAAATACACAAACACTTCTTATGCATCTACACACGCTACATGCATCATGTCGGCCTTCTTGCACTGATCAATAGGAAATTATCCTACCAGACCCCCAAGCTTTCACTCTGATTGATGCATCATCACAAAAACTCATTAATAAGGTATAGTAGATACATAACATCCTTCATTTGAGATCCACAACCCAAAATGACGATCCGGTGAAACATCATACTAACCAGATGCTCTGTTCTCCATTTAATGTTCCGGTAATACCCAGTTTTGCACTGTCTATTAGTATGATTATATCAAGATCTATGGACTAGAGGGATGACTTGGGTTACCATCAAGGACAACACTATATGCTAGCAAACTCCCCAAAATTCTAACGATCTCCCCATTTGGAATTGATGGAAATACTTAGTGAAAAATGACTAAGTGTTGGAAAACATAACTGTACTTCCAAAGTGCAAAATGCCAACAATGTTCTCAACATAGCTCCCCCTAAGCATGATAAGGAATTTTTAACTGCATTCTCTCCCCCTTTGAGATCAATAACAAAAATGAATTTGATCTCAACATTCTTCTTCCCTTTTGTGGTCTGAAATGTAACTAAAAACTTTCTCTAACTCCCCAAAATTTGCTTACTCTTTTCCAAAAACACTTCAAAAACTAAATAGGTACAAAACATGCACTATCTCCCCACTTATGTATTATCTCCCCCAAGATTGCTTCAAAATTTTAAAGAGATTCAATTGCTACCAAGGTTAGAAGATTACCTTATACTTCTCCTTTATTTTTGGAAGGAATTTCTTCCAGGCTTCCACTGAGATCCCAATGATTAGAATCAGGTTGTTATTTGTAGATGTTTGATTTATGATCTTAACAAGAGATTCAAGAATTGTAATCTCTTTCTCTAGCTTCTCTCCTTTCTTTAGAACTTAAATTAGCTACTCCAACCTGCCTTCAGTCAAGTCCTTCACCTTCCAAAAGGTTTCCATAAGCCTATCTTTGCTGTATAGAACTTTTGCATGCTCTGATTGCAATTTTTGAATCCTTTTCTTCACAGCACCATCCATGTCCTAATACATGTTATAATATTGACCAATTTTGTTCAGTTTAGCTTCTATTTGATCCAACTTCTCCTTATACTTCCCAACTGCATGGGGCCACTAAAGACAATAATTGTAGATGTTGTTTGCTACACTAATGCACTGTCTCAATTCATTCATCTTCTTCTTCAACTTTGTAAGCAACAACCTGAATTGTTCTTTTAGATGCAATATTATCTCATCCTCTTCTTTGTCTTGAGACTCTGAAGTCATAACTTCCTTTATACACTCAATCATTTCCTCAAAAAACACATTCTTCAGACTTTCCAAATCAATATTGTTGTATTTAAAATAAGTACCCAAAGTGCTTTCGATCAAATCATGTTCAAATGAGGGTTTAAAAATCCCTTGTGTAGCTTCACACACCTAAATTTTATCACATTAAATTTGTTTCCCTAAAAATTCCAAAAAAACCTACTTTCTTTAGATAGCAAGGAAAAAATTCATCAGCGGACCTTCCATTCTTCAAATCTCTGCACAAATAATCATTAACATAATTTAATACTACTAGCACATCTACTAACAAGATCCTACATACCGATGCCAGCATCCGACAGGAGGGAGACAAAGGATTTTCTTGAATATCTCCCCTAGGCCTAATGGCCTAAGATCAATTCCCAGAGGAATTACCAGAAGTGGATTCTGGTGCAGACTTACTTCCTTCTTCAGAATCACTCCTTTTTACCCATGTTTTCTTCATTTGATCCCTTATCTCTTCCACAGTTACTTTTTCTTTTCCTTTATCATTCTTCTGAGAATTTTTTATCCTCTATACTAGACCTCCCCTATCCATGTTTTTGTTCTGGCAGAATCTTGCAATATCCCTGACTTTGTTGCAATGATAGCACATAGGATTTCTTTGTTTCATTATATAATTCCATTGATTTTCTCTAGATCTTCAATTTTTAGCAATGATCCCAAGCCTTTCACAAGTGTAACATTTAGGATTCCTTATACTGACTGAGTTGTTTGACTTTCTTCTGCACTCAATTGACTTGTGTCCAAACTTATTATAACTAAAACAATGACCAGAAAATGATGGACTTCTTGAATTTACTTTACTTTTACACTGAGATGCCATATGACCAAATTTTTTACAAACAAAGCACTATCCATTAAACTTATGAGCATTAGGTTGTCTTACCGGATGTCTTCTTCCTTTGCTTATTTGATTTCCTTTCTTAAAATCCTTTTGTTCATATCCAAAGCTTTCTCCCTTTTCATATCCAAGGCCTCTTCTATCATTTTCATCTTTCTATCCATTAGTCAGTTCATCAAGCTTAGTAGAACTAATCTTAAACTTTTCTTTATATTCATTAGCAGTGGAAAGTTCACTTCTGAGAATAATTATCTTCCTTTCAAGTTCTTGTTCATGATCTTTGGATTGCTGCAATTTAATCTCCAGCTGAATGAACCCACTATTAGCACGGTTGCATTCTCTTTTAAGGACTGGGATAGATTCTCCTCACTCTTCTTTCTTTCTTCAATCTCCTTAGTCATCTTCATCACCATGGACTGTATCTCAAGCTTTAGAGTAGCTTTGTTTCTAGCAAGCTTTTCACATTCTTCAGTTATCTCTTTCAAGGTTTGATTCAGATGAGCATCTTCCATGCTTTTATTTTATTTCTGCTTCAGTTGATCACATAGCTTCTTCCTCTTTTATCTTGATTCATTGATTTTATCCTTTAGTGACTAAATGAATTTTTTAGCATCTGTAAGATTTGATTTCAATTCTAAGAATTTTGCTTTAAACTGATCCAGATCTTCAAGTGCCACCAAGAGCTGTTGTTCAAGATTACTAGAGCCCATTGCTTCAAGATCCACCTCAAGTTGTTAAAATTCTATAGAGGAACTTGCTCTGATACCAATTGTTGGGCTCAAGGAACATTGAGAGGGGGGTGAATCAGTGTTCAACAAAACCTAAATCATAAACCAAATATTAAACCATTCATAGTGCATAAACAGAAGTAAAGATGCAACCACAAGAAGAAAACATTCATAACACCATGACACCAATATTTTTATGTGGAAAACCTTGTTAGGGGAAAAAACACGGTGGAGGTCAATCCACAAGTGTATACTCTATTAAAAGTATGAAAAATAAAAGGGAATGCACTTGCATTCAAGCTCACTACCTAGAGCTCATTGCTCAAAATAAAGAAGGCTCACTGCCTTAATGAATGTTTACGTTACAACAAAAAGATGAACTGAAAAGATAGCATCTACAAATGCCTAGTTACAGTTCCAATTAAGCTCTCAAAAAAATATCTTGACCTTCTGTCAGATTCAACACTTAAGCTTTGTTCTGCTCTACTCACATCACCACATACACACACATTCACACTCTCTAAAATGGATTCACCAAACTCATATATATATCTGCTACCGAAGATCATTAGTTGCTTCATGTTGGCTTCAACCAAATATAAAATATATATTACTTAGTCAACTCAATTCTCCAACAATGCTTAATGCGTATCTTCCAAAGTCAACTACAATTTAGCTGGGGACACACACAAAATTTCCAAGCACAAAAATAATTAAACAAATACTTCTCATGCATCCACACACACTACATGCATCATGTCAACCTTCATTCACTTATCAACAGGAAATTATCCTACTGGACCTCCAAGCTTTCACTTTGATTGATGCACCATCATAAAAAATCATCAATAAGGTATAATAGATACATAATATCCTTCATCTGAGATTTGTAACCCAAAATGATGATTCAGTGAAACATCATACTAACTAGATGCCCTATTCTCCATTTACTATTTCGATAATACCATGTTCTATACTTTGTCTATCAGTATGATTATATCTAGATCTATGGACCAGAGGGATGACTTGGGTTTCCATCCATGACAACACTCTATGCTAGTAAACTCCCCAAAATGCCAATAGTAACATGGTATTGAAATAGTAATCATAAATATCTTATTGTAAACTCCTCTGAGTGGCTAGTCAAATTATGGCTAAAAGTTCCTTTGAGTTGGTGCTCACAAACTAGGAATTGGTGTTCCTTTATGTTGGTGCCCATACATTATAACAAAAGAAATTTTCATTGTGAGGTTGGATTGGAGCAGTAGCCTCCAGTAGCTATTCTCACTAAGGTTTTTTCCCATCTTGGGTTTTTCCTAGTACATCTTGTGTTGTGGGATGCATTTTGTGTGTTTGGATTAGTTTCCTTTCTTATGCTATTAGTTCATGATTTTTGTAATTTCTTCCATATTGCATAGAAATTTAAAAAATTTAGTCCACTGATTCACCCCCCTCTTAGTGGCCTTTGTGTTCCTTTAAGATTACCTCAAAATTGCTCCAAAATCACTTCAAGATTGCTTCAAGGTTGCTCCAAGTCGTCTTTCAAACTCTTCAATTGCACAAGTGATCAAAAAGACTTATGAACTTTATTTTATACACCATCAGTTTTCCCCCATTCGCATTAAATATGGCAGTCTTCAAAAGCTAATAAAAACCCTATTTCTCTGTATTGAAAACCCTAAATTGCTCTGCAAATAAATATTTTTGCAACTTTCCTTCTAACTTCTTTTGCATAACCTCTGTTTACTCATATTTTTCTACAACATATCCTCATGCCAACTTTTGACACACCATACATTTAGGGGGTTTGAATAATTTTCTGTTAAAGCTCCCCCTAAGACCATGCTAGGTATAATTCCCAGAGGAATTTTCTGCACCGAATGGGGGCACAGATGCATCTATTGTTTCTATCTCTTATTGCTTTCTCCAAATATTGTTCATTTCTTTCTTAACCTCTTCCTTTTCAATTTATTTCACTGGTTCATTATGTTTTATCAAATCAGACTACTTTCCCTTTTTACTTCTGTAAACTCTTGAGAAATGTCCCAATTTGTTTCAATTATAGCAAACAACATTTCTCTGATTAGATTGTACTCTACATACTTGTCTTGCACTATTTAGCTTTGTGTCCAAACTTGTTGCAACTATAGTAGTAGCCATTAAAAGATTGATTTACTCTACCTCCATAAAACTGATTCATCATCTAGGTTCTACATTCACTAGCTTTATGTCCAAATTTCTTGCATGCAAAACACTAACCAGAGAAGGAGCTAGAAAATTGATTCATCTTACTCCTACACTCTGTTTCCCTCTGACCAAATTTATTTTATGAAAAATAGATACCATTGAAAGATGGGTACCTTTAAGCATTTGGTTGTTTGATGGATGGATTTCTAGCGAAGTTCTTTGTATTTCTTTTTTTTTCCCTTTATCTTGAGTCTTATGATTGTCCATTGTATTCTACACAGCCTTTGAGTTTTCACTAGTATCATTTCCTAGACCACCTTTGTCTTTAAAGCATCTCTACGCTGCAATCAACTCATCAAGCTTGTCAGAGCTAGATTTGAAAATATTTTTATAGAGTTTTTCTTTCTCCAGATCTACTTTCAAATTCACCACTTCTTGTTCTAGCTTAGTGCATTCATCAGTCTTGCTTTGCACCATTTTATTCAAACATTCTTCAATTATTTTATTTTCCTCCACTTGTACCTTCAAACCAATAATATCTTCATTATCTTACTTCAACTGCTCACTTACTTCCCTATGTCTTTCTTTGAACTTATTCAATTGCTCTTTCAATTTCTGGACACATTCATTTGCCTTATCAAGGTTTTCTTTTAAATTGTTATTTTCACTTTCAACTTTGTCAAGATCTTCAAGCATAGCCCAAATCTCTTCTTTATCATTCATATGTTCCATCTTTAGGATCTTCCTCAATTTGTTACTAGGAACCAAAGCTTTGATACCAATTTGTGAAAGGGACAAGACAACTAAGAGGGGGGATGAATCAATTCTCACCAAAATAAACTCAAATCACAAACACTCATAAATTTCTCATCCACTTAGTTTTGTTATCAAGTATGAACATGAAATAAAAATAAAAAAAAGAAATGTAAACACAATAAACACTAGATTTACGTGGAAAACCCAATGAGGGAAAAACCATAGTGAGGATTAACTCACAATATAAAGTAATTGCAAAACCAAATGCAAAGAGGCTCACTACGAAGGGCTCCCTACCCAAAAGGACTCACTGTCTAAATACAAAGGCTTACTACCTACAGATAAGACTCATTTTCCAAAAGGATTAGAGTACTGAAGTGCCTTCATAGCCAGAATGAATTGCTAAGATTGTACCTAACAAGTGTTGATTTAGTTCTAGTGATTCTCAGTAAATAGACTTGACACACTTCATCTTCTTCACACTTCTTCACATTCAGAACTTTGCAACCCAACTTCACACACACTTCTTATTCAAATTCTTCTCGATCTCAAAACTATCCAATATATATATCTAATTCATCTACAAGCATCAACTAGGTCGGCCTAATTAGACACAACCCTTATTTACCAAAAATCAATTTTTGGCTTCAAGAATATACAAAATCTTTCCAAAAGTAATCCAAGCATACAACACGCTGAATCATGTTGGCATAGACCTAAGATAGGTCACACATACATCTGCACAACAAAATAAATCTATTACAACTTCAACAATGTAATAGGTTGGCCAGAGATAGAACTAATAGCAAAAATGCAACAGAATAATGTTGATACACCATACAAGCACCTGTGCATGAGATATTTTGAATGTACATGCTTCCAACATCCATAAACTATTTCCTAGAACTACAAGCAACAACAATCAACCGTGGAGGATTGTGAACCAAAATATTGAAGGATGTAAATTGTATAACAGTTTAGAATACAGGATCAAACAATGACTTGGTCTTGCAATTATAACTCATATAACATGGTGACATCAATGACAACACAAAATTTGTATACTTAGACATTCTTCATTCTTCCAACAATATTCTCTGATGGCGGTACTCTTTGTTTTCTCAATAATATCCTTTGAATAGGCCAAATCTTTGATCAACTGAAGGGTGCAAATGTCTAGACCCGCACCTCCATCTACTAAGACTATTTTAACCTTATTTTTATGAATGATGACCTGTGTAAAGCATGATTATGTGATGGTTGTGACAGTAGGTCTTGTTCTGAGAAGGTGAGGAGATGATCAGTGACATGCCCTATCATAGCTTGAAAATTCTCAATATCTTTATCCTCAGGGACATACGACATAGACAAAGTTTCCTCTAAGATTTCCCTATGCATGGGGGATAGCCTCAATAGTTCTAAGATAGAAATCTGTAAGGGGGTCTTCTTAAGCTAATCTGTGAGACTGTACTTGATAGTGCTTGTTGTTGGCTAAGTAGGGTGTGCCCTAGATTGAGATGGGACTCCTTAGATGGTGACCTTGCCATGTCATGTGGTGACTCCACATTCTACATGGTCCTTTGATGGTGATGATGGTAATGATGCTATCACAGGAAGCAACTACATTGGAATAGGTATGCTACACATTTGTATAATCTTTAGCTTTCCTAGTGTTGTTTCCTTTGTTATGATCTTGGATGGGTGTCTTGTATATCTAAAGATCCTGAGTACCGGACGGTACCTCAACAAATATGGTGTCATTCTCTATAATATCTTGGATAATATTTTTGAGTCACATGTAGTTCATTGTTTTGCGTCCTTTAATTTTGTGAAAGTCACAAAGATATTTTTCATTGTACCAAGGAATTTTATCCTATGGTTCTTGGTAGTATTCAACATTTGGAAGTGTTAGTAGGTTGTTCTCTACCAATTTCTTCATGATAGTCTCAATAGTTTCTGACAACTATGTATACTTGTGTTTTAGATAGTTGTTCTTATTAGGTGTTTGCCTTTATTGTGCTTTGGTGTTGTTGACCTAATTGTTTTATGGTGGTGTTGTTTCTTGCAAAGTTGGTTGAATGTTAGTGATTTGATTGTTGTTTGGCCTAGGAGAACTTAGAACCACCTTAGCATCTACCACACCATCATTCATTACATTCTTGTCCTTAGCCCATACCTGAGGCTTGTCGTTTGTACTAGCTGATGGGCAGTTATCTTTGTAGGCTTGAGTATTTACTTGTGAGTTTAGAGCTATCTCAATGTTAAGGGCCTAAGGGACAAGCTCATCATAAGATGTTATGCACTCCATTTTTAAGTGGAAGGATAGATCTAGATCTAGATTTTCTATGATAACGCCCACTTGTTGTTCATTAGGAATTGGCCATTTTCTTTTTCTTTGTCTCCATCATGGTAAGAAATTAGTGAAATATTCTCCTTTGTTTTATTTGAGAGTGTATAACTCTTCTAAGCTTACATCCATGTCAATATTGAAGGAGAAGTGATCTATGAATTTGTTAGTGATTTCTTGGAAAGTTTTGATACCTAGAGACAATTGAGAAAAGCAATCAATGGCAAGACCTATTAAACTTCATGGGAAGAGGTGCATCAAATAGGATTCATTATAGGAAACCTCCATACACATGACATTAAACTCTTTCATGTGGTCTATAGGGCTTCCTCTTCCTTTATATTTATCGAATTTAGGGATTTCAAAACTAGGAGGGAACAACACCATTGTGATGTTTCAATCAAAAGGATATTGACATAGGTTATATGTATTGGGTTTCTTCATTTTTCCCATTCAAATATCCTGTATTTCTTTTGTTAATGCCTTGAGTTGTGATGTCATATCATCTAGTGGATTGGGTGGAGGAACATATGTTGCATATTATGGTATGGTGGATGAAGTGTGTGTGGGATTCTGATATGATGAGGTGTTGTATGGTGTGTATGGTGGTGTAGGCTAAGGTAATGATGATGTCGGTTATATGTTCCTAACGTGTTTAGGTTGATGATGTTTTGTTGAGGGTTATAGTATAAACCCTATTGTTGTTGTTGTTGCGTGAGTAATTGTTGTTGTTGGGCATATTGTTGAGGTTTTTGTTGTTGGGCTTGTTGTTGATGTTGAGCTACTAGGGCTGCTTGTTGTGCTGCTAAGGTTGCTTGATGTTGTTACTGTTTTGTGAATAAGGTTTCTTTTTGTTTTTGTTGCTGATGTTGGGCTACTAAGGTTGCTTGTTGTTGTTGTTGTTGGGCGACTAAGGCTGCTTCTTGTTGTTGTTGTTGGACTACTTGCTAATAATCTTGATGTGCTTTTTGTAAAGCTAGGGCATGTTCTTGTAATGTAGGATCAACCAATGGTTGGGACATCTGAGATTTTTTTTGGGCATTGATGTTCTATGGAGATTGTAGAATGTTAATGAGAGGGTCAGGATTCCCTTAGTTTAATATTCCTTTCAATATAGTGGATTGTCGTGGATGAATGTAAGTTTGAGGTCCTATTTTATTTTTCATAACTTTGGGGACAAATAGTAAAGATGATGTTGGCATCGTTAAGTATGGCGATGTTAAGGGCACATTAGGACCTTGGGTCCACTAATTGAAAGGATTCCCATGACTGATGTTTTGGAAATTCAATTGTGTTTGGGATGTGGTCAAGGTAGTGCCTTGGTTGGTGGGGTTTTTGATCAAGGTATTTTTTTGATGTGGGTTGATGATGGATGGAATAGATGTGTGTTAGGAAACCATTGGGTTTGATGCATCAATGAGAGGATTGGATGAAGATGTTCCCTAATGTGTTAAGGGATGATTTTGCATAAGGATATTACCTTTCCCTTTTGGCTCTACTTGTGATACTTGGTCCACACTAATTTATGTGATGTTGGGAACACTTGTGGTACTCATGGGTATGGATGAAGAGGGGTGTCCTCGATATGCTGAATTTGTGAATTAATAAAGCATAAGGGGTTTATATGGCTATTGGGGATCCTCAAGAATGAGAGGAGCACCAAATGTTGGTGTCCAAGTAGTTGTTTGGGATGGAGGATTGTTATCAAGGGTACCCACAAGTGTGCTAAGTTCAAATGGAAGAGTATGGCCAAAATCCTTTGCAAGACTAGTTGCAATACTAGGATTTGGTGTTCAATTAAGCCCTAGTGATGGAGTTTTTTGAATAGTGGATGAAGTTAAACCTTGTGTTAATAATTGTCCAAAAAGAGATGGGGAATTAGGAACTATGTTCTCTAAGGCTTGGTTCTCCATGATTTCTTCCCTAGTAAGTCCAAATGGATTGTTTGTGATTTCTTCTATCTCATATGGCCTTAATAGAGACAAAGGTTGTTGTGATGGGGTAACGTGACTTCTCAAATCAAATTCTAGAGGATTAGGATCACTTGAGGTAAATGTGACTTTGGTTTTCTCTATGATTCTCTTGTGTTGTGATCTTGTTTTTACCATAAATTTTGGGTCACCTTTGGGAGAGTTATGTTGAGATTTGTAATGTTTGAACTCTATAGTTGACTCAAATATAGGTAAAAGGGATGCTCTAAGAATTTTTGGATCAATGATGATAATGGGAGATGAAAATATGAATGATATGGAGAGTGATCTTTGTAAACATTTTGGGACAACACTTTTGACTTAGGTTTGATTTTTTGATGTTTAGATAAAGGATGTTTATGAACTTAGAAATATTTAGGGTAGACTTGAGACCTTCAAGATAAATGAGTTCAAAGATGATAAATAACTTAACCAAATGCATGGAAAAGGATTCATTTCACATACAAAGTAGCTAAGTTAGGATTTGGGTTGATAGATGTTGAAGTCAAAAAGTGTTGGTGTGTTTGAAAATTTTGCAAAGTTTGGTAAGTGAAGTTTGGATTTTGAAAAGGGGTGGATGAAAGTATTTGATTGAATGAGTTTAAAGTGACAACCTGTAGACCTTCTCTTGGGGATTTTGATTTTGTGCGAGATCATTTAGAAAAGTTCAATTTTATGAAAAAGAGGATATTTATTGCCATGTGGGTGGTGGTAATATGGGTCTTCTAGCCACAATATCAACTTTTTTCTCTTCTTCATCTGAGATTGTTGTTGTGTTTCTCCATTGAATGGGTGTTTCCTTTGTTTCAAAAGTGAAGCTTCTCAAACTACTAATTATATTAGTTTTTTCTCCCTCAATTAGTTCAAAGTTTGGTTGAATGATAGCACCTGTAAGGTCGGGTTGTTCAATGGGAGTGATCGGTCTCCAAATGGTCATATGGGGTTTAATTTTTCAAGTTATCTTTCTTAGAGAGTTTATTTTACCACAAACACTTGTCTTGATTAAATTCAAACTAAATGCCTATTTTAAAAACACCATAAATTTCACAAGGTCCATTTTGTGAAAATCATGAGGTTGAAGCCATAGTTTCTTATGTTGACTTTGGGAAGTATGGGTTGAGATATAAGTCAAGATATTTAGAAATCTCTAAGGATGGAAATCCTTAGGACAAGCATTAATATCAAGGCTATTTCAAATGGTATCCATACTTTAGACCAAAGTTTTTGAAATTTTGAGGAAGAACGTGAATGTTTGTTTGCACCATTTTGGAATCAAGAAAAGTATTAAACTGACTCACAAGAATTTACCACCTTAGGTTCAAAAGATACTACTTGTTGAATCCCCACTTGGATTTCTCCAAACACTAAGAAAATATGAACAGATAGATATTTAGCGACACTGGCTCCCCTTACTCAACACACACTTCTTGGGACCACCAAAATTCAAATACTAAAGATCCGAAGATCCTAAATATTTTCCTATTTCAATAATGAATAGTAAAATGTGGGGTGGCTTCGAAACGATCATTCCTACACCAACAAGCATAAAGGTTTTTGGCTTCTAAAAAATTGGTTCATAGTAAGGGCTTTCATTCAAGGTGGCCATACACATGGCAAGATTAGCTCAAGAATATTTCAACCAAGAGGCCTCCCAGTCTCTTCCTAAGAAGAGATTTTAATGTATCACATAGATACTAAGGGTGACACTTGTCGGCATGACACATTTTCACCTTTTTTTATAACTGTTACCAATTTTTCGCTATAGCTCAATTGGTGGAGTTGGATTAAATATTGTTATATCTTAAGGTGGAAGGAACAGTTATTTCTACATATGCTAGGTGTTGATTGCATCTTATTTATCATTTCATAAGTGACAGTTGTGCATTGAGATGAGGAAACTAAGTTTCAAGAATTGTTTATCATTTTACAATCAAATGGAGTACAATATTGAGCATTCAATAACAAATAATTTCAATTGCTTTCTTTTATTTCATAAAGTGGTTCATTTTTACATTTCATTTGATTGCAAGAATTCAAATGGTGATACATTCAAATGATGGTACGACATTGCATCATAAATGCATTTTATTTTCAAAATGAAAAGCAGAAGAATGAAATTAAATATCCACACAAGCCATGGTTTTAGCCATTCCATTCAAAACAAGAAAGGAAATATACAACTGAAAGAGAAAGTGACAAGTAACATGGGACATATCTGTCATTTCCTAAGTCGAACTTTGGTTGACGCTTCATATCTTGCTCCATCCTGTTTCCACTCTTGAATGTGCCTACAAAAGAATAAGAAAGGCATCAATTAAGAGCTTGGGATATGAACTATACTACATGCCATACTAACAAAGATATATTTCAATCCTTGCAATGCATAGAACCAGCTAAAGAAACATGCAGAAACATGAGTTGAAAGAGATACATCAACATCATTATATATTGTTATTGTTTTATGCTAACATCGTTTGTTTCTTTGTGTAGGTATAGGAAAAATCATGAAGCTGATTATCATTTGAAGACCAAGCATGTGGAGAAAAACGGGCTCCCACAAGAGTAGAGCTCGACATTTTTCCCCTTATACATTACAAGTGGGCTGAGAAAGAAATTGAAATCATCATGTTCATCAAGAAAGGAAGTATGCAACTGAAAGAGTAAAATAGATTTCAGCCATCAAGCCATTAAGCCAACTGCTCATTCATAGTAGTCAAAATGCATTTTTGAAAGCTACAGGTGAACAGTGGGTTTAATCAGCTCAATCATTTCAACTGAGTACATTCATCTCAAACATTCTTGTATGATTATGTTCTTCTGCCATAGGATGTAAAACAATGCATCTTGTTTCATGTTAAAGCTATAGCAGTGTTTTGTTTCTGATAGTGAACATGCTTACATAATGCCCAATTACAAGAAGCACTGTTCAATAAAAGAGAACAAGGGTATTGTTTCAAATTTTCATTGGAGAAAGGAACTATGCATTAAAAAAATTTACATAATGAAGGAAAGAGAAGAGAGCCCCAGTTTCCCATCAGAATAGTGGATGACAAGCATCAATACAGTAACTGGTGTATTTGATTAATGAAAGTGAAAGATTCAATGAGATAGCCAATTTCATTACGGCTGACAATGAAAAATGCCTCACCGTTTTGAAAAGAATACAATTAGAGTACACTGTTTTGGATATATGTGTTGTCCTATCATTCAAATTTTTAATCATTCAAGTATACCTTTCAAAGATAGATTACACAAGAATTTCCATGTGAAAGGTTACTCCCAGAATAAGTAGAGTTTGCAGAAAAAATGGTTTGAGTGAGGATTTGGAATTCATTCATGAAGATTGTAACTGAATAAGAAATTAGAGCAAAGGAATAATATTCAAATTTAAATCAAAGAGATTTATGTGTGTAAGGAGGGTGTGAAACAACATGATAATGGCATCCACAAGTGCAAACAAGAGAAACATGAAATATTTTCAAACAAATACAGATATATGGAAGAGATCTCAACTTAAATGCAGTGCATAATTTTGAGCTTTTAAGCTCTCAAAAGTTATGCACATATGAGGGTTTCAGTCGAAGTGCACAGTTTTCTTCAAGATATCAAATACCCATATGATGAAAAACTGATGAATTTCTGAATGTAACAAATGCCATGGTGGGTCAAGCCCAAATTTTGAGTACATGATCAAATACATATTTTTACTTATTTTTTCAGAATACCCACATTGGGGTTTTGAATTAAAATATAGCTTCTACAATTTTCAATCTACACATGAAGGGTTTTATAATGAAACCACAGAGATTTCAAAAGAAAGCAGCAGTCATAGTGGTCGAGCGAGTTCCATAAGAGAATCACAAAATAACTAGGTTTTCTTCAAACAGTAAGTACCCATACGGTGAAAATTGAGAAAAGAAGAAAACATGTTGGGTCAAGCCTAGTTTTTGCATAAATAATTAAATATAAAGATTCTTGTTCATTCTTTAGAATACCCATTTTGGGGTTTTTGAATTCAAAGGAAGATAATACAATTTTCAGAGATACCCACTCTAGGGTTTTTATAAATTGCAAGTCTTCTTCATTTTTTACAAGTACCCATGTAGGGTTTTTTACAAATTTGAAGATAGAGATTATGAAATGGAGTGAGGTTCAATAAACCCAAGAAAACCATGCTCATGGCATGGCCAGCCCTTAAGAGCTCTCAAACATAGAATTCAAGCTCTCAAAGAGCTTCCAAAGAGCTCACATATGGCGGCTGAATGGAGTTATCAATGAGCAAATACAAAAATACAACAAAAAATGTTATAGAAAATGTGCATAGCCGCGGCTAGAGAAGCACAGATTTCACATATCTTTTTGAAATTTAGCTCAAAATGATCTAGTTGAAGAGGGAAATGCACATGAAAATAAAATCATTCACCTACCCTCATGGCGTCAAAGAAATCATAGTCAAACCTTGAAGAACCGAGCCAAAATGTGCAGGTCGAGCTTGTGTATGGTGGCCAAATGGCATGGCATTAAAAAATAGACACAAAAATACACAAAATGCATCATAAGCAACATTCATACTGCGGCCTGAAGGCTGAAAGTTCTATTAAAAATGAAGCAAAGGGGCTCAAAATTGTTTGAGATCAACTTACCATGAGGAGACTGTGAAGATTAATCAAGAACAGCAAGCATGGAGCTCAAATCTCCTTCAAAAAAATGAAACCCTAGCTCTCATACATGGCGGCGGCTCAGAGCCTTTTCTTCACAATCTTTTCTCTCAAAATGATGCGAATAGTGAATGAGGAGCAAGGTTTTGTTTTATGGTTTTCCCAAAGTCCCTAAGTCGACTTAGGGATTTTCCCTTAGTTTTATAAATATCAATGCCCAAATCAAATACACCTAGTGATGGTCGATTTACATAGCCTTGAGTTTTTTATGCATTATTTTTAATACCTAAGGCATTTCATTCTATGCCTATACCTTGGTAAAGGATTTTATGCCTTAGTTCATGCCTTAGTTTTTATTCTTTTGATTGATTTTCTAGAAATCAATTGTAAATGATTTTTCCTTAGTATTATTTTCAAATTGATTTTAAAAGAAATCAATAAAGATATTGATAAGAGAGATGCCTTGTAATCTTAATGATTTTTTGAGAAAATCAAGATTTGTATTGGAGAGATAAGTTTATTTTTTGCAAGAGATTACTAAAATATTTTATTGCAAAAATAAATCTAATTGTGAGATTATGAAAATTTGCATATCATGTAAAGCAGGATTAAAGCGGTGCTTTTATAAATTGCTTTATTCTTTGCTATTTTTAGCAGATTGTTTTTGGTTCTTCCTTGGGTCAGATTTGAGATTCCTCTTAGAGAGATAAGGTGTTTTATTCGCTTTAAAAGAAAATTTAGTCTATTTTGAGAGGCTTTTCAGTATGTACATGGAAAAGGTGTGTTTTTTCTACTTTTGTGCAGACTTTTGAGACAGTTTTGAGACCTTTTCCTAGAGCTTTCTTCTTGAGCTCGGATTAGGGTTTTGGAGAGTTATATCTTGAAGAAGAGTTAGTTTTCCTTCTTCTTCATTAGAGTTCAGTTAGCAGTTTCTTGCTCTTAACATTTCGAGGTTGTAAACTCATTTGTACTCAGTTCAGACAGATTTTGGCATACTCCTTCAGTTGAATAAAAACAACATTCCTATTCAATTTTGTGTCTACTTACAGTTTCAATTTTATGTTATATTGTGAGTTTTGTTCATAGAGTCCTTGTTATGTCCTAAGACTGTAATTCTTGATGCAGAAAGTTCAAAAATTCAAGTTGCATGTTGTATTTAAAATCAAGTCTTCATGCAAATTATTTATGTGTTAATTGTTCATGAGAGGTTGTGAGATATTGTGTTTTTTTCTGAAAGATGTTTGTGAGGAAGAAATCAAAATCATCATTGAATCATTAACAAGTCTTGAAATCATCAGTTAGTGTTAAATTTCATTTTTAATCTATCCTTCTATCCCTTTTCCCAGAAATTACTTAGAATAGGATCCATCTTTCAGAGAACCAGCTCACTCTGGAGATTCTCTTTTTGCACAAATCACCCACATCTGAAAAGAGTTTCCATGTTTCAACAGATAGTCTACTTTTTGCAAAATCTGACAAAGGGTGCATATCTGATTGAAAACAATAACTTTCATCACAAAAACATTTTTATATAGCGACTTGAAAGAGCTTGGATTTAGCTGGTTACTGCTTGGTTCGTTCCCTCCTTTCAAAGCAAGGAGGCAAACCCTCTAAAGATAAATAAAAGCAAGGAAGTGCATTTGTTGTTCGATATCCCAATTCTCATGAAGGGTATGTGTAGGATCATCATGGAAAAAATAGACCCTTAAGTGGTGAAAAATTAGAGTTAGGAAACTTGACGTAAAAATTTGAATAAGTTATCTATATTATTTAAAAAATATGTAAGAATAGAATTTGTAGAAAATTGAATGTATTTTCTAAACTACTAGGTTTATTTTAAAAAAAATCTATTTGGTGAAAATTTGAAATTTCAATGCGGTAGTACTTAAATTCGGAAAAAATAGTAGGTAATGCATGCGACCATCTAACCACAATAAAACCGGCAATATTTTTTATAATATTTTAGATATGGTGAGGAATCATGTCCCAATGTGATGCATATTTTTTTGTAATTTTTCAAGTAAATAATTAATTATGATTTTTTTATTTTGGCATTTGAAGTGTAAAAACTTGTATGTAAATACACATAGCGGGTAGAAACTTCATTAAATTCTATTTTATTTATTTTGATGTCTATAGGCATTGTATATAAGAATGTATTATATTTTGGATTCAAAAAATGTGATACGTTTGAAAACTATATATATTTTTTCCATCAGAAGCCTATATCAATCGGGTTTGATCATAATTCAAATAGAAAATGAATAATAATAATTTATTAAATTCAAAGTAGGCATAATTTATATTGGTGCAAGGCAGAGTCTCTTTAGAAACCCTTTTCATTTTGGCTCAATTTGGGTAAAGTTGTGTCAGAATGCATGCCATCATCATGCTTTTGTGTGTGATCTTACATACCGACGGGAAATTCACAACTTGCCTTTTCCACTTGTTTTCATTTGGACATTTTAATCCAAGGAATTGAAATATCAGCAGATTGATTCTAAAATTTCTTTTCATTCCAAAGTTATAGATGGAAGAACACATCAATGTATTCAATGCCGACACAAATGTAAATCCTAGGCATTGAAAACCACTCGACAATTTTTTAATCCTCAAAACAAGGAAGCAATTTCATTTTAAGCACCAAACAAAGTGCTAAGTTGTACTGTTCAATTTTAAACCCAAAGTAAGATGATGTGAGGGTTCAATTTTAACTGATTTAAGTGTTCATTTTAAAACCCAATTGAAAGATAGTGTGGTCCTAAAGCATAAAATGAAAAGCATGATAAATGGGTTATAATTGCCCCAAAAGTGTTAAAACACTTGTTACAATTATACTATTTAAAGACAAGAATGCTTCTTGACTTCAACTTTTATCATCCAACCTGTAAAACCTAGTTAGCCTAAAAACCAAAACAAAGTTAGAGGCATGTTAGTGATCAAATGGAGTAAAAAAATTAAAGCACGTGCTAAAAATTGATCACTATTTTTCTTACCAGAGAAAGAGCATCACAATTCATGATAGCATCACCATAAATCAATTGAGTGTCACTCTAGTAAAAATTATCGTCACTTTGTAGAAATCCAATGACAATGATAGCATCGTTATTTGGGAGCATCATTGTTTGCAAATCCTCAATACCTCTAAAATTATTCAGCGTAATCATTTATTTTAATTAGCACTAGGGTATTAATTAGGCGTCGCTATTTCTGATGATGATAATGCCGTCATATGGCAATACCCAAAAAAGGCATCATTGTATCTTGCAAGAATTAAAAAAAATGGAATTCGAGATAGATATTGATTAAATCTGATCGGCTATGCCCTCCTTCTAGTGCCAAACTATGACCGATAGGTTACTATGGGTTGACTACACTTCATCCATGAAGAATCAAAACATATTAGCACCACTAAACATCAATCCAATAGAGATCATTCAATTTAAACTAAACTAAGCATTTGTCAAAACTAACATGCTAAATTATGAAAGCTTAAAATCACCTGCTCTAATGCTTTGAAACTTATCCTATTGGGGGAGTGGTGTCGTGTTGATGTGGAATTATGACCCTTTCCCAATCCCTTAGATAATGAGCTTGTTTTGATCGATTCTATTGAAGACAATTGATGAAACTGAGAAATATGTGTGATGAAACATGATTTAAAACTAGATTAACATGATGCAAGCTATTTTAACATGATTTAGATTAAGATGATCAAGATGTACAAATTCAAAGCTAATCTAAATGGATTCTAAGCTAAAAATATTGAAACCCTGATTAACAAACGAGATAAATGTATGCATCTAAGTTACCATGGAAGACATTAAGGGAAGCTAAGATAATTAATGCAAGTAATTAAGCTGAAATGATACTACATAAATGCTAAATATGATTGTGAGTGTGAGTGATTTAAATAGTATGAGTTTTCTCTAAAAAATATGGATCCATTTGTCTCCAAATAGTGATCTATTTCTAGGAAATCAAATGAGAAATGAAGGGTTGAGATCAAAAAGGTTAATCAACAGTCAAGGATGGAAGTTGGAGGCATGGATC
>VDFB02058242.1:234784545-234987263 GCA_007258455.2 Sequoia sempervirens
CACCTAGAATAACAATTAACCTTGTATTTGTAATACATTCAATTGTCTAAATCTGGAAGCAATGTAACCAATAGTTTGTTATGTACTAGTGTCTAGGGTTAGTAGATTATGTCTAGGTAACCATATTACTATCTCCTAGCACGGGGGGTGGACCTACGGGTACCACATGGTTGGGTGGAACGTGCTCCTTACTCCGTTGGGTCCCCAGTTTTGTGATCATGGCATAGAGAGCTTCATGGATGGAGAGCTCGCACTTGGAAACTTATATGTACTTTCTTCATTGTAATTTGTAAATCTTGTATTGAAAACATCCCTCAATTGTATATGAGGTGAACATGTAATGTAATTGTAATTATTATTGAACTACCTCATCAGATGGATGAGTATTGTATATGTGATTAATTGCAATGTAAGAAAACAAGTTTGTACTTTATTATATCTTGAATGAAATTCAATGTTATGCAATGTTTATCTTTATGTTATTAATTAATATGTGCAATGCGAAATACTAAAGTCATCTATGGAAACTCAAAGTAGTGTAACATCGCATAGCTTAATGAATGTATGCAACTAATTAACTTATTAATTAAACTTTTTAAAAAAAATGAACACTTTTATACACAATTGCAACATTCCTAGGTTATTATGATCTGGGCATTACAATGTTTTAAACTAAGAGGAAACCATCAACTTTAACATCATAAATAATAATGAAAAATAATTTAAAATTTATACAACTAAAAGTAGGTCATTTAGGTCGTACGATTTTTTCCTCATGATATAATTTGATAATCATTCAAATTAGAGGTTCTAAAAGTGCTTTCCCACCTTTAAATCTAAAAAAAATTAGCAACAAAAGATGAAACACTATTCACTAGTGTATTTGAAGATTTTGTGATAGTTTGGAGGGGCATTAGGTGTGCTAGAGGGCTTGAAGACTAACTTGATTCACTTTTAAAACACCTCCTAAAATTTGACCACCATGGGTCCAAAATACAATCTAATAAAGACCTTGAATAGACCCTTCATGGAACTACAATTAAAATGAAGGCCTTTAAAGCCAACCAAAACGTGATCAAACTCATAAAATTTGTTATCTATATGATGTCAATGGATCAAAGCATAATATTAAAGTAGTATTATAGATTCTTATTCTAATAAAATAATTTTAAAGGATGAACCCACTCCTTATAGCCTAAAGCATGGAGTAGCTACCCCAAATTTCATCATTTGACCTATTTAAACCGTATAGGACTTATAATAACTATGATATGACACATAATGCAAGATCCTTCTTAACCTTAATAAAACCTAAAACTATAACATGAGTAATATGTGAGCATGACCTCTATACTATTAGGAAGTCATGTTAGTGCTCGCATGGGTTAGAATAATAATTTTTGTTATGTTAAAACAAGAGTTAGTTATAGTAACAACTCACATAACTATTCTAGGTGTGAGAAGAATTGGTTGAGATTGTATTTAGAATATATATATATATTTGGTAAATCGATGCTAAGGGGTAGCACCCATATTGAACCCGCGTCTCAACACAGGCGACCTGATGGTGTCAAAATTTGACTGTAAGCTTTCGCTCCACTGGTGTGAGTTGAGGCGAGACTTGAACCTTAGACAGCCCAACTATTGCCCTTACAACTTAACCGTTGCACTACGGGGTCAACCCAAAAATAATAATATATTATATTGTATGAGCATAAAAACTTAATTCATTAACACAACTCACATAGATGTTGAGAAGTGAAAATAGGAGGGACCAAATAAAGGTGGTTGAGAAACCCACCTAGATTTAGTGTGAGTTTGGTGGAGTTGTTATAGGAGTTAGACAACTCTTCATATATATGAAATTCATATTATTAAAAATAAGGTGTGATAAAAGAATAGTATTATATGCGTGTATATGTATTTATTTAACTTCTATAATATATGTTCAAACACTCTTATATGATATCAGAGCTAGACATGCAAAAATCCCTCACTATAAATTCAGTAAATCATGAATTCTCTCAATTCTTAAAAAAAAATTAAAAACAAATCTTTAGAAAGCTTCAATAGAGGAGAAAAAAAACTATAAATGTTTTTATTATATTGCATAATGAAAGAGAAGTGTTGCATGGAAAATGAGGGATGTGAAAGTTATTTCGGCATGCAAGCACAAAAAATAAAGAGAAACCATTAGAAATATTTTCTTTTCTAAACACATTTGATTTTGAGCTAGTGAATCAGTTAATAGCTAGCCATAAGGGAGGAAACACCATATAAAAGTTGCTATCAAAATTCTTTAGGCACAGTTGAAAGGTCATGGTAAATTACCTTTCTTAAACTTATCAAAATTTTAATTCAATAGAGTGGTTTTTTTTATGTAGATGTTGAATTAGAATTGTTTTAATATTATATATGTAATTGAAATTTATTAAAAATTAGAAGGGGGGTTAATATTGTTTTTAAAAGTGTTAATCATTTCAAGGTGCATTATTGATGGATCCCAACACCTTTTATTTTCTTCTTATTAAGGTGGGTTAGTCATGGATAAATTAAGTTTCATTGAGGAATTTGAAGGTAGAGATTTTCATACATGGAAAATATAGATGTAGTTATAGTTGATAGAAAAATATCTTTGGGATGTTGTCAAATCAAACTTAGTCTCACCAACTAATACAACTAAACTTGCTAAGTGAAATATCAAAAAATAAAAAATCATTGGGGATTATTGGCCTCCACTTTTCAAAAGCATACCTACACCATGTAGATTTCAAGAAATTTGTAAAAGCGATTTTGGAGTCACTTAAACAATATTTTTGGATCTAAAGAAGAAAGTGCCAAGATGACATTGAAGCAAAGATTGTATGCATTGAACATGGATAAAGGTACAAAAATCGTAGATCATATAAATAATTGCATTCCCTACTTTAAAACTAGTTAGTTGGAACTAATAAAAAAGTAAAGGATGATGATGCAAAATCAATACTTTTGAATAGTATTCCTAAGAGTATGTCCAGTACGGTGTTTACATTAAGCAAGGTAAAAATTACTCTTGAAGGAGTAATCTCTATTCTACTTGATTAAGATGAATGCTCAAAACTATAAGAAGTATTATATGTACAAGAAAATAGCAAGTACAAATCAAATCATGTTCCTCCAAAAGGAAAAATTAAACATTACTATTGTAAAGAAGTAAGACATGTAATTTTGAATTGTAAGAAGAGGGTACAAGATATAATATATGATAAACTAGATAAAAAAAATTATTTAGTTGAAGAAATAAATTGGGAAGAGTATGCACAGATGAAGAACTATCTTTCCCTAGTGATGAAGAGAATTTATTTTAGATAAATTCAAAATGGATATTGGAGGAATAAGAAGAGTGGGGCTAAATAGCACCTCTCACCAGCAACTAATGATTCAAGGTTTCCTTTTGTATTAAATTTTTACTTCATTTTAGTTCATTGTTGTGTGAAAGATAAAACATTGTAAACATCCTCTTGCTAAGTTTGAAAAGAGGAGAATGTATCTATCATTGATATTATAAATAGTTGTATAGGAAAGAAACTAATTATAAAGATCCTTTGACTACTGTAATTCCTGGAATTGTAATTGTCCAGTATCAATAAGTTTGTTAGAAGTGAAAGTGACATAAATTTTCATATGCAGGTGATCATGTGTAGTAAGATTCAAATAGTGGCAAGACCTAAAATTATGCATAGGCATATGATTCTATTTTTAGTTCATGCGATGTAGTTTCTCCCCATACATTCACACTAGGGGGTGTGTAGACATGGGTTAGAATAATTTCTATTATATTAAAATAAAATTGAGCTATAGTAATAAATCACATAACTATTCTAGGTGCAAGAAGAATTGGTTGGGATTGTATTTAGAAAAAATAATAATATTATAGTGTGTGACCATAAAAATGTAACTAAGTTGTTAACACAACTCATATAGAGATTGAGTAAAAATAGTAAGGAGATAATAAAGATGGTTGAACAACCCACCGAGATTTATTTTGAGAGTTTTGTGGAGTTGTTGTATGAGTTATACAAATCTTCATATATATATATGTAATTCATATTCTTCAAAATAAGGAGGTGTGGTAGAAGAATAGTATTATATGTGTGTATATTAATTTTTAAGCTTCTATAATTTGTGCCCAAATTTTCTCATACAAACACACTCAATCAAATCTAAAAGATCAAATTAAACCATAACCTAAAATATATCAAGTAAAGAGAACCATGCCAAATCAAGGGTCAATCTCAACAATGAGGGGGTCATCAAAAAAATTATACCACCTACATGATCAAATGGAGATTAGAAAATTGAGTTGATAGGATGATTGGTTCCTATTATAATTAAAATATACATCTATTGTTAGGATTAATGAAATGGCCTTCTAGGAATAAATTGAGATATTGAAATTTAAAAATCATGCAAATGAGGCCTAAAAAAAATACAGATGATTTGAAGAGTAAAAAGGGGTTCCTCATTTTTCTCAAAAAAATGGGCATGTTGTTTGAGGCACACCATGTAGCATGTTGTGTGAGGCACAATGTGTAGCACACAAAATTTAACCAATTTTACTATATGATATAAGGAACATATGTCTTGGTGTCATTTATTTTGAATTTTTCTTCTTACTATGTACTTTAGTCTAGCCTTTTGCCTCCTCATCCATCTCACCAAAAAATAAAGGAAAAGAGGAAATCAATTCATTTTAATAACATATAAATAAAGCCATAACATATGCTCCAAAACCTCATTATTATTTTCAAGAAAGGTGCTCAAACATAGCCATAGTTTTAATTATATACCAATTATAGGAGTCAACAATTGGACTACCTTTGTTGGACTTATAAATTTCTAAAAATATGATATTTGAGAAAATAAATTCCCCTTTTTTATTATCCATAGAACCTTAGATAGAAGAAACCTTATCTTTATCACTTTGAGGAACCCATGACAAGGAGGAAGCCTATGAGACAAATCAATATTTTGGCTCTTTAGAGAACCACAATTAGCTCATGAAACCAAAGTACCACTATTTTCTCTCCCTAGTCTATCCATGTCAATTTGGCATCTAAGGGAGACCAAAAATATATTAGAGTTAGTGTGGTGGAGAGGGGAGATGCATAACCACCATAATCGTTGATGGTATATTACTAACCTTGACAATAGGAGTCATACTTTTATTATGAGATGAGAGAAAGATACCCCTTTTCACCATATAGCTAGCTTAGCTTTCTAATGATTATCCATCATGCATAATAACACAATATGCCCAACCTAAAAATATCTCTTACAAGGAAAAAGGATATTCTCATAATCCAAGAGTTATTTCCATATCCTTCCCCACCTTGAGCCATACCTATGTAGGTAACCCTTTCACTATATCAAGCTCTACATATATTCTAATTGATGTAGAGTGATCTAACCCATCTATTTCAATATTTAGAGAAATAAATCTATCTAAATTATTTCCTATGCCTTGAAAACAAGCATCTACCTATATTAGGAAGGTATGGATAGAAATTGGCATTACAAAGAATGATTCTATCATAGGATTGAAGTTAAAAAGAAAAAGGTTTCAAAATAAAACATATTTATCCCAATGCTAAGGATCTCAGCTAGAATATAATCTTTGTTATCTTTTAGATTCACAAAAACATAACAATAAAAACCTTGAACACATGGGTTGATCTTTAAAGTGATGAGATTCACTCAAGTATTAGTTATATATATTCATGACATATTTGTTAAACAACATTGGAGATAGTAAAACTTACCGTAAGAGGCATGTTTTGCAAAATTTATCTTCTCATGCCACCCTCCTTAGAAAAAGGGATGGCATGGTCTTATGGCAGCAAATAGTTTGTACTAAAACCTATTTTCCTTTAAGAGGATTGTGCTTCTATATATTAACTATTTTTTTTCTTGTATTCTCTTTCATTTAAAGAGCATATTTTACTTTGCTTCATTGTATCACCTCCTTTGTCCCACCCAAAGTTTTAGCTTCAAACAAGATATTGTTTTAGGGTGTCACAAGGGATGGTGGCCCAAATGGCTCCACTAGAGGGGACCCAATACTTGTAATACATTTTTAAAACCCCCTACCCTTCTTTCAAAGCATCCATATTCTTTGCATTGCCAAACACAATGCTAGATTCAATTATGTAGGTTTGTTTACATTAGGGTTCAAAGAAGAATGGATAGGAAGTTCCATTTCAAAAACTAGATTCCCTTCTTGATTTTCTCTCAACTTCAAGAATAAGTCTTATGCTCACAAAAATTACTAAAATTAATATTTTTATGAAAATGGGGTTTTCTTTATCATTCTTTTCAAAGTACTTTATAAACTATTATACAACTTAATCCCAGTTTTTTAATTTTTAATTTTTTCTCATAACTTAAAACATTTATTTAAGTATTTGTTCTCACCTCTTTTAAAATCTTGATTTGTTATAATAATGAAAAAATAATAATGAAAATCCATTCTACTTTAGTTTAGTTAAACATATAATAATTATATCAAGAGATAATTATAATGGTAATAAGAGATAGAATATGACCAGCATGAGCGATGTTAACAAAAACATGAAAGAATCCACATATATATTTTAAAAACTAAACTTTAAAAATCTATTAAGTAAATGAATTAAAATCAGTGAATAATTCACAAAATAAAATAAAATAACTATTAAACAAATAAAATAATTTGATCACATATCAAATGAAACTGAAAATGCCCAATTAAACTTTGTTAAAATTTTCCAATTTCAAAACTCTTAGGATTTCAATTGATTGGATCTGGAAGGAACATTTGATATTCAAATATTTTATAAATCAGCATTGCATTCTTCAACATGTCTAAGTGGGACTCTGCAACTGTCCTTGTACCACTCAAATCCTCCTTATTCTTTATCCTGTTTGACTTAGCATTGTTTGTTGGAACATTAGAATAGACATTTTCCTTATTCTAATAGAATGAATAATAGTTTAATCATACCAATATACTAAGGTAATATAATAGATATTTTCTTGCAGACTGTCATACCCATATTTCTCTGAACATTTTGTCAAATAGTTTAACCATAGTAATATTATAATTTTCATTGAAAAAGCTTAGATCAAGATTAACATACAAACTATTTACTTAAATCCATTTACTTAAATCCTTTCTTCTGCAAATATGGATTTTTAATATATACCATTCCCAAAAATGATTACCAGAGTTTAATATGTCTGTATCAATGTGCACCCATTAATGATGTAACAGAATGTAAACTTTCCTGAAGTAGAACGTTGTGCATTACAGACAGGCTACCTTTCTCTTGATTGAAACAGTTTGAAAAAAGAGAGTAGAATATATTTCAAACATATCTAAATATTCTGAAGATCATCGTGCGTGACAGTAAGTGATTGACTACCATATAATAATTGAATACATGATGGACGAGATGTTGTAGTTTCCTTGTCTCATTCATTTTTGCTCTTCTGAGCTGATTTTATTCTGTAGGGTATGATATGGATATTTCTCAACCAGTTGGCAATCATTATCACCATAAAAAAATTATAGGTATCTATGATAACCTATGATAGCATCATCTTTCCTGATCCCTCCCCACCATCCGCTACACCCAAAACTTGTTTGTTACCTTTCTCATTTTATCATACTAAAAACAATTCATAAACTGTAACAACACGTGAAAACATGGCCATAGTGAGAATAATGGATACAAAATTGAACACACATGATGAGACTATGTCAGGAAATACAGAGAACCTCGGAGAAAGGCAGAAAAAAAATTCTAAAAGATCCCCGAAGATATTATAAAGCAAATGGAAACTAGTCCATTATACAGCCAACAATGTGCATGTAGTTGTACAAGGATACCCTTTGGTGATTGAATGTCTCAAGGAACATTTGATTATGGAAATCGATTTAGGGAAATTTGAAGATAGAGCATTGAAAAGAATTTATTATATTACAATTTGTAGGAATTTAGATATTGATTAGTTGTATGTTTGTGTATGTTATTTCGAACATTCTTTCAAGATTATGACCAGTTAGTCTAACAAGACTGTGTTTAACCAGCACTCTAAGCGTGGACCGCTTAGGTGGCTCATGTGGGCCTAATGAATCCAGCCGTTTCCGTTTGCCTTAGTGTTCAAATTATTCCAGAGCAGTCACACCATTTCACCACATTTAAAAACAGGTTTCCAACCTGATAGGTTTTCATTTGTCAGCGCGCTCGTGGCTTTTGCGAAAATGAGAGCTTTGGAACAGAGTATGGACGTCCAGAAAAGCATAACGGACAAGGATTATTTAGATATTACGTTTGAAAATGCTTTGGTAGATATGTATATAAACTGTAGAAGCATAGACAGGTACGTGAACTGTTTTACAGGATGCCTCAAAGAAATGTGGTCTCGTGGAATGCAGGATATGCACAAAATGCATTTGTTGAAAAGGATTTAGAAACTTTCAATCAAATGTACTCGGCAGGTGTAAAGCCAGACTCCTCAATCTTTGCCAACAACCTCCATGCCTGTTCCAAAATGGGAGCTTAGGAATAGGGTATGAACATCCATCAAAGCATAAGGATAGAGCAATTTTGTCAGTTAAACCTGTGGTGGATGTGTAGATCTATTTTCTTTGTTTCGGATCTATTTTCTTTGTTTTCTGTAGATCACATATGAATACAAGCTTAGGAGTATTTACAACAATGATATTTTTTATTTGTATCTTGTTCTTCTCTCAAGCATCTGTGCAGAATTGGGTAGGTGGTGTGAGCAAACAGTAACGAGATTGAAGAAAGAAGGATATTCAGAAAATGGAATTGTTGAAAAGGCTTTAGAAGCTTTCAAGCAAATGCAATTGTCACAGCCTGTGCCGAATGGGAGTTTTGGAATAGGGTATGGACATATTAAAGCATAAAGGATAGAGAAATTTTGTCAGATATTGCATTTGCAACTGTTTTAGTAGACATGCTTCTAAAATGTGGAAGCATAGACAAGGGGAGTGAACTGTTTTGAGATCACATTTCTTAAGGAATTCTGTATTTCTTCACAAATTTAGCATTCTTTTTGTTTGTTATCTATTCTATCTTTTTATAAAAAATGGAATGTAATAAAAGCACTCTTGCACTCTGCAAGTGTGCGAACATTCTCATATCAAAATTGGACTTTGTTTCTTCTATTAGCAAGATAAGATGTTTCAATAGGGTCTTCCTATTATTTTCCATCAATTAGCTTATACAGTTTCCATCTTTCATTCTTATTATCTTTTAAATGTCTTTAAATAATCTTGATAGCTAATAAATCAACCAATTTTTTTAATTTTTTTTATCATTTCTCAACTGAATCTTATTTAGATTAAGAATTGAGTATATGTAAGACATGTTAAGCAATCTAACTAGAAAGAAAATGATTTAAGTAATAATTAAGTAATTAAGCTACATTCATTTAGGTAAATATTATTTTTTATCAAATAGTTTAATTAAGTAATATTTGGATTTCCCATGAAAATATATAAATAAAGAAAAAAGTTATTTTACATCCATATTAGATTGCATCATCATCATTATCATAAAAATTGAAACCAAAAATAAAGAGAAGCAAATCTCTTGATAATTCAATGAGGCATCCAACAAACTCAAAATGATAAAAAAAAGCTTTCTTCTCTTTCTCAAGTCTTTTTTTATCACTTAGCTTTCACACTCATTGTGTCCCAAATTAAAGAAAAAATAGATTAAAAAATCCAAAATGAAATCACAAAGAATGTGTTTATTCATGAGACTACTGATAAATAATAATTCAATGAAAAAGCCTAAATATTAGAGGAAACACAGAAAAAATAGAATCAATAAAATCATAATAAGGGTCTTTCAGATTTAAGGAAAACTCGTAAAAAAATATAAAAGAATAATTAAGTACATCATTCATCAAAAAAAATATATGAATTGTAATATACCATGGGAGATAACTACACAATTGTACCAAATCAATATTAAGAAAAACATCCAAACCATCCATCAACATCCCACTCAAACCCATCTTGAAAACAAACAAAACCAAAACAACTCCAAAATCATTTATTACATTCTAATTCTTTTGAAGTGAATAGCCCCTTGCCTAACCTCCCAAGTGAGCTTTGATGAGAAGATTAGTTGATGGTATCTTTAGCAAGGTTTTAGTTGTGTGCTATCTGGGGTTCTTCATTCCACACTGAGTATTTGGATTTTTCTCAACCATTGGATAATTGTAGCCAAGATATTTTGTGGCCCCTCATTTATGCTTATATTTATGATTTATGTTTCTGTTGTTAGACTATGATACCTTGTGTTTGGATATTTTGATTGCTAGTTTTGAGCGATAGTGGATTTATTCTGTGACATGACGATACATTGTATGGTGATTTCTGATTTTAGACATGCTTTGAGATAGTGTAGATGTTTATTTTCAGTTGATTATTGTTATGTATATATTTGATGGACTAACAGTTATTTATTTCGTCAGTCTGATGTGACGTGTATTGGTGTGGAGAACGGAGTTGCATCACTCATTCGCGAGTGCCCTGTGATACTCAGTGATTTTTCTCCACCACGGTGTGCTATTACAATGGTTTATATATATATATGCATGTTATTTGCTTGGTTGCAGGATTGTAGGTACATGACACCGACTCCACGTGGGTACTCAGGTCTGAGCGTGTCAAGACTCAACAGATACGTTGATTGGGAGATAGTAGTTTGGTTCACCCTAGTTTAGTCTATAACCCGGTCGCTATACATTGTCAGTTTTAGTTTGTGTCGTGGTTGTCTTGTTATTTTCTGTTTGGATAAATTGTTTGAAAGGTAAATTTTGGTTAATTTTAATGTTAGTTTATTGTGCTTTAAATTATTGTTATTTAATTAATTTTTAAATGTTGAATAAATTAGTTACTTGTCATTTAATTAATTAGTTAGCTTATTTGGTTAAATGGTTTGATCTAAAAAGATTAAACTTATTTAATTAAATTAATTAATTAATTAAATTAAATTATTAAGTGTGTAAATAGTTTTATTTGAAAATTAAATATTATTTGTGGGAATGGCATTTGAATTGTAAATTAAATTTGTATTTGAAAATCAAAAAATTAAATAAAAATAAATGCATGTGGTTTGAATATTGGATGTAAATTTAAATTAAATTAATTAATTGCATGCAAATTGAAAATTGGCAAGATTGCTGAGAAGTGGTGGAGAAGATATTTTGTAACCACTTCTCGACATGTGTGCCAGTGCATTAATTGATTATTGTTGAGGTTGTTGACGGATATTATCTGGGGATTTGGAAATTACAGAGGCTATTCAATTTTCTTCACGGGAAATGAAAGAGGTTTTTGCTGTGTAAAATTATTTTTAAGAATTTGTTATTTTCTCTATATTTGGTTGTATATTTGTGGAAGATCCCTTGGAGGGAAATTATTTTGTGTTGGTTGAAGAAGTTTTGGAGGACTGTGTGTTACGGGCAACAAAGGATTCTCTTATCTACAGCCAAATCTCAAGTTACAGACAACAGAGGTGTTATAGGTATTTTTCTTTGTTTAATTTGATTTCTTTTATAAAAAGAATGACTGAAAAAATATTAGTTTAGTATTTCTTGTGTTCTTCTCGGAAATTAAGTAAAAATTTAATTTAAGCAGTACGAAAGATCTATGAAGAATTTTAAATATGAGAGAAAAGAAATTCTCTGCTGATAAATTTTTAAATCTCTGTGAAATTTGTGAAAACAAGAAATTTATAGAGAAATAAATAGGGTCAAACAGAAATTTATTTTTAAAATAGTAGGAAAACCTACAGATGAAATTTACAAAACCATTGAAGGTTTCATGTCAGAATTTATCTGTAAAAGGGAGATCATTTTGGAGATTTGTGATTCAATTGAAATTATATTAAACAAAATATGTTTATTGTCAAATTTCTTAATTTTCTGTAGAAAGTTCAATTGAAAGAAAATTATCTGTTTCCAGTAATTTATTTACTGTGTAAATTGTGTTATAATTATATATATATGGAATATGTATATATACATATATACATAATATATATATACATATGAATCCTATTATGAATATTGTTATTAAATATTAATCCAAAGAATTTGTAATTCATACGCAAATAATTTTTAAATCACACAAGTTTTATTTTTTGAAAATTTCATTTTCTTAAGAAAAAAAGCAGTGTTTGGGGGAGGGCCAAAACCCTCCCCACTCAATGTCTTGAGGGCATAGCCTCCATGGCTATGCACAATAGCCACCACGGCTGCTGGGCGCAGCCCTGGTAGGGCCGCACCCTCTCCCTAACTTTGGGAGCCGCGGTCGGGCTGCGCCGAGGGTTTCAAACATTTTATTTATTAAAACTTTTCAAAATGAAATTCATATGGTTTATGATAAACGTGATTTTAATTTTAATGTTATACTTTATATTTATATATATATTTATATATATATACATATATATGTATGTATGTATGTATATGAATATATATATATAGATATAATGTGGGTATACTTAAGTTTAATTGAAAATATATAATTTTATATATGTTATGATAGGAAAAATAATTTTGGATTTTTAAGATAAATTATATTTTCCTTAAATGATGTTATATAGCATATAAAAATTATGAATAGATAGTTTTTTTTTAATGAAATGAATTATGTAGGAAAAACAAAAAAAAAAATCATTATTAAACATGATTTGGAAATTGTGATAAATATAGTTTTGATTATCATAATTTATGAAAGATAAAGATTATGAATTAGTTGATTGATTAATTTTATACTTCTCATACTCCAAATTATTGTCTGAATGGATTTAGTATATCCAAATGATAGACGTGTATTTGCTTTAAATGGCTTCAATTTTGTATTGGGCAAATGGGGATTATTTTTATGTGTTATTAAGTCTTCCAGATGTAGTCTTTTCTTGGGAAATAAAATTTTACTATGGTTTCTTATGTTTGAACAAACTAGGGTAGTGCACTAGATTTTTGTGAATGGAATTGAGATATTCATTGTGGTATTTCTGGTATTATGTGTTGATCTTTTTGTGCACTTTGTCTATCCTAGATAGAAAACTTAGTTTCCTTTGTTATGTTTAGGGGAGTGGCTTTTTGTAAGGGCCGACACACAAAGTGGTGTCAGGGTAACTTACAAAGGGTTAGTAAGTCAGTGGTAATTAAATGACACAATAGTTAGAATTAAAACTCTTAACAAGATGTTTATGCCTTGCTTATGACTCTTGAGCTACTTCAGTCTTGAGTATAAGATGAGAAGGCCTGGAATGGAAAATCGGTGTCTTGTTTCTTCAAAAGACATTTGATTCCACAATAGTATGCAATAGGGGTCAGGTTTCGTAAGAGGTTACCAGGGTAACCCAAAGATTGGGGGTCAAACCTAGGAAGAAACACTAGGGTAACCTTTGCAATGTTGTGATGACACTCCACCTAAAGTAATAGTTAACCTTGTGTATGTAATACATTCGATTGTCTAAATCTAGAAGAAATGTAACCATTAGTTTGTTGTGTACTAGTGCCTAGGGTTAGTAGATTATATCTAGGTAACCATATTACTATCTCCTAGCATGGGGGGTGGACCTACGGTACCACATGGTTGGGTGGAACGTGCACCTTACTCCGTTGGGTCCCCAGTTTTGTGATCATGGTATAGAGAGCTTCATGGATGGAGAGTTCCACTTGGAAACTTATAATGTACTTTCTTCATTGTAATTTGTAAATCTTGTATTTGAAAACATCCCTCAATTGTATATGAGGTGAACAATGTAAATATAATTGTAATTATTATTGAACTACCTCATCAGATGGATGAGTATTGTAAATTTTATCAAATGCAATGTATGAAACAAGTTTGTACTTTATTATATCTTGAATGAAAATTCAATGTTATGCAATGTTTATATTTATGTTATTAATTAATATGTGCAATGTAAAATACTAAAGTTGTCTATGGAAACTCAAGTAGTGTAACGTCGCATAGCTTAATGAATGTATGCAACTAATTAACTTATAATTAAACTTTAAAAAAAAAATTATTACACTTTTATACAATTGCAACATTCCTTAGGTTATTATGACGGGCATTACTCTAATTTCTTATGTACATGAAATCTTTTTGCTCATGTTGTTCTGTGATTGTAGAAAGCCTTAATCATTATGCTTGTCTACTTCTTCAATATTCCAAGAGAATTCTTGATTCTATCAAAAAAAATATAAATATTATGTGTTGCAAGTATGTTGTAGGTGTTGTAATTGATGTCAACAGTATGGATATTGTTGGAGATTGCTAGTGTTGGAGTTGTTGGTGGTGTTGTCATTAGTGTTTTTTTTGGTGTAGTTAGGTGGAACATATCTTGTGTCCCTAAGGAGAGTGTGTAGAAAAGAGCAAGTAGTAGATGGAGCAGTGAAGAATAATTAGTGTAGAATGTACAGTAGTGAGAGTTGTAGGGAGAAGAGCAATGGAGAGAGCAGTTGCTTGTTGGTGTTGCCTAAAGAAGCATGCAAGTGATGTATGCAGATTTCAAAGTGGGAGAGTAGAAAAAAATCTATGCAAGTGATGCGTCAAAGGTGAGTTTGTTTCCTTTTCTATTGATGTCAAAGGGGGAGAGAGTGAAGTTTGAAAAACATAGGGGGAGAGTAATAGTTGAAGAACTCCTTGGATAGGGGAAGAGAGAGTGATGATTACAAAGAACAAAGGTAAAGGGAGAAATTGAAGTGTACCCTAGTAACGGTGAGTGTTGCTTAATGCAAAGCTACTTTTTTTGTTGTTGGTTTTCAGAGCTAGTGTTGCCATCAATGGAAAAGGGGGAGATTGTTGCAAGTATGTTGCAGGTGTTTTCATTGATGTCAATAGTATGGAGATTGTTGGAGACTGCTAGTGTTGGAGTAGTTGGTGGTGTTATCATTAGTGTTTCCAGTGTTTGTGCTAGTATGGATGTGTTGTGGTTTGATAAGAAGGTGTTTTCATTGATGTCTTATATGGTTGTGATGGATAAATGTTGTAGTTTCAATAAGTTCACTCAATTTCCAAGTGCTTTTGAGAAAATTTGAATAACAAAGTGTGTAGTGTGATAGAGGTGTGTTCAATGATGTGCTCTGCATTTCTTTATGGTTGAAGATATTCTTGTACGGTTTGTATGTGATGATCCTAGGTGTTCAAAGGATTTATATCCAAAGTTTCAAGTTTTGGATCATTTTGCAGTGAAAGTTGTGCTTGACAGTTTTCATGTTTATGTAGAAGGTTGTCTAGGAGAAATGAGATTGCTTTGCATTTCTCCGCAGTGAAGTTTCTTGTCTTGAAGATTTGATAACATGAATATATTGTTTGTATTTATATTCTCTTGGATTTTTTGTTGTTGAGTTGCTCCGCAAGTTCAGTTCTTGTGTTGAAGTTTAGTGGAAGTGTGTATGGTTGCATAGAATGAAAGTATTATTCAGTTTCAAGTGGTTGCAATAATGGTGTTGGATACTCTGATGATGTGGAATATTATGGAATTTTGTGGTGTGTTGTTTTCTAGTTTATATGGTATTTCCAGACTTGGAGAAGTGTGTATTTGGTCACTTGTGTTAGTTCATATTTGAATGACTTGGCTTGCTAGCGCTATTTGTGGAGGTACCTCATGGATTGTGGATGTTTTGAGTAGCATGGTGATATAGATTTGAGTCCTAATTAACCCTTGGCTTGTTTTTCCTTCACTTATTTCATAGCTTTGATCCAATTCTCATCTTTGCATGCACTCATTATTTTAGGTTCCACCTTTGAAAGTAAATAAAAGTTTACATATTCCTTTGTCATAGTAGATTTTCTTCTTGTCAACACACCTTTTCTCTTATCTTCAATGATATAATCTTCAGAATACTTCTTCTACACATACTTAGGAGCCTTAAGCATATTTTTGGAGCTTATTCGTCTTCAATTGTCATCTCTTTTTCCTTTTCTTATTCAACATATAATTGCATCAAATCACTCATAAATTTAATGCAATGAATTGGAAAGTCATTTTTGTCTTATCACTCTAGAAAATACAATGTATGACACAAAGAAATGTATGAATGTAGTGAATTGGAAGTTATTTTTTCCTGTCACTCTAGAAAATATCAATGTACAACACACCAAATTTATTGGAAAATGGCATACAACAATTGTCTTTGTATCTTCAAAGATTTTTTCATTGCACCACTTCCCAAAATGTTATTAAATTTTATGTTTATACAATCCTTCCTAAAAAAAATTCTCAATACATTATAAAAATCCATTATGGTTGTCTACTTCTTCAGTATTCCAAAAGAATTCTTGATTCTATAAAAAATGTTTTCTAAATATTATGTTGAAAAAATTATAACATTATTATTATTGCACTAGAATTTTCCCATGTCACTCATAACATAGTATTACATTGCATCACTCATAACCTTAATGCAGTGAGTTACTAAGTTATTTTTTCCCATCACTTTTTTAAAAAATCAATGTACAGTGCACCAAATTTACTAGAAAATGGAATATGAATATTGTCTTTCTATCTTGAAAGATCCAGTCATTGTACCACTTCACAAGATGTTATAAAGGTTTGTGTTTATACAGTCCTTCCTTATAAAACTTCCCAAAATATTATAAAAAATCATTATGTTTATCTTCTTCTTCAGTATTCCTTATCAAACACTCTTGTTTTTTTCTTATCCTTATGAATTTGTATTTCACTCTAAAGAATCTACAAATTTTCTTTTTGTAATCCACATTAATTGTATTTCATTGGAATTGAAACTCCATGGTCACTTATTATTATCTCTATCTATAATCAAATATATCTCCAATTGTTCACCACCTAAACTATTATACAATTCCCTATCAACTTTCTCTTGAAGGTATAGTTGTCACCTTCTCTTCTAAATCCTCAAAAGTTGAGAAATGATACTAACTATAGATTTTTGGTTTTAAGGATTGTATTCTTGTAGTGTACACTCTTTATTCACCTTCAAGTGATTTTTCTAAAAAGGTTCATTTTGTCCCAATATCCTCAAGATTTCAACTCTATTTTTAATTGGCTCAAAATAGTTTATCCTACTTTGTTTGATATATTGGCATATAAACATCTGGCACAATCTCACAGCATGATATTTTTTATTTTGAAAAAATCTCTCTATTCCACCACTTATTTGTAAATGTTACATGGCATCTTGGCAAGTCCCAACCTTTTTTTGGTCGTACACTAGTAGAATTTGGAAAATAAATGACTACGTGACTAAAAAATTTAGTCACGACAACTAAAAGTGACTAAATTCTAGTTCTAGTCATTTTTTGCAACACAACTATAAATGATTAAATAAATGACTAATTTGATCATCGAGTAAAAGCACAACTATAAATGACTAAATAATTTGTCACATATAAAAATTAGACAATATGATATTAAAGTGGGTAATTTAAAAAATATTAACTTTTGAGAAATTATTGGCGAGAGTGGGTTGTATTGTGCGTAGGGTTAATAGCGAATTGGGAAATTGTTGGCGAGAGTGGGGAGTATAGTAGAGTGCAGAATTCAGAAGTGGTCAACTACTCACTTGTTTGGAGAGGACCTGGAGACTTTTGAAAGGGCGGGAAAGGAATTTAGAGTTTGTTGCAATGAATTTGAAGTCAGTGAGGTCCTCTGTAACAAATTCAAATTTGGAGATTCCCTCTACAGTGAATTCAGAGGTAATTTGAAACCTTCATTACATTAAATAGTCATTGTATGGCTCCTTATGAAGTTCGTGAATGACTGTAAATTTAAATGTGCTAAGTATGAGTGTTTTTGGGTCCTGCTTGAGCATCAATGCATCCATTATCTGTATAAATCATGTCTATTTATTTAGTTATTATTTTGTGTCTCATGTTGAATGTTACAACCATAAAAAAAGGTAATCCCTATGTGTGATGTTGTGATGAAATTGGTGTAAATCTATGTGCATATAAAATGCAGTCATTAGGGTCCTCGTAGGCTCTCTTAGCCAGGGTGTAATGGTGAGAGCCATAAGGGCTTGATGACCCATTAACATTCGGGTGGAAACTAGCCTACTCTCCCTTTCTTTTGTGTTTTCTTTTCTTTGTGAACAAGTTTCAAAATTCAGTTGGAGTTTCTCCTTTAAAAGTACTTGAAAAATTTCGTATAGTAGGAAATACTAGTTACTTCCTATCATTGCAAAAATCTATATAAAATAACTCTATTTGTAGGATTGTGTATACCCCAAGTGTTCGAGGGTTTGATATATTTTTGTAAAGGGGTGAAAAGTAGTTGTCTGATTCAAATGGAAATTCTAAAATCATATGTATGAATGAATGTCATATCAAAGGCTTTCTATGTTGGGTTTGAACTTTGAATTTGGGTCAAGTTCCTCTTTATGCTATTTTATTTTTGGGTCATTCTAGTTGAAATGTTGAAAGAGTGCTTGTAAAATTATTCATGGAGCCTGTAAATATAAATTAAAGCCATATATAGATAGGGGGAAAGCAATCCTATTGTATTGTATTGGGACAACAAGAAATATAATTCCTTGTGTATTATAAGAGATGAGTTACATAAATAGGAGGGTATCTTGTCATAAGACATTGACTACCATGTAACAATTTGGAGTTCTTGAGATTGTGAAAGAATTGGATGTTTTTATTTATTGTATAATCAATAAATGTAGTGACCATATCTTAAATTTGTCTATTTGTGTTCCATGTTATCATGCATCCATTGGTATGGTATTAATTTCTAATTTTGTAACCAATTCACCAACCTAATCCCTGAGGCTCCTTTTCACCAAGTCTTCATGGCATGGGTAGTGCATGTACATCATAATTGGTTTTTTATTGGTTGGTGTAACTTACAGTAGTCACATAGGCAACTAAGTACCAAAACCATATAGGAAATTCTAATTTTAGCAGATTGTTTTTCATTAGTTTCCTCTATGCATTTCGGAGCATATGGGAATTGAATTTGATCCCAATTACTTTGATCACTTTTCCATTGAACCACAGACTCATGTCCCTATCCTAGACCTCAATGGTTGGGTAGCATTGTGTGCAAGCCTAATCTATTAATTGCATGGAATCCTAAATGATGGCCTCATATGGCATAGTTGAAAGTTATGCCAAGTTCATCAAAACAATGTGGTCGCAAAGCTATCATAGCAACAAATATCTTTTGGGGAAAATATCAAAAAACCAAAAGTATAATATTTTTTGAAAAATTTGGGAAAAAATCATATTTAAAAAAAAACATAAAAAATTGTAGAACAAAAGATAAAAGAAAATGAAATTAAGAGGCATTTCCATTGCATAGAGATATGGAGAGAAAATTAAATAAAGATTTTAACTAATGAATTTTAGAAAATAGACTTTTTTAGTTTATATTCATATCATTGATTACATTGCATTGAAAATCTTTCAAACTCAAAGCATTACTTCACATTGCATAACCAATAACTAGATGTTGATAGATGACAAAATTTCAACTACAGTATAGTTTTTTACAAAGTCAACCTAAGTAGTTATGCAATTATTTCACATTGCATAACTAATAACTAGGAGCGGCTACTAGTTACATTTTCTTGACATGGCATTCCATAAGACCACATTTCTTTGAGGCATTTTTTCAAACAGTTCACTGCCTTGTCTATGCTACCACATTTTTCATATATGTCTACCTAAGCATTTTATCAAACAATTTGCTACCCTATTGCTATGGCTAAAAGCCCAAAACAAGTGCTTTTGAACAAGCTATGGATTCTTGGAAAAAATATATCAAAGCATAATAGTAAACAATAGGATAGACAAGGCAGTGAACTATTTGAAAAACTGCTTCAAAGAAATATGGTCTCATGGTGATGGAATTCCATGACAAGCCATAGACAAGGTAGTGAATTGTTTGAAAAAATGCCTCAAATAAATGTTGTCTCATGGTGATGGAATGCCATGACAAGCCATAGACAAGGCAGTGAATTGTTTGAAAAATGCCTCAAAGAAATATGGTCTCATGGTGATGGAATGCCATGACAAGCAAATATGTTTGAAAAAATTCCTCAAAGAAATGTGGTCTCATGGTGATGGAATGCCATGAAAATCCATACTAAAATAGGTGCTTTCGAACAAGCTATGGATGCTTGGGAAAAATCTATCAAAGCATAATAGTAAGCAATAACATAGACAAGGCAGTGAACTATTTGAAAAAATACCTCAAAGAAATGTGGTCTCATGGTGATGGAATTCCATGACAATCCATAGCAATTCATCATGGAATTCCATCACCATGAGACCACATTTCTTTGAGGCATTTTTTTCAAATAGTTCACTACCTTGTTGCTATGGCTAAAAACCTAAAGCAGGTGTTTTCGAACAAGCTATGGATGCTTGGAAAAAATCTATCAAAGCATAATAGTAGCAACAAGCTATGGTCTCATTTTTTTTTCTCACGAAATCAACATGATTTTATTCGCCCTTTTTGTAGGTTTTAAATGCATTTTTTGGAGATTTTACAGTTTGGAATGGGAAAAAATTGTTAACCAAAAATAAAATTAAAAATTAAAAAAAATCGAGGAAAAAATCATCCAGCCTACCATTTTTTAAAAATCACGATTAATCGGGATTTCTTCTAGATTTATGCTTCTATGCAAGCTATTTTAATTGATACTATATGTCCACACATGGGAGTGTATCAATTGTTAAAACAAGTCATCTTATCTCAACATGTTAATAATTTATGCTAGTAAGTAATGCTCAAAGTTACAACAAAGAATTCATTAGCCTATTTTTTAGTGTTTGTGTATTCATTAACATTGAAAAGATTGCCATATGTTTAAATGCTTGTGGTTCATCAATAGAACAAGCATAAATTTCGTGTTCCATTGCTAAAGCATTTCTTTAATTATCATCTAGACAAGGAAGGACCTCAATAAAACATAGATTAAAATAACATTTGTTTATTTTCAGTTATATCACGGTCTTATTTTATGCACATTGTAGATGTCATGTAAATTGAAAATAAGTCTACATGATCAACAAGATTTTCAGAATTACAACATGCTTCTATAAATGCAAACAAATAGTATACAAACACCCTAAATTTTCCTTATCATTGTGTTATAATTTGACCATTATTATTTTTTTAACTGCAACAGATATTTTTTATATTAGAAATATAAATGGCGAGGTGCCAGTAATTGATAGTTTACAACACATACTTTTAATCTCTTCCTCTTGCACATGGGAAACAAAATGAGGGTAGAGTAGTTGCTATGTTTCTTGCTAATTAGTCATTGATAGCTGAGAATCCTACAAGTAAAAAATGCACAAAACTGACCACAAATATTTATGTAAAAGCAAAACATCTGATTCTATAGAGTGATGCCCAGCTATATTTCTTGAATTTGAATTGTTGCAGAGTAATGAAGAGAATTATTTTACATGTATTAGATCCTAAGTAAGTTGATTTTTCAATATTTCTATTTTTTTCTTGAAATAGGAAACTAAATTAATACTGGAATGCAAAACATTACAGATGGATCAATGTTGAAGGTTGACTATGGATCAATACCATGCATATAATGAGAGAGTAGAAAATGAGAGGGACATGGACAAATATCCATGTCCATGTAATTTATGTCTTGGTGGAAAGGTGAAAAAAAGAAATATGATTTATCAACATAGATAAGATATGGGCATTGTGGTATAATCCCTTAGGATTACAATTATTATGAAGATATGATAGAATTTCAACGTGTGTACTAAGAGATGAAGAGGTAACAAGCTTAGATGAAGTGGCACTAAACATAGATGAAGAGGTAGGAATGTTAGATGAAGGGATTGAAGTTGATAGAATGTTAAATGAGGGTCTAAACGATGATTGGGCCAAGTTGATGAAGGATGCTTTAAAGCATGTGTATGCTAATTGCAAGTTAAGTTGTTTGACAATAATATTTCAAATTCTTAACTTGCAAGTGGTGTTTGGTTGGAAAAATGGGAGTGTAGATTAGTTATTGGAATTATTAAGTTTTTTGTTACCACCTAACTCCATATTGCCAACAAAACAAAGTCAATGTAAATAGAAAATCACTAAGCTAGGCTTAGGGTATAAGAAAATCCACACGTGTGAATGGTTGTGTATTATTCTGCAATAATCTTGCAAGTGAGAGTGAATGACTGAAATTCCAAGAAGCGAGGTATAGACAAGGGTTGAGATTAGTTTTGGTTCCTATAAAGCTTCTTTGCTACTTTCCAATAATCCCATGATTACTTTGAATGTATAGGTGCAGAGACATTGTTGAACTCATGCAATGGCATGCCCAAAATAAGAGCACCGATGGAAAACAACATGCGGTTGATTGTAAGACATGGATGGAATTTGATAACAAATGGCTTGTTTTTTCTCAAGATCCTCATAATATAAGGTTGGGTTTGGCTCTAAATGGGGTGAACCAATTCTCAGATCAAAGTACTAAATGGTCAACTTGGCTAGTTTTTTTAATAAATTATAACTTTCCTCCATGGTTAGCAACTAGACCATTTTTCTTAATGCTATATTGATTATACCAAGAAAGAAAAGTGTAACTTTAGATAAAATTGATGCTTATCTAGAGCCATTATATGATGAGCTAATGGAATTGTGGAAAGTAATTGAAGCAATTCAATCTTTAAGGGATGGTCATTCAATCAAATTCACTTTAAGAGCTTCCTTATTGTTTACGATTCATGATCTTCCTACATATGACACATTGTCTAGCCTCACTATTCATGGATACCATGGATGTCATGCTTGCAACTTTAAGAATTTTGTGAGGCACTCAATAATTTTATGTAAGTGTATTTATTGTGGACATCGTGCTTACCTTAAAATGAATCATCCATATCGATGACAAAAAACATGTTTCAATGGTCAAGAAGAGAATCATGAAGCACCATTGCTAATAATAGGTGATTACATTGTTGAGAATGGAGAAAAAAGAATGTCATTTATAATTGAAAATTATGGGATTGTTGGTAGTAGATATGATCCATGTAATGAAAGTGGTGTAAAATGGTTGTGCATATTTTATAAGTTGTCATACTTTAAGGATATAGTCATTAGGCATATTGTTGACTTTATGCATACTGAGAAAAATATAGCCTATGCTATTATAGAAAATCGTTTTGGTGTTTTTGATACTATTTCATCACGTGAAAACTTTTGAGAATAAAAGATTCATCAAAATATTTCAGTTGAAAAATATGATGATGAAAAATATAGAAAACCTAGTGCTCCTTATATCTGGGCAAAGGAACAACATGCACAATTCTTATAGTCGATATCTTAGACTCGCTTTCCCACTAGATATCTAAGTAGTAGTATGAGAAGCCAAACTGACATTAATACCTTAAGAGGCCTCAAGACCCATGACTATCATGTCATAATCAAGAAAATTTTACCAATTGTGGTAAATATATCAAGTTTGGAAAAGGGGCCAAGGTTGGAAATTGTAAGGTTATCCTAATATTAAAGAGAATGATTTTACATGTATTAAATCCTTCAAACTTTGATAGTTTGAGGGAGGAGGTTGTTGAAGTCCTTTGTTTATTGGAACGTAAATTTCTACCAACAATCTTTAACATTTCTATGCATCTTTTGATACATCTAGAATATGAACTAGAGCATTGTGGCCCAATAAGAACAAGATGGATGTATCATATAGAACAATATATGAAGGTTTTGAAAAAAAATGTTTGTACTAGGGAAAAACTGGAAGGCAACATATCTAAGGGATATTCAATGCAAGAGGTCATGGGATTTTGCATAGAATCTATAGACACCTAATTTTGGACACTTAATTTATCCAAATTTATCCCCTTTTGTCTAAACATCACCTTATCCACATTAATTAAGTAATATCACTATTATTTAATTAATCCCTCTAAAATTTCTCTAATCCCTAAGGTATCTAGTTAAATAATTAAATACCTTTCCCTTTTCATCAAATGAAATAAATAAATATCACATTTATTTAATTCATCATATGTCACATTCTCCATCATCTTTATCTAATCCTAATTATTCTCCTAATCTCATCATTAGGGGTGTGCACATGCTTAATCCTTGATTAGGATGTGTCACATCCTCCAACTTTTGCAAGTTGGCCTCTAATCTCTCTTAGCCCACCTAACCCTCCTTTAATCCTTCATTAACTAGCCTAATCAACCTCTCAAGGAATTTTTAATTCCTTTTATCCTTCCAAGGAATATTGAATTCATTTTCTCTTCCCCATGTGAATCTTTAATTCACATTTAATCCCCACTCAACATTTTCACAATTTTAAAATCACATGTCTCTTACATGTCCCCCACTCAACAATATTTAATTCACATTTAATCCCCCAACGCATCCCTTGGAATTTAAAATTCCTTCTCTCATCCCCATGAGAATATTTGAGGAATTTTTAATTCCCCACATGTCCTCTCACCCACATGGGGATAAGGAGGAATCCCAAGGTCATGTCCTATCCTTCCACCTCATGTACACCTCATCTCTTTTAGGCCATATCACATGCCACATGTCAAGATGTGAGGGCTTGTGAGTTCTCAACTCACCTTAGCCCTACATCTTGATCTTGGTGGCTCAATCTTGACCATCCATTTCCTAGGGATTTCCAAACTCTCTATAAATACCCCCTCTTTTCTCTCATTTAGAGAGCTCATGCATTGTAGCCAAACTCTTGCAAAATTTCTCCAGAATTCAGACTTAGTCATTTTCATGTTTTCATCCACTTCCATCCATCCTCACATCATCATCTAGCTTGCATCTCTTGCCATCCAAGGAGCATACAACACCAAAGATCAAAGGGACAACCAAAGGATCGATTCAACACAAGGTAAAAGGTTTCATTTGTTGTTCTTATTTTGTGTTGATTCCAACTAGGCTAATCTTGAGGTGTAGGTTGTTCTTAGTGGTATTTGCATTACTTTGTTTGCTGCTCATTTTCTACCACTTGATTTCAACCTATCACATTTCTGGCATGCCCGGTGGGACCCACAAACGGGTCTCTTGCTTTCACGTTTTCTATTTTTTCACTTTTTGTAGGTACAGGTCACAGACAGGCAGACCTGACCTAAACAACTTTAATTTTTCCTCACAGGCGGATTTTGCCCTCCTAACCTAACAGCTGATTTTTCCCTCACAGACAGGACCTGACCTAAACAGCTGATTTTGCCCTCACAGACAGGCGGACCTGACCTAAATAGCTAATTTTTCCCTCACATACAGGCGGATGACCTAAACAGGTGGATTGCACTCTCCTTGGGCGGATATGACCTAGACAGCTTTTTTCAAAAGGTGAAATTTTGGTTTTTTAGCAACTTTTTGGCTATTTTAAGGGTTTTTGACCCCTAATTAGGAACATAGTTTAATTAAGAGGTGTCAATCTACCTTGTATGATGTGTTTTGGGTGAGTTATTTGATGTATCCAATCCCCTTGCGCCATTTCGGCGATCCTAGGTGACGAGAAATCGTAACTTACCCCATCCTTTGAGTCTACCCTTTTATTTTCTTAGGAGGACAAGTGATCAAAAAGACTTATGAACTTTATTTTATACACCATCAGTTTTCCCCCATTCGCATTAAATATGGCAGTCTTCAAAAGCTAATAAAAACCCTATTTCTCTATATTGAAAACCCTAAATTGCTCTGCAAATAAATATTTTTGCAACTTTCCTTCTAACTTCTTTTGCATAACCTCTGTTTACTCATATTTTTCTACAACATATCCTCATGCCAACTTTTGACACACCATACATTTAGGGGGTTTGAATAATTTTCTGTTAAAGCTCCCCCTAAGACCATGCTAGGTATAATTCCCAGAGGAATTTTCTGCACCGAATGGGGGCACAGATGCATCTATTGTTTCTATCTCTTATTGCTTTCTCCAAATATTGTTCATTTCTTTCTTAACCTCTTCCTTTTCAATTTATTTCACTGGTTCATTATGTTTTATCAAATCAGACTACTTTCCCTTTTTACTTCTGTAAACTCTTGAGAAATGTCCCAATTTGTTTCAATTATAGCAAACAACATTTCTCTGATTAGATTGTACTCTACATACTTGTCTTGCACTATTTAGCTTTGTGTCCAAACTTGTTGCAACTATAGTAGTAGCCATTAAAAGATTGATTTACTCTACCTCCATAAAACTGATTCATCATCTAGGTTCTACATTCACTAGCTTTATGTCCAAATTTCTTGCATGCAAAACACTAACCAGAGAAGGAGCTAGAAAATTGATTCATCTTACTCCTACACTCTGTTTCCCTCTGACCAAATTTATTTTATGAAAAATAGATACCATTGAAAGATGGGTACCTTTAAGCATTTGGTTGTTTGATGGATGGATTTCTAGCGAAGTTCTTTGTATTTCTTTTTTTTTCCCTTTATCTTGAGTCTTATGATTGTCCATTGTATTCTACACAGCCTTTGAGTTTTCACTAGTATCATTTCCTAGACCACCTTTGTCTTTAAAGCATCTCTACGCTGCAATCAACTCATCAAGCTTGTCAGAGCTAGATTTGAAAATATTTTTATAGAGTTTTTCTTTCTCCAGATCTACTTTCAAATTCACCACTTCTTGTTCTAGCTTAGTGCATTCATCAGTCTTGCTTTGCACCATTTTATTCAAACATTCTTCAATTATTTTATTTTCCTCCACTTGTACCTTCAAACCAATAATATCTTCATTATCTTACTTCAACTGCTCACTTACTTCCCTATGTCTTTCTTTGAACTTATTCAATTGCTCTTTCAATTTCTGGACACATTCATTTGCCTTATCAAGGTTTTCTTTTAAATTGTTATTTTCACTTTCAACTTTGTCAAGATCTTCAAGCATAGCCCAAATCTCTTCTTTATCATTCATATGTTCCATCTTTAGGATCTTCCTCAATTTGTTACTAGGAACCAAAGCTTTGATACCAATTTGTGAAAGGGACAAGACAACTAAGAGGGGGGATGAATCAATTCTCACCAAAATAAACTCAAATCACAAACACTCATAAATTTCTCATCCACTTAGTTTTGTTATCAAGTATGAACATGAAATAAAAATAAAAAAAAGAAATGTAAACACAATAAACACTAGATTTACGTGGAAAACCCAATGAGGGAAAAACCATAGTGAGGATTAACTCACAATATAAAGTAATTGCAAAACCAAATGCAAAGAGGCTCACTACGAAGGGCTCCCTACCCAAAAGGACTCACTGTCTAAATACAAAGGCTTACTACCTACAGATAAGACTCATTTTCCAAAAGGATTAGAGTACTGAAGTGCCTTCATAGCCAGAATGAATTGCTAAGATTGTACCTAACAAGTGTTGATTTAGTTCTAGTGATTCTCAGTAAATAGACTTGACACACTTCATCTTCTTCACACTTCTTCACATTCAGAACTTTGCAACCCAACTTCACACACACTTCTTATTCAAATTCTTCTCGATCTCAAAACTATCCAATATATATATCTAATTCATCTACAAGCATCAACTAGGTCGGCCTAATTAGACACAACCCTTATTTACCAAAAATCAATTTTTGGCTTCAAGAATATACAAAATCTTTCCAAAAGTAATCCAAGCATACAACACGCTGAATCATGTTGGCATAGACCTAAGATAGGTCACACATACATCTGCACAACAAAATAAATCTATTACAACTTCAACAATGTAATAGGTTGGCCAGAGATAGAACTAATAGCAAAAATGCAACAGAATAATGTTGATACACCATACAAGCACCTGTGCATGAGATATTTTGAATGTACATGCTTCCAACATCCATAAACTATTTCCTAGAACTACAAGCAACAACAATCAACCGTGGAGGATTGTGAACCAAAATATTGAAGGATGTAAATTGTATAACAGTTTAGAATACAGGATCAAACAATGACTTGGTCTTGCAATTATAACTCATATAACATGGTGACATCAATGACAACACAAAATTTGTATACTTAGACATTCTTCATTCTTCCAACAATATTCTCTGATGGCGGTACTCTTTGTTTTCTCAATAATATCCTTTGAATAGGCCAAATCTTTGATCAACTGAAGGGTGCAAATGTCTAGACCCGCACCTCCATCTACTAAGACTATTTTAACCTTATTTTTATGAATGATGACCTGTGTAAAGCATGATTATGTGATGGTTGTGACAGTAGGTCTTGTTCTGAGAAGGTGAGGAGATGATCAGTGACATGCCCTATCATAGCTTGAAAATTCTCAATATCTTTATCCTCAGGGACATACGACATAGACAAAGTTTCCTCTAAGATTTCCCTATGCATGGGGGATAGCCTCAATAGTTCTAAGATAGAAATCTGTAAGGGGGTCTTCTTAAGCTAATCTATGAGACTGTACTTGATGGTGCTTGTTGTTGGCTAAGTAGGGTGTGCCCTAGATTGAGATGGGACTCCTTAGATGGTGACCTTGCCATGTCATGTGGTGACTCCACATTCTACATGGTCCTTTGATGGTGATGATGGTAATGATGCTATCATAGGAAGCAACTACATTGGAATAGGTATGCTACACATTTGTATAATCTTTAGCTTTCCTAGTGTTGTTTCCTTTGTTATGATCTTGCATGGGTGTCTTGTATATCTAAAGATCCTGAGTACCGGACAGTACCTCAAAAAATATGGTGTCACTCTCTATAAGATCTTGGATAATATTTTTGAGTCACATGTAGTTCATTGTTTTGCATCCTTTAATTTTGTGAAAGTCACAGAGATATTTTTCATTGTACCAAGGCATTTTATCCTATGGTTCTTGGTAGTATTCAACATTTGGAAGTGTTAGTAGGTTGTTCTCTACCAATTTCTTCATGATAGTCTCAATAGTTTCTGACAACTATGTATACTTGTGTTTCAGATAGTTGTTCTTATTAGGTGTTTGCCTTTATTGTGTTTTGGTGTTGTTGACCTAATTGTTTTATGGTGGTGTTGTTTCTTGCAAAGTTGGTTGAATGTTAGTGATTTGATTGTTGTTTGGCCTAGGAGAACTTAGAACCACCTTAGCATCTACCACACCATCATTCATTACATTCTTGTCCTTAGCCCATACCTGAGGCCTGTCATTTGAATTAGCTGATGGGCAGTTATCTTTGTAGGCTTGAGTATTTACTTGTGAGTTTAGAGCTATCTCAATGTTAAGGGCCTAAGGGAAAAGCTCATCATAAGATGTTATGCACTCCATTTTTAAGTGGAAGGATAGATCTAGATCTAGATTTTCTATGATAATGCCCACTTGTTGTTCATTAGGAATTGGCCATTTTCTTTTTCTTTGTCTCCATCATTGCAAGAAATTAGTGAAATATTCTCCTTTGTTTTATTTGAGAGTGTATAACTCTTCTAAGCTTACATCCATGTCAATATTGAAGGAGAAGTGATATATGAATTTTTCAGTGATTTCTTGGAAAGTTTTGATACCTAGAGACAATTGAGAAAAGCAATCAATGGAAAGACCTATTAAACTTCATGGGAAGAGGTGCATCAAATAGGATTCATTATAGGAAACCTCCATACACATGACATTAAACTCTTTCATGTGGTCTATAGGACTTCCTCTTCCTTTATATTTATCGAATTTGGGGATTTCAAAACTAAGAAGGAATAACACCATTGTGATGTTTCAATCAAATGGATATTGACATAGGTTATATGTATTGGGTTTCTTCATTTTTCCCATTCAAATATCTTGTATTTCTTTTGTTAATGCCTTGAGTTGTGATGTCATATCATCTAGTGGATTGGGTGGAGGAACATATGTTGCATATTGTGGTATGGTGGATGAAGTGTGTGTGGGATTCTGATATGATGAGGTGTTGTATGGTGTGTATGGTGGTGTAGGCTAAGGTAATGATGATGTAGGTTATATGTTCCTAACGTGTTCGGGTTGATGATGTTTTGTTGAGGGTTATAGTATAAACCCTATTGTTGTTGTTGTTGCGTGAGTAATTGTTGTTGTTGGGCATATTGTTGAGTTTTTTGTTGTTGTTGGGCTTGTTGTTGATGTTGAGCTACTAGGGCTGCTTGTTGTGCTGCTAAGGTTTCTTGATGTTGTTACTGTTTTATGAATAAGGTTTCTTTTTGTTTTTGTTGCTGATGTTGGGATACTAAGGTTGCTTGTTGTTGTTGTTGTTGGGTGACTAAGGCTGCTTCTTGTTGTTGTTGTTGGACTACTTGCTAATAATATTGATGTGCTTGTTGTAAAGCTAGGGCATGTTCTTGTAATGTAGGATCAACCAATGGTTGGGACATTTGAGATTTTTTTTGGGCGTTGATGTTCTATGGAGATTGTAGAATGTTAATGAGAGGGTCGGGATTCCCTTAGTTTAATATTCCTTTCAATATAGTGGATTGTCGTGGATGAATGTAAGTTTGAGGTCCTATTTTATTTTTCATAACTTTGGGGACAAATAGTAAAGATGATGTTGGCATCGTTAAGTATGGCGATGTTAAGGGCACATTAGGACCTTGGGTCCACTAATTGAAAGGATTCCCATGACTGATGTTTTGGAAATTCAATTGTGTTTGGGATGTGGTCAAGGTAGTGCCTTGGTTGGTGGGGTTTTTGATCAAGGTATTTTTTTGATGTGGGTTGATGATGGATGGAATAGATGTGTGTTAGGAAACCATTGGGTTTGATGCATCAATGAGAGGATTGGATGAAGATGTTCCCTAATGTGTTAAGGGATGATTTTGCATAAGGATATTACCTTTCCCTTTTGGCTCTACTTGTGATACTTGGTCCACACTAATTTATGTGATGTTGGGAACACTTGTGGTACTCATGGGTATGGATGAAGAGGGGTGTCCTCGATATGCTGAATTTGTGAATTAATAAAGCATAAGGGGTTTATATGGCTATTGGGGATCCTCAAGAATGAGAGGAGCACCAAATGTTGGTGTCCAAGTAGTTGTTTGGGATGGAGGATTGTTATCAAGGGTACCCACAAGTGTGCTAAGTTCAAATGGAAGAGTATGGCCAAAATCCTTTGCAAGACTAGTTGCAATACTAGGATTTGGTGTTCAATTAAGCCCTAGTGATGGAGTTTTTTGAATAGTGGATGAAGTTAAACCTTGTGTTAATAATTGTCCAAAAAGAGATGGGGAATTAGGAACTATGTTCTCTAAGGCTTGGTTCTCCATGATTTCTTCCCTAGTAAGTCCAAATGGATTGTTTGTGATTTCTTCTATCTCATATGGCCTTAATAGAGACAAAGGTTGTTGTGATGGGGTAACGTGACTTCTCAAATCAAATTCTAGAGGATTAGGATCACTTGAGGTAAATGTGACTTTGGTTTTCTCTATGATTCTCTTGTGTTGTGATCTTGTTTTTACCATAAATTTTGGGTCACCTTTGGGAGAGTTATGTTGAGATTTGTAATGTTTGAACTCTATAGTTGACTCAAATATAGGTAAAAGGGATGCTCTAAGAATTTTTGGATCAATGATGATAATGGGAGATGAAAATATGAATGATATGGAGAGTGATCTTTGTAAACATTTTGGGACAACACTTTTGACTTAGGTTTGATTTTTTGATGTTTAGATAAAGGATGTTTATGAACTTAGAAATATTTAGGGTAGACTTGAGACCTTCAAGATAAATGAGTTCAAAGATGATAAATAACTTAACCAAATGCATGGAAAAGGATTCATTTCACATACAAAGTAGCTAAGTTAGGATTTGGGTTGATAGATGTTGAAGTCAAAAAGTGTTGGTGTGTTTGAAAATTTTGCAAAGTTTGGTAAGTGAAGTTTGGAATTTGAAAAGGGGTGGAAAAAAGTATTTGATTGAATGAGTTTAAAGTGACAACCTGTAGACCTTCTCTTGGGGATTTTGATTTTGTGCGATATCATTTAGAAAAGTTCAATTTTATGAAAAAGAGGATATTTATTGCCATGTGGGTGGTGGTAATATGGGTCTTCTAGCCACAATATCAACTTTTTTCTCTTCTTCATCTGAGATTGTTGTGTTTCTCCACTGAATGGGTGTTTCCTTTGTTTCAAAAGTGAAGCTTCTCAAACTACTAATTATATTAGTTTTTTCTCCCTCAATTAGTTCAAAGTTTGGTTGAATGATAGCACCTGTAAGGTCGGGTTGTTCAATGGGAGTGATCAGTCTCCAAATGGTCATATGGGGTTTAATTTTTCAAGTTATCTTTCTTAGAGAGTTTATTTTACCACAAACACTTGTCTTGATTAAATTCAAACTAAATGCCTATGTCAAAAACACCATAAATTTCACAAGGTCCATTTTGTGAAAATCACGAGGTTGAAGCCATAGTTTCTTATGTTGACTTTGGGAAGTATGGGTTGAGATATAAGTCAAGATATTTAGAAATCTCTAAGGATGGAAATCCTTAGGACAAGCATTAATATCAAGGCTATTTCAAATGGTATCCATACTTTAGACCAAAGTTTTTGAAATTTTGAGGAAGAACGTGAATGTTTGTTTGCACCATTTTGGAATCAAGCAAATTATTAAACTGACTCACAAGAATTTACCACCTTAGGTTCAAAAGATACTACTTGTTGAATCCCCACTTGGATTTCTCCAAACACTAAGAAAATATGAACAGATAGATATTTAGCGACACTGGCTCCCCTTACTCAACACACACTTCTTGGGACCACCAAAATTCAAATACTAAAGATCCGAAGATCCTAAATATTTTCCTATTTCAATAATGAATAGTAAAATGTGGGGTGGCTTCGAAACGATCATTCCTACACTAGCAAGCATAAAGGTTTTTGGCTTCTAAAAAATTGGTTCATAGTAAGGGCTTTCATTCAAGGTGGCCATACACATGGCAAGATTAGCTCAAGACTATTTCAACCAAGAGGCCTCCCAGTCTCTTCCTAAGAAGAGATTTTAATGTATCACATAGATACTAAGGGTGACACTTGTCGGCATGACACATTTGCACCTTTTTTTATAACTGTTACCAATTTTTCGCTATAGCTCAATTGGTGGAGTTGGATTAAATATTGTTATATCTTAAGGTGGAAGGAACAGTTATTTCTACATATGCTAGGTGTTGATTGCATCTTATTTATCATTTCATAAGTGACAGTTGTGCATTGAGATGAGGAAACTAAGTTTCAAGAATTGTTTATCATTTTACAATCAAATGGAGTACAAGATTGAGCATTCAATAACAAAGAATTTCAATTGCTTTCTTTTATTTCATAAAGTGGTTCATTTTTACATTTCATTTGATTGCAAGAATTCAAATGGTGATACATTCAAATTATGGTACGAAATTGCATCATAAATGCATTTTATTTTCAAAATGAAAAGTAGAAGAATGAAATTAAATATCCACACAAGCCATGGTTTTAGCCATTCCATTCAAAACAAGAAAGGAAATATACAACTGAAAGAGAAAGTGACAAGTAACATGGGACATATCCGTCATTTCCTGAGTCGAACTTCAGTTGACACTTCATATCTTGCTCCATCCTGCTTCCGCTCTTGAATGTGCCAACAAAAGAATAAGAAGGGCATCAATTAAGAGCTCGGGATATGAACTATACTACATGCCATACTAACAGAGATATATTTCAATCCTTGCAATGCATAGAACCAGCTAAAGAAACATGTAGAAACATGAGTTGAAAGAGATACATCAACATCATTATATATTGTTATTGTTTTATGCTAACATCGTTTGTTTCTTTGTGTAGGTATAGGAAAAATCATGAAGCTGATTATCATTTGAAGACCAAGCATGTGGAGAAAAACGGGCTCCCACAAGAGTAGAGCTCGACATTTTTCCCCTTATACATTACAAGTGGGCTGAGAAAGAAATTGAAATCATCATGTTCATCAAGAAAGGAAGTATGCAACTGAAAGAGTAAAATAGATTTCAGCCATCAAGCCATTAAGCCAACTGCTCATTCATAGTAGTCAAAATGCATTTTTGAAAGCTACAGGTGAACAGTGGGTTTAATCAGCTCAATCATTTCAACTGAGTACATTCATCTCAAACATTCTTGTATGATTATGTTCTTCTGCCATAGGATGTAAAACAATGCATCTTGTTTCATGTTAAAGCTATAGCAGTGTTTTGTTTCTGATAGTGAACATGCTTACATAATGCCCAATTACAAGAAGCACTGTTCAATAAAAGAGAACAAGGGTATTGTTTCAAATTTTCATTGGAGAAAGGAACTATGCATTAAAAAAATTTACATAATGAAGGAAAGAGAAGAGAGCCCCAGTTTCCCATCAGAATAGTGGATGACAAGCATCAATACAGTAACTGGTGTATTTGATTAATGAAAGTGAAAGATTCAATGAGATAGCCAATTTCATTACGGCTGACAATGAAAAATGCCTCACCGTTTTGAAAAGAATACAATTAGAGTACACTGTTTTGGATATATGTGTTGTCCTATCATTCAAATTTTTAATCATTCAAGTATACCTTTCAAAGATAGATTACACAAGAATTTCCATGTGAAAGGTTACTCCCAGAATAAGTAGAGTTTGCAGAAAAAATGGTTTGAGTGAGGATTTGGAATTCATTCATGAAGATTGTAACTGAATAAGAAATTAGAGCAAAGGAATAATATTCAAATTTAAATCAAAGAGATTTATGTGTGTAAGGAGGGTGTGAAACAACATGATAATGGCATCCACAAGTGCAAACAAGAGAAACATGAAATATTTTCAAACAAATACAGATATATGGAAGAGATCTCAACTTAAATGCAGTGCATAATTTTGAGCTTTTAAGCTCTCAAAAGTTATGCACATATGAGGGTTTCAGTCGAAGTGCACAGTTTTCTTCAAGATATCAAATACCCATATGATGAAAAACTGATGAATTTCTGAATGTAACAAATGCCATGGTGGGTCAAGCCCAAATTTTGAGTACATGATCAAATACATATTTTTACTTATTTTTTCAGAATACCCACATTGGGGTTTTGAATTAAAATATAGCTTCTACAATTTTCAATCTACACATGAAGGGTTTTATAATGAAACCACAGAGATTTCAAAAGAAAGCAGCAGTCATAGTGGTCGAGCGAGTTCCATAAGAGAATCACAAAATAACTAGGTTTTCTTCAAACAGTAAGTACCCATACGGTGAAAATTGAGAAAAGAAGAAAACATGTTGGGTCAAGCCTAGTTTTTGCATAAATAATTAAATATAAAGATTCTTGTTCATTCTTTAGAATACCCATTTTGGGGTTTTTGAATTCAAAGGAAGATAATACAATTTTCAGAGATACCCACTCTAGGGTTTTTATAAATTGCAAGTCTTCTTCATTTTTTACAAGTACCCATGTAGGGTTTTTTACAAATTTGAAGATAGAGATTATGAAATGGAGTGAGGTTCAATAAACCCAAGAAAACCATGCTCATGGCATGGCCAGCCCTTAAGAGCTCTCAAACATAGAATTCAAGCTCTCAAAGAGCTTCCAAAGAGCTCACATATGGCGGCTGAATGGAGTTATCAATGAGCAAATACAAAAATACAACAAAAAATGTTATAGAAAATGTGCATAGCCGCGGCTAGAGAAGCACAGATTTCACATATCTTTTTGAAATTTAGCTCAAAATGATCTAGTTGAAGAGGGAAATGCACATGAAAATAAAATCATTCACCTACCCTCATGGCGTCAAAGAAATCATAGTCAAACCTTGAAGAACCGAGCCAAAATGTGCAGGTCGAGCTTGTGTATGGTGGCCAAATGGCATGGCATTAAAAAATAGACACAAAAATACACAAAATGCATCATAAGCAACATTCATACTGCGGCCTGAAGGCTGAAAGTTCTATTAAAAATGAAGCAAAGGGGCTCAAAATTGTTTGAGATCAACTTACCATGAGGAGACTGTGAAGATTAATCAAGAACAGCAAGCATGGAGCTCAAATCTCCTTCAAAAAAATGAAACCCTAGCTCTCATACATGGCGGCGGCTCAGAGCCTTTTCTTCACAATCTTTTCTCTCAAAATGATGCGAATAGTGAATGAGGAGCAAGGTTTTGTTTTATGGTTTTCCCAAAGTCCCTAAGTCGACATAGGGATTTTCCCTTAGTTTTATAAATATCAATGCCCAAATCAAATACACCTAGTGATGGTCGATTTACATAGCCTTGAGTTTTTTATGCATTATTTTTAATACCTAAGGCATTTCATTCTATGCCTATACCTTGGTAAAGGATTTTATGCCTTAGTTCATGCCTTAGTTTTTATTCTTTTGATTGATTTTCTAGAAATCAATTGTAAATGATTTTGCCTTAGTATTATTTTCAAATTGATTTTAAAAGAAATCAATAAAGATATTGATAAGAGAGATGCCTTGTAATCTTAATGATTTTTTGAGAAAATCAAGATTTGTATTGGAGAGATAAGTTTATTTTTTGCAAAAGATTACTAAAATATTTTATTGCAAAAATAAATCTAATTGTGAGATTATGAAAATTTGCATATCATGTAAAGCGGGATTAAAGCGGTGCTTTTATAAATCGCTTTATTCTTTGCTATTTTTAGCAGATTGTTTTTGGTTCTTCCTTGGGTCGGATTTGAGATTCCTCTTAGAGAGATAAGGTGTTTTATTCGCTTTAAAAGAAAATTTAGTCTATTTTGAGAGGCTTTTCAGTATGTACATGGAAAAGGTGTGTTTTTTCTACTTTTGTGCAGACTTTTGAGACAGTTTTGAGACCTTTTCCTAGAGCTTTCTTCTTGAGCTCGGATTAGGGTTTTGGAGAGTTATATCTTGAAGAAGAGTTAGTTTTCCTTCTTCTTCATTAGAGTTCAGTTGGCAGTTTCTTGCTCTTAACATTTCGAGGTTGTAAACTCATTTGTACTCAGTTCAAACAGATTTTGGCATACTCCTTCAGTTGAATAAAAGCAACATTCCTACTCAATTTTGTGTCTACTTACAGTTTCAATTTTATGTTATATTGTGATTTTTGTTCACAAAGTCCTTGTTATGTCCTAAGACTGTAATTCTTGATGCAGAAAGTTCAAAAATACAAGTTGCATGTTGTATTTAAAATCAAGTCTTCATGCAAATTATTTATGTGTTAATTATTCATGAGAGGTTATGAGATATTGTGTTTTTTTCTAAAAGATGTTTGTGAGGAAGAAATCAAAATCATCATTGAATCATTATCAAGTCTTGAAATCATCAGTTAGTGTTAAATTTCATTTTTAATCTATCCTTCTATCCCTTTTCCCAGAAATTACTTAGAATAGGATCCATCTTTCGGAGAACCAGCTCACTCTGGAGATTCTCTTTTTGCACAGATCACCCACATCTGAAAAGAGTTTCCATGTTTCAACAGATAGTCTACTTTTTGCAAAATCTGACAAATGGTGCATATCTGATTGAAAACAATAACTTTCATCACAAAAACATTTTTATATAGCGACTTGAAAGAGCTTGGATTTAGCTGGTTACTGCTTGGGTCGTTCCCTCCTTTCAAAGCGAGGAAAACCCTCTAAAGATAAATAAAAGCAAGGAAGTGCATTTGTTATTCGATATCCCAATTCTCATGAAGGGTATGTGTAGGATCATCATGGAAAAAATAGACCCTTAAGTGGCAAAAAAATAGAGTTAGGAAACTTGACGTAAAAATTTGAATAAGTTATCTATATTATTTAAAAAATATGTAAGAATAGAATTTGTAGAAAATTGAATGTATTTTCTAAACTACTAGGTTTATTTTAAAAAAATCTATTTGGTGAAAATTTGAAATTTCAATGCAGTACTTAAATTTAGGGAAAAAAATAAGTAGGTGTCTATCGACCACTCTAACCACAATAAAATGACAATATTTTTATAATATTTTAGATATAAGTAGAGGACTCATGTCCCAATGTGATGCATATTTTTTGTAATTTTTTTCCAAGTAAATAATTAATTATGATTTTTTATTGCAAAAAAAGTATAAAAATCATATGTCTACCACCTTAACTTGGTCAAAACTTCATTAAATTCAATTTATTTATTTTAATCCTATAGTATGCAAAGCATAGAATGTGACACATATTTTGGATTCAAAAAATGTGATACCGTTTGAAAGCTATATATGTTTTCCAATCAGCCTATCAATCAGGACTTTAGTCATAATTCAAATAGAAAATGAATAATAATTATTTATTAAATTCAAAGTAAAGCATAATTTATATTGGTGCAAAGTTGATAATCTCCTTTAAAAACCCTTTTCGTTTTATCAATTTGGGTAAAAAAAAGTTGTCAGTCACATACCCATCATATCGCCACTTTTTTGGCCAATCATGATCTTGCACATACCCTGAAGCAAGGAGAGAGAATTCACAACACCTTTTCCCTACACTAACATTTGGTTCATTTTAATCCAAATTGAAATATGTGGGTGATTATACAAAATTTCAAAGGAATGCTTTTCATTCCCAAGATTGCCAAGTGATGCAAGAGAAGAGCATGTGTATTCAATGACACAAATGTAAATCACAAGACATTGAAAACACTCATTAATTTTAATCCTCAAAGCAAAGGTAATTTCATTTTAAGCACCAAACAAAGTGCTAAGTTGTACTGTTCAATTTTAAACCCAAAGTAAGATGATGTGAGGGTTCAATTTTAACTGATTTAAGTGTTCATTTTAAAACCCAATTGAAAGATAGTGTGGTCCTAAAGCATAAAATGAAAAGCATGATAAATGGGTTATAATTGCCCCAAAAGTGTTAAAACACTTGTTACAATTATACTATTTAAAGACAAGAATGCTTCTTGACTTCAACTTTTATCATCCAACCTGTAAAACCTAGTTAGCCTAAAAACCAAAACAAAGTTAGAGGCATGTTAGTGATCAAATGGAGTAAAAAAATTAAAGCACGTGCTAAAAATTGATCACTATTTTTCTTACCAAAGAAAGAGCATCACAATTCATGATAGCATCACCATAAATCAATTGAGTGTCACTCTAGTAAAAATTATCGTCACTTTGTAGAAATCCAATGACAATGATAGCATCATTATTTGGGAGCATCATTGTTTGCAAATCCTCAATACCTCTAAAATTATTCAGCTTAATCATTTATTTTAATTAGCACTAGGGTATTAATTAGGCGTCGCTATTTCTGATGATGATAATGTCGTCATATGGCAATACCCAAAAAAGGCATCATTGTATCTTGCAAGAATAAAAAAAAATGGAATTCGAGATAGATATTGATTAAATCTGATCAGCTATGCCCTCCTTCTAGTGCCAAACTATGACCGACAGGTTACTATGGGTTGACTACACTTCATCCATGAAGAATCAAAACATATTAGCACCACTAAACATCAATCCAATAGAGATCATTCAATTTAAACTAAACTAAGCATTTGTCAAAACTAACATGCTAAATTATGAAAGCTTAAAATCACCTGCTCTAATGCTTTGAAACTTATCCTATTGGGGGAGTGGTGTCGTGTTGATGTGGAATTATGACCCTTTCCCAATCCCTTAGATAATGAGCTTGTTTTGATCGATTCTATTGAAGACAATTGATGAAACTGAGAAATATGTGTGATGAAACATGATTTAAAACTAGATTAACATGATGCAAGCTATTTTAACATGATTTATATTAAGATGATCAAGATGTGCAAATTCAAAGCTAATCTAAATGGATTCTAAGCTAAAAATATTGAAACCCTGATTAACAAACAAGATAAATGTATGCATCTAAGTTACCATGGAAGCCATTAATGGAAGCTAAGATAATTAATGCAAGTAATTAAGCTGAAATGATACTACATAAATGCTAAATATGATTGTGAGTGTGAGTGATTTAAATAGTATGAGTTTTCTCTAAAAAATATGGATCCATTTGTCTCCAAATAGTGATTTATTTCTAGGAAATCAAATGAGAAATGAAGGGTTGAGATCAAAAAGGTTAATCAACAGTCAAGGATGGAAGTTGGAGGCATGGATCATGGATTCTCATCAATGGATGAGAATCAATGATGAGATTTAATCAAGGGTTCTCCTTTGTCCAAAAAAACACACTTTCAACTTTCACAAGAGGTCACAAGTTAACTTGCACAAGAGGTCATAAGTTAACTTGCTCAAGAAGTCAAGTAATTTTGTTAGAAAAGGAATATTCTCCTTTTTCAAATGAGTGAGGAAAGAGAATATTCTTTGGAATATTCTCATGGGTGAGAGAAATCGATAATTAGTTAATTAAAACCAAATTTTAATGTGCAAAAGGGGAAGGAATATTCCATGGGAATATTCCTTTTGGAGGAATGTGCAAAGGAGGAATATTCCCTTAGAATATTCCTTTTCAAGTGGGGGGGAATTAGATTTATTAGCAATTGATAATTAAAACAATGTTAATTATGCAATTTTAGAGGAATTAGATGGTTTTCATTAAGTAAAGTGATTTAATGAAAGGGGGAAGGTGAAATGATATTTAATTAAATAGCTTAGGGTTATTTAATTAAATAAGAAGATAGGGATTTCAATTAAATAGTTTTATTTATTTAATTTAATGAGATGAAATGTTAGCATGAAAGGGGGTGAATTAACCCAATTAGATTAATTAGGTTAATAGATGCAGATGATGCAATTAATTAAATAGCTAGGATAATTTAATCAATTAAGAGAAAAGAGGATGGTTTTTTAGGAGGAAATGTTGTTAGTATACCTGATTCGAGTGTGTGATATTATTTAAGACATTTTTCAGTTTCTATGACACCTAACCCTTTGCTTTGATAATGGATCTTTTGACAATTCCTTTTTTCAATGGGATATTTTTTGTTTTGGAAGCAAGATGTGAGTCCATTTTGAGGGATGTATGACATGGAAGGGATGGTAGGTTCTTGGAGGAAACTATATTGGATGAAGGTAGAAGAACCCATTTAATAGGTGTGGGGTTCATGGGTAGGTTGGAGAGGGGTGATATAATCTTGTGGAGGATTAGGAACATGTCATGGAGATGAAAGGATGCTTTGATCTTGACTTGGGTTAGGATCATGTGATGGAGGAGGATCATAAGATGGAGTGGAAGGGATGGGAACATGTGAAGGAGGAGTATCATAAGATGGAGTGGAAGTGATGGGATTATGAGAGGAGGATGAAGGGACACTTTGATCTTGAGATGGAGGGGATTGGGAGATGGTATGAAAGGAATAGATTATGATATGGAGGAATGATTTGATCTTGAGATGGATTGAGATCATGACATGAAAAGGAAAGGACACTTTGATCTTGACTTGAAGATAGATCATATTGTGGAGTAGATGGTATATTTTTTTCTTGATTAGGAAGGGGATCATTAGGTGGAATGGGAGAGGTTTATTGACCATGAGAGGGTAGAGTATCATTGTATGGGATAGAAGGTGTTCTTTTATCTTGATTTGGATAAGGATCATGAGATGGCATGGAAGGGGTAATTTTTGTTCTTGATATGGAAGTGTATTACTGGATGGAGTGTAAGGTACACTTTTCTCTTGAGATGGAAGGTAAATCTTGATCCTCATTTAGAGGGGGATCATTCAATGGAGTAGAAGCAATGCCTTGATCTTGATATGTATGGGAATCTATGTTAGCATGATTTATATTAGGGGATTGAAATAGTTCATGTGATATGGATGGTGTGATGGGGGAGGAATTTTGGATGGGAATCTCCAATTGGGTATATGGAGGGATAGGAAATTCATGAAATTTAGGGGATTGGATTTTATCTTGATATGGAGGTAGAATCAAAGCATGAAGGTGCTACTACACCATACTGGGGGAAACTGTCTCAAGCAAACATCAACATATGGAGCATGAAAAGTCCTTATGATGAAACTAATGCCAATACTACAACCAGCCATGTGATGAATCTTCATCCACCCATCACCCCATCCATCAATTGGGACCAACATTGAAAGAAAGATTTGAATCAAAGCAAGAAGAATATCATCTAAGAAAAAGAATCTGAGAAGCACAATGGACAAATAAAATATAAGTGGATACCAAAGAAAAACTATCTCTACCAAACTCCATTAGTCAAAGAAACTATGGGGAAAAATAAAAAATGGAAAAGTATCCATGAAAGATGTCCACAAAGGAAAATTAGGCTTCCCAAGTGAAGTACAAATTATATCAAGCAGTTGGTCCTAATTCCACACACTTTCGTATCCACCCATCACTGTTCATCTTCCCAAGTTTGGAGAGTCAAAGGTTCCAAACTGTCAACCAATCCATCTTTTATCCCTAAACACACTCCATCCATGCCTCCACACATGATATCCAATTCTCACATTGACCATGTATTGGCAGTGACCCTTCATCATAAGGATTTAGAAGGCACTCTATCACGATCTGTGCACAAAGACAAAGTTAACTCTAGTATCAACAAAGTAGATCAAGCATCTCAAAAGTTGTATTCAAGTGCACGTATCTTGGAAAAGCAGCTTCTTCAAGAAGGATATCGATGGCACATTATGACAAGGGCATCTACATCAACATCGCAAGGTGATTCAACATGAGCTTAAAATATTTCAGAAAAACCAAAAAAAAATTAGAAAAAGGATTGAAAACAGTAAAGAAAAAAATCATCCTCCAGTGAAAACCACTAAGGCGGCACTTTGGACAAGTACCATGATGAAAACTTGGAAAACATGTGTCATGTGTAGAATCAAGCATCTATGTGCGCTAGTTCAGGTGGAAGAATTTCATCGCATCCATAATAAATACATTCATCCATGAACCATTTATCCAATCCATCTGCATCCATAGTCCAAATTATCTTGACCTTGATGAAACTTTGGTGCACACTTTACACTTGCTTATGGTAAACATCTTGACATGAGTCATTTTCATTGATCCTATCCTACCCAGCATTATTTGAGCCATGAAGCACTATCCAAATGAGCTTTCTTTATTTGAACACCTTATCTTAGCACAAGATAATCCATATCCATCCATCCATACACTTATCCAGGAATCCACCCATGACATTCCATACATTGCTAGACACTGGGGGTAGATATTTGCATCTTGCTTCAAGAATAAATCTCGATCTATATCCTTCAACTTATGTTGTGATCTAAACATTGGCAAATGAGAAATCAAATTGGTCAAAGCATTTGTGATCCAAAATCCAAATCACTATCCCATGGCATTTTTTTTATGAGAAGACATTCCTTATCAAGCTTTATCTTTCATTGAACATCAATCCAAACAATCAATATCAGTCACATCTAATTTGTGCTTCAACATCACATCAAATCATTTAAGATAATTTTGTTCCAAAACCAAGCTTCAAAATCATGATCCAATCAATCCATCATCTCATGGGATATCCATCTCAATCCTTGTGTTGCTTAACACTATCCTTGAATTGTTGTGTATCCTCCAAAATGTTATCATCATCAATCCATCATCATCTTGAGATATACTTACCAATCCTTTTTGTTACTTAACACTATCCTTGCATTGTTGTGTATCCTCAACAATGTTATCATCATCAATCCATCAATTTGATCAATCAACCTTAGCTTGGTTTTCAACAAAATCCCAAATAGAGCACTGATATCATCACATATCCAAATCATCAAAATCATGCAAAAATCCAAAAACATCCAAAATCATATCAAAATCTAAAAACACTAAAAAAGTTAGAAAAACAAATAAAAAACATGCCATCTGAACTACGTCATCTCTAAGCTTAAATGTAGGCAAGGATAAGCTTTTATGAGCCCCCGAGACAAAAAATCCATAAAAAATCATAAAATCTCACAAAACCCAAAAACATTTAAAAATTTGGAAAATCAAAACATTTGCAAAATCTTCAAAAATACCAAAAAATAGCCTCAAAACATTTCAAAAAGATCAAAAACATGCAAAAAAACCCAAAAAAAATCATCTGTCTCATTTTTCTTTCACTCACAATAATCTCATCCATAATAAATCAATCGTCACCTTCATCCTTTGGAAACACAAATATAAATAATCACAACAATCAACAAGAGCAAACTTCAAATGTAAAATCAAAAGAAAACTTCAAAACTTTTAAATGCAAAATCAAACTCTTGATCATTTTCAAACATGTCAATCAACTTTATATCAACAGCTTATCAAAAAACTTATCAACCCATCATCATCCTATACAATGCATGTCCTAGGATATATTGTTCCAACAATGGGCATCATTTTGGATATCACCTTGGATTCTTATCCTATCAAGACATATCCCTTTGGCTATGGGTATGAAGAACATTGACTTGTTTGTTTACTTGATCTTTTCTTTTGATTTATCTTATTGCACTCATTCCAATGACCTCTTGATGATGTCTAATAAAAATGATTTAGAGAGAAAGGAATGGGGTAATGATCATTATCTTTTGTCTGTTGTGCTTGTTGGACATTCTTGTAATATAACTTAGTGAATACTTGCTTTGTTAGGTACACCCTAGCAAGGTTTTCGTATGTCAGGTGTGAACAAGAATACTCCTATCTGTTTTTCAAGTCAAATTCCATCACACTAGGTACAATGCCATCCTGGTTCTTTATACCTTGATGCATCGTGCCTACATGTATTATCAAACATAAGGTAATTGGCCCTTTGAAAATCCCAACTCTCGACAAGCGAACATCATCTATATCATCATCATCATCTCTAATAAGGTCTTCTTAGATCATGGACTTGTTGGATCCTCTTGTCATCTTATTCTTCTATCTTTACTAACATTTCTATCCAAATTTTTATGATATCTCAAAATATACATGAGGCTACCCATGGCTGATGACTGTCTATACATCATCAAAATTGTCTACGTCAAATATTTGTTCTTTCTAAGGAATTATCTTTCATCCTTTGATTAGTAGAACCACTCCCCTCGTATTTTATCATGATCTCGATCAAAAATTAGTATTTCCACTTGATCTCTCAAGGGGCAGTATACCAACATAATTCTTCTCACTGGGAAAAAATGGTGCATCCAAAAAAAAAAAAGAATTTTTTACTTTTTATCATGGCAAAGTTATTCTTTGAACCAACGCAGCAAGTGCATTGCTTCAAAGAGGGGAAAAATGTAGACATAGAAAATATACAGATTGATATGGCACACTCAATCCTAATCTACTAACATTGCTTCATCCTGAATTATCCATCTGTCTAACCATTTAATCGAATAGCCTTATTTGATTAAAGTCATCATAATTCCCCTTTTAATTGAATAAATCCCTCGATTTAATTAAATCATTGTCTCTGTGTAATTAGCTAGGTCATTTCATCTTCCTATCTTTATTTAATTAAATAATCCATATTATTTGATTAAATCTCTAAAGTTCATCTAATTAAATTAAATAAATCGAACATTTATCTAATTTAATCTAACATCACCCCCTTTGGTTAAATAAATCAAAAATATTTATTTAACTAGGTCTAAATCATTCTCTTCTCATTTTCAGTTATTTAAATCCTAAAATCTAAGTGAAAATGGTCAAGTCAACTAACATCATTTAAATTAATCAAATTGTGATTAATGTTAATCCTAATCCATCAAATCCTCTAACTTTTGCCACTTGCATAATAAATCAATTTATCTGATTTATTAAAATCTCTTATTTCATTCAAAAAAGGCATCAATGGTTGGAATATTCTTCAAATTTGAAATCTCCCCCCAAATAGGCATGTACATCCAAAAAATCATTTAAAATCTCTTTCATGTCCTTTTCTTGAGCCATGTGGCATTAACTTCACCTTTCATCTCATCCTTCAAGCCATATTTTGAATTTGAATCTCCCCCCTCTTTGCACATTCTCCAAAATGTGCTCATTCCTCAACCATTCACATGATGACATGTGGCTTCTTCTCATTGGTTGAAAATTAGTCCCACATTCATCCCTTTTTCCTTTTCTCTCTTCACATTATTCTATAAATAGAGAGATCATCCTTCATTTCTATCATCCACAATTTGAGCAAAGTTATTATACTTCAATTTCATCTTAGAGCTTTATCATTTGCATCAAATCCATCAATTGTAGCTAGGTTATTGTAGGTTTTATCCATGGAAGGAATTTGAAGCAATCACCAAGTGGATCACAATCATAAAATCTTCATCAAGATTTCTTAGGAGTTGGGAAAGGGCCAATTTCCACATCAAATTGGCACCAACTCACCCATAGGATCAAGAGTTTGCATTATTTGAATAGGATTAATCTCTTTTATTACTTCTCATTGCATTTCTTGCTTTCATTTCCTATTTCAAATCATTTGAATGGATTTTATGGGGAATCTCTATTCTAACTTGCATTTGATCTTATTAATGTGTCCATTTGTTGGGTTCTTGTAGGTATAGGATCTAGGTTCACAGTTATTGATCACTGCTTTTTGTCAAGCATTTAAGTTTTATTGTAGAAGGGTTAGTAAATTTGCATTATTGTTAATTTCCAAAATGATAATTATATGTTGCTCTCTATTGAACACCTTTAAGTTGGTATTATCTATTGGTGTTTGATGTCATATGCATTTAGGACTGTCATTGATGCATTTGTGACTGTCTTTTAATGCACTTATTAATTATATGTTTTGCTTTAGTGAAGAGATATGCAAGACTAGTGAAGGAGACAAAAGGGAAAGGCTTCATTAAATATTGTCAACTTAAGAAAAGAACAACATTGGTTGCTGGTGCATTTTTTGGTTTTCAATAATCTCTTTATTTTCTATTTCTTAGATTTCTTGGATTCTTATATGCTACATGTTTTATGTAAATTATGTTTATATATATTTAAAATTTATATATAGGATCATTGAGAGATGAGAAAGTAGCGAAATATGGGCCACATCACCATTGTAGGACCTTCAATCAATCTACTTATAGCATGCATGAAGGTGATAATAGATCTAGTCAGAAGGTGTATGTTTAACATTATTCAGTTATTGGTCTTTTAATGATTTTTATGTGAGTCCATGTCTAAAATTGTTAGGCTTTTGTAGGTTTTTTGTGAACCAAATTCTAGTGAGAGTACACAACCACAGAGAGGCTACTACCCATGTGTTTCCAAGGGAGCAGGGAATGTACATGTTTTGAAGCATTTTGGAATGCAAATAACTGGGTCACCTGAGTGGATTGGAGAAAACAAACTGGGCAGCAACTCCTTTTGTTTCTTCTTATACAATATATTTCATTATCTAGGATGCAAATGGAATGATTATTTACCTATATGTATTGCTACAAATATTGAGAAATGGGAGGATTTTCAAGATGTTCTTCCATCACTATTGTAATATTTGTTATTGAATTAGTGTATTTTTTGATATACAAAAATTATGAGAAATTAATACATGAAAATGTGTATATTCCTTAGAATATTCCTCAATTAAATGTGTATATTAAATTCAGAGTCAGTTTTAATGGTTTATGGTTTACATTTAAAGTTGTCTTGAAGGAAAAGCATGTGGATTTATGACAAAATCTAAAACAATTCCTTCCATTGTACAAAGGCATATTTTCTTGCTCTTCTATAAACCGTAGAACTCCTTGATGTAGAGGAAGGACAATCAACATGAAAATAAGCCCAAAAGGAAAATAATTCTTGCATGTTCTTCATAGCTGCTCCTAAATGCACTTTTAGTAGACCTAACAATGAACCTACTTGGAGACCTTGATTCAAAACAATGTAGAGATAGTGTGAAAATCATGGTAGACTTTTCTAAGGGACTTGAATGGTCATAAAAAAAAAATTGTGGAGACTCAACAAAGCAAAAATTCATGGGGCTTACAAGATTTGTGTTGTTCAAACTAGGAAAGGAAACATTAATGGCCTAAAGCCAAATCAATAAAGATTGCTTCAAACCCTCAACCACTAAATTGGAGGCCTTCGTAGAAAATTTCAAAGGTGTTTCCATCAGGTATTCACTACCAAGACTCATTCAAAGCACCAACTTGCTTGGACACTAGCACCTTGCTTATGATTTCAAAAATAGTCCTCTTGGGACAGTCATAAAATGACTTGTATTAACCCTTCCAAAATGCTCAAAACCCCAAGGTATAGGTTTGCAAGACCTCTCCACATATTCCCAGTTACACCTTCACCAACCACAAAGAACCCAAACCACTCCTTATTTCACTCAAAAATCACAAAAAAAACTTTCTTCAATTCATTCCACATTTGAAAAAAACTACAACCATGCTTCCATGATGCAAAGGTAGGGTTTACTTGGTTTCAACAACAACAATGGTTAAAGGCTTCTAGGAGTCCAAACATAGTTGAACATTCAATGGCTTGGTTATGGATTTGTCTTAGGACTTCTTGGCATTATTGAATTGGATCTTCCTATGTCATGATCATACTTTTCAAATGTGACTCAAAGGGAAATAACTCATTCATGTGTGTTGGCATCCTACTAGACACAACAAGCTACCTTTTGAAAGTCTCCTTAGGACAGTAAACTCTAGGCCTTGTCAAACAATCCCATAGGATAGACAATATAAATGCAAGGGAATTACCTTTTAAAGGCTTCCAACTTCTTGAAACAGAGCTACAAGGCTTCCATTACATCCATTCTTCATCCTTGCTTCACAAATGAACTTCAAACATGTTCTAAGGAACGTAGGGTCAAAACTGCCTTGTACAGTCCCAATAGGACAGTCACATCAAATTGACACAAACTTCTTATCATGGATCAAATAGTCACTGAAACAGGTCTATAGGACTTTGGCACACATTCCAACACCTTCTCTAATTCCAAACCAAACCCAATCATGCCTTGATCCACCCAACTTTCTTTTCAATGAATACACAGTTTGATTTACACTATGAAATGCAACAAACTGTCATTAATAACTTTCACAAAACACCTAATGAATCCAATCACTTTGATGAGGTTGAAGATAACATAGTTACAAAATTTTCCTCAAATTTTTACAAAGATCTAACAGTGGAAAAAAAAGTTATGACATTTTTCCCAAAGCAAATAACCCTAAGTAAGGTTTCAGGCGAGTTTTAGTAAATTTACAATAACTTTCAAAATACTCTATGAAAAGGAACTAAAAAAAATGAAAATGAAATTTAGTTCATCAATCTATCAAACAAGACCAATCTCAGGACTGTACCAATCCATACCATGCAATGGATAAGCAATATTGCAAAAAAGAAACATAGAAATAGTTTCCACATTAATTAAAATTTCATTCAAATCTTCAACCAACCCACCTCCAACCCTTGGGTCATGCATAGGAAGCATATTTATGCTTGTAAAAACAAGAAACAACTCCGAATCAACCCTCAACCAAATTCTAACAAATTTTCAAAAAGGACATTACAATAATAAAAAGTTGTCATTGACAACATTGACAACAATTAAGCAATTTTTGCAACTTTTACACAAATGACATAAAACTTTGCAAAATGACCTCAAATGATGGAAATTGGTCACAAATGACCTTATTAACATGAAACAACAAATAACAAGAAAAAAAATCATACTTTCCCTCATGTAGGCATTGAGTCTTGAGGGTGCTCTTGCACCATTATAACCTATTCATGCTTTTTCCTGCCATTTACAATTGATTCCAACGATTAGGAATTGTTTTCTTGATTGCATGTAACCTTTACCTAATTTTTGAAAACTTACTAAAAATGCATGACAACATTTCTTGCCCATTTGACAACTTTTTGTAACTTTTAAATCAATGACCCTCTAAGCACACTAAAGTGGATTACATGATTTTGCATGGTCATGAATGACTTTAGGAAACTCCTAAACACAAAAAAAATCCTAAAACCAAAATTACATAAAATACCAAAAGGGCATAACAACATGAATAGTGGGGGAACAATATTTCAATACCCTCGAAGACCTTTAACAACTTTGAAACATTCTTCAACCAATGAATCTCTCCAAACAATCACTTGGTATTTGGTGCTCTTGTCAACTTTGGAAACATAGTCGCATGGCCAATAGCACAAACAAATGATGGAACAACATAAGCACATACCAAGTGAATGCAATTAGAGTTAAAAGGTCAATGGAATGGACTTCCAAGTGAATTTTTTCAAGACACTTCATTTTAAGCAAGGAGATTTCCAACTTTTCCAAGGATTTACACGTGTGGTAATAAATAGTTTTTCAATAACTTTTAGCTTATTTAGGTGAGGCATTGGTTTTTGCTCCGAGCTATGTTCAATCAACAGAATCCCTTATGAGTCCAAAGTACAAAATGGCTACAAACTTCGAAGGGTTGTTACTCGGACACTATGACACTCAGAAACTTCTCATTTGAGGTTGTGGGATCATGTTGGGCCCCTCTACAATAACCTCTCTCTATTTTTACTATCTTAGAGGCGTTTTCCCATGGTGGTGACATTTTTCTTGCAGAAAAAGTCATCAAATGCAAGTATTGCAAAGTAGCAAAGTGGTGCAACTTTCATTCTGCAACTCATGTGACCAAACAAACTATTCCAACACATTTGTATGTGTACATTTAGGCTAGGAATGGTCCTCTTTCACACTCAAACACGCTAAATCACTCTGAGCTACGTTCAACTAACAAAATCCTTTCAGAGTCTAAAGTGCAAAATGGTTGCAATCTTCGATGGGATGTTACTCAGACACCGTGATGCTTAGAAACTTCTTGTCTAAGCCTATGTGTTTGTTATCTCTTAGAAATTGCACCTTATGCAAAGCTATGAAAACTAAGATTTCTAGAGAAACATGGGATCATTTCAAGCCTGTGGGTCACCTAAGACTGAAATGAACCTCTGGAGAAGGCTGGCTTCCTTTGGTGTCACCTAAACTATTGATCTTGTAAGGAAAAGGGAGAAGGAGAATACATAAAAATAAAATTAAATCCTAAGGTGATACACCGAACTGATAAGAGCAATGGAATACTTAGGTTACACTTGAATACTAATGATGGCCATGGGACTGCACAACAAGATTATGTAGATAATGCATACAAATAGGTTTGACATGCACATACTTTCAAGAAGGAAAAGTAGATTCTCACAAATTAAAAGCGCATGTGCAAAATTGAGTAAACACAGTTTGTAACCTACATGATACTATTTTTGCAAAGAAAGGCATGCTCACATGAAACAAAAGCTATAAGGAAAAGAAAGATTTCACTAAGTAGCTCAATGAATCACTTAAAAATGCACAATACTTCACAGGAATCAAAAGGAAAAAATGAACCATCAATGGTAACCAAGGTAGATTTTATATAACATGCTCCAAGTTGAGTTATAGAAGTTTGTTAATCTAAAAGAGGACTACAAAAAGTCACAAAACATGCCGATGAGAGTTCTTAGTGAGCCCAAAAGTCATGCCGATATCGCCTTTGTTATCGCCCAGAATATCGGCAAGACATATCGCTTTTGGCAAGATGTTACAACATGTTCCTTGGAGTCACATCGATACCACTTTTATTTGGCGATTCTACCACTGTCGGCAAGAGATCATGTGTTTGGGAAGACCTCATAGTGAACTTTTCCTATCGAGCCGAGCACATCTATGTCGGCAAGACCCTACCGGGTCAATGAGACCTTTTAGCAAGCTCATTTTAGTCACCTTGAGCTCCTTCATCTTCTATTGGCAAGACACTCTTCGTCGGGAAGACTTCATGGCGATGTTCTCTCCCTTTGGCTCAAAGCTCCCATTCTTCTCAGTAAGACTCCATCATAATCGCCCAAACATCTCAGCGATATCTTCATTTCTCCCTGAGCCCAATCTTGTTCGGCACCTCTTCGGGTCGGTGAGAGGTTTTGCCAGGCCCTAAATCCTTCAGCGAGCTCCATCAAGTTGGCAAGACTTTCTATGGTCGGGGAGACCTCGCTATATCGGCAAGACCACTTATCAATGTCAAAATTTCTCGGCGAGCCCTCTTTGTTGTCGGCGAGACTCCTGTCGAAGGAAAAACGCATATCGAGACCCCCTTTGTCCTTCAGTGAGACCACCTCCATTTGCTGAGACATCATGTAGAATTCTCTTCCTTTTGGCGAACTTCTTTCACTTCGGGAGGCTCCGCTGGTCGGTGAGACCTTTGTCAATGACACCTCCCATGTCACCAAGACCTTATCGTGTCCACAGGACATCACATCGAATCCTTGGTACTCTCGGTGAGGCACCATGCTTATCGTCCAAACCTCCTGCCAAAGGAAAAATTATCGCCGAACTGGAACTTTGGTGGGGCCTTCTTCTTTTGGGGAGACCTATGGTGATATCTCCTCTATGTCACTGAGACTCTAGCACGTCAGCCAGACTTTATGCCAAAGGCATAACCTTTTGTCGATCCTTTCATTTTGGCCAGACTTTATTTCCTCATGTCAATATGTATCCCCACATTTCATATGCATCGTTGTAACCTCCTCTTGTCAGGGAGACGTCCTGAAGATACCCTACGTCTCACCGAAATCGTTATATGTTCACTTTTGATCGTTGAGATGTTACCACGAGGGCCTTTCCTTCTTGGCGATGACATTCTTTTCATTGAGACCACACAAAGTCAATGAGATATTTCCCTGAGGATACAACATTATGCCGATGGCTCTATTCTTTTGGTGAGACCCTCGCCATTGGCAAGACCCTATAGCGGTGATCCCTTCTCTCGCTAAGACGTCATGCAATTGGAGAGACATCATCCCGAAGAAAAACATTTTGCCTCACCGGGACTTGTGCTTGGTCGCCGAGACATCATGGTGAAGTGAAACATCCCCCTGACGCTGACCTTGTGAGCCACCTTCGGTGAGACATCCCATGCGAAGAGATGCATAGGGAGTCATAGTGACCCGAATGTCTTGGTGACTGGTATTTCAGACAAATAGAATGCATTACTAGTCGGCAAGATAACAGAGGGGTCTTGCCGACTTTCTTCTCTGATGGATTTTATGCCAAATCTGATTGAGGCATACTTTTCAAATGATCTCCTTGTGAAATGTCATTAGATGCATGAACTAACCCTCAATGAAAATGTACCATTTGACCTTATTGAACATCTGAAACACAATTTGTCCTGCCTAATTGAGCCCGTGGGTGAAAATTGGGTAACATTTATGGCAAACTTTGTTGGATTTTTGCCTGCTAAACACAGAAACTAGTAGCCTAGGCCTATCCATTGGGTACGGATTCATTGGGAAAACAGAGGAACAAATCACTTGGAGCAGCCTTGTACATTGTAACTCGAGAAATAGATGACCTAGATAATTTATTGAAAACAAGAAAAACTGCTGAATGGAAACTACTTATTTGTGTTGGAACAAAACTTAGGGAATTGAAACAGCAACTAAACTAAATTACAAAAGAACTTATTTGAAAGCATAAAAACTATCCTACCCTACACTAACTAGTAAGAAAACTGGTCAAACAAAACCATTCACAGGATGACTAAAATAACTCCCCTTTCTTCTCAAAGTACTATGGCTCTCAAGCTTAATGGCAACTGAATAGAGATGGTATACTGAAAAATGTTTAAAAAAGAAAAGCACTGCCTCATGAAAGAGGGTAACAAGTTCACTTACCTCTCTAGACAGATCATATGTATTTTCAACCAGAGGAGGACAAGTGAGCTGAACATACTCTTGTGTGGTTATCAGTGCATCCTGGATATCCCCTTTCATTGTACCTTCATGTGTAGGTACAGGGTTGGTCCTTGGCGTTGTATTGGACTCCGTCTGAGCTAGGTACCTAATGGGGCGGCCTCTAGTAAGGAAAAATCTTGAACTTTCCTTGTTGGCCTCTTGTTGATCTTTAAAGACTTCATATTTTCCTTGAGAAGATGCTGATTGGAGGTAATATGTAGGTTGTTCATTGGCTACTATAGTTCAATCTTCTTGAAAGATTTGACCATTATTGTCTATAGGAGGATCAACTGTTCTTTCTTTCAGCTCTGCAATGAAAAAGGAGTTTTTCTTCTTTGCATCATATATAATAGTCTCTGAAAAGAAACCATTAATGTTTTTGATGGTTGGATCTTCTTGACTAAGGAGCCGATATCCCTATTGGATAACTAAAAACAAATCTCCAAACTATGGCTCCTTATGCTCTTTGTTCATGACAAAATACACCTCCTCTTCAACAAAGTGGGGAAGTTCATCTAATAAATTCATAGGCTGCAAGGCATTATCTTCAACAACTTCTTCAATAGTCTCATCAACTTGAATGGGCTGATCACATGCTTCCCTTTCATATGATACTAGTTCATCATCTATGTTGGAACAAAAAGCCTCTATGATATCATCTAACTCATAATTTTGCATTAAATCTAGATGAATTTTACCATTTAGTTGCTCCATACCAGGCATAGATGCTATCATGCATGTGAAATCTTCATCTTCATCGACAAATTGAGGAAGTTCATCGAACAAGTCAGCAATATTTTCTGGCCGTCCCAAATCAACTGGTAGAACAGGAACCTGCATGTTCTCTTTAGCTTGCTCAACAAAACTAGGTAGTTGGTCAAGCAAATAAACCAATTGTTCTTCTTCGTGTGGCTCCTTTTCCTAGAGAAACTTGGGCATCCTCTATCTGCAAGTGGAGCTCCTTGACTGGCAACTCCTGGATTCTGCTTTCAGCCATCTTATAAACAACATCAGAAATTTTTTCAAATGAATCAAAATCTAAGGGGTTCAACAATGGATTTGGTTCCACATCATCTTCACATGTGCTATCGTCGCTTTGCTGACTGTCATCAATTGACAACTGCCCAAATTGTTTGATGTCTTCTTGCTGTTCAATCCTTTGCTGCTTCAATTGAAAGCACTTTATAGCTAGATGTAAAGGATTTACCTTTTTAATCCCTTCCCATAGGAGTAAACTGTCTAGATCAACAGGCTGCTCTTCCTTAGCTGCAACACTCTGCTCCTTGAAACTCCCCTCAAGTTGCCTCTTTTGAAACTCCTCCATCAGTTGGTGCTGATAATCTGAGTAAGCTTGAGTATTCCACACCTAAGTAGAGAGTAGCTTTATTTGTTCTTCCTTAGCATCTATTTCCTATTTAAGGTCTCCCTCGAACTGGATTCTTTTTGCCACTCTTTTCTGATCATAAAAGTAGACTTGCTCAGCCATTTCTTGTTGTCGCATAATGGTACCCTACTGCATCTTGATATCAACCAACATCTTAGATAGATATGCAAGCACTTTACTAATATCGTTAATCTTCATATTGTGAAGACCTTGACTTAGATCCCAAAACGTATGGTCAATCTGTTTGAGCAAGTCCAATATGTTTTGGTATGGATGTGTAGGAGCAACATACTCATGATATGAAGGGTAATAGTGAGCATCTTCATATATATTTGACATCTTTTCAGTCAAAGAGCTAGAAACTTAGAACTAACCAATTCTTTTGAGACACACCAACACTTGTTCCTGTGAAACCAGAAGATCTGAGCTCGGAGTCACCAAGTGTTGTTCAAACTGCCTCCAAAGGCTGAATGATATTGAGGTAGACACCAAATCCCTCAGTATGCTGAATTTCCCAATGATGCACTGGTACACGGAGTCGCCATGATATGCTGATGCTAACCTCAAAAAGGCCTGAATCTTACTGGTTGCATATCAAAAACCAATAATAGACATGTAATTTTCAAACTGTCTGCTCGATAGTCCCACTAGGCATGCCAAAACTGTTATCTCTTAGAAATTTCACCCTATGCAAATTTATGAAAACTAAGCTTTCTAAAGAAACATGGGATCATTTCAAGGCTGTGGGTCACCTAAGACTGAAATGAACCTCCGGAGAAGGCTGGCTTCCTTTGGTGTCACCTAAACTACTAATCTTGTAAGGAAAAGGGAGAAGGAGAATACATAAAAATAAAATTAAATCCTAAGGTGATACACCGAACTGATAAGAGCATTGGAATACTTAGGTTAAACTTGAATACTAATGATGGCCATGGGACTGCACAACAAGATTCTATAGATAATGCATACAAACAGGTTTGACATGCACATACTTTCAAGAAGGAAAAGCAGATTCTCACAAATTAAAAGCGCATGTGCAAAATTGAGTAAACACAGTTTGTAACCTACATGATACTATTTTTGCAAAGAAAGGCATGCTAACATGAAACAAAAGCTATAAGGAACAGAAATATTTCACTAAGTAGCTCAATGAATGACTTAACAATGCACAATACTTCATAGGAATCAGAAGACAAAAATGAACCATCAATGGTAACCAAGGTAGATTTTATATAACATGCTCCAAGTTGAGTTATAGAAGTTTGTTAATCTGAGAGAGGACTGCAAAAAGTCACAAACTTTAGAAAAACATCAGGAGAACTCCGTTACAAAGAGGCAAAAATTCCTTATATACCAAAATGTGTGTCGGCCCCCTTAGGGCTTACAAAATATTAGTCTCAGAAAAGATCTACGTTAGATCTCTTGATGAAATTAATGTTGCATCCCCGTGTCCATGTTGCCTATGTCGGTGAAGAAACATTCCTGGAGAAGCCTTCAGATCTTTCGCAGCTACCACATTCATTTCTGATCCTTGTGTCCATCTTTGAACCTCCCTGCCGAGTGCCTTGAATGCTCTTGAGCTCAGAATGGATACACATTGCTTTTCATCCTGTTGATCTTCTTCATCTGGTTCTGCTGCCAATGATTCACTCGTAGCTTTCTCTGATTGGTTGAGCATACTCCATGTAGATTCTTCAGGCGGTCAAAAGCTTCTCCTGTAGAATCGTATGTCGGTGAGACACTAATCATGTCTCCCCGATGCGATTAAATCCTCCTGCAACCATCAGAATAACATGGAACTGTCGATGAGAGTTCTTAGCAAGCCCAAAATTCATGCTGATATCGCCTTTGTTATCGCCCAGAATATCGGCAAGACATATCGCTTTTGGCAAGATGTTACAACATGTTCCTTGGAGTCATATAAATACCGCTTTTATTTGGCGATTCCATTGCTGTCGACAAGAGATCATGTGTTCGGGAAGACCTCATAGCAAACTTTTCCTGTCAGGGCGAGCACATCTATGTTGGCAAGACCCTACCAGGTCGATGAGACCTTTCAACGAGATCATTTTAGTCACCCCGAGCTCCTTCATCTTCTATCAGCGAGACACTCTTCGTTGGGAAGACTTCATGGTGATGTTCTCTCCCTTTGGCTCGGAGCTCCCATTCTTTTCGGTAAGACTCCATCATAATTTCCCAGACATCTCAGCAATATCTTCATTTCTCCCCGAGCCCAATCTTGTTCGGTGATACCTCTTCAGGTTGGTGAGAGGTTTTTTCAGGCCCTAAATCCTTCGGTGAGCTCCATCAAGTTGGCAAGACTTTCTGTGGTTGGGGAGACCTCGCTATATCGGCAAGACCACTTACCAATGTCAAACTTTCTCGGTGAGCCCCCTTTGTTGTCGGCGAGACTCCTGCCTAAGGAAAAACACATATCGAGACCCCCTTTGTCCTTCGGCGAGACCACCTCCGTTCGCCGAGACATCATGTAGAATTCCCTTCCTTTTGGTGAACTCCTTTCGCTTCGGGAGGCTCCGCTGGTCGATGAGACCTTTGCCGATGACGCCTCCCATGTTGCCAAGACCTTATCATGTCAGTAGGACATCACATCGAATCCCCAGTACTCTTGGCGAGGCACCATGCTTATTAGCCAAACCTCCTGCTGAAGGAAAAATTATCGCCGAACTGGAACTTTGGCGGGGCCTTCTTCTTTCGGGGAGACCTATGGCGATATCTCCTCCGTGTCGCCGAGACTCTAGCATGTCAGCCAGAATTTATGCCAAAGGCATAACCTTTTTCCAATCCTTTCATTTTGGCTAGACTTTATTTCCTCACGCCGATATGTATCCCCACATTTTATATGCATTGTTGTAACCTCCTCTTGTCGGGGAGACGTCCTGAAGATACCCTATGTCTCACCGAAATCTTTATATGTTCACTTTTGGTCGCTGAGACGTTACAGCGAGGGCCTTTCCTTCTTGGCGATGACATTCTTTTCGTTGAGACCACACCAAGTCGGTGAGATATTTCCCCGAGGATACAACATTACGCCGATGGCTCCATTCTTTCGGTGAGACCCTCGCCATCAGCAAGATCCTATAGCGGTGGTCCCTTCTCTTGCTGAGACGTCATGCAATCGGAGAGACATCATCCCGAAGCAAAACATTTCACCTCACCAAGACTTGTGCTTGGTCACTGAGACATCATGGCAAAGTCAAACATCCCCCCGACATCAACCTTGTGAGCCACCTTCGGTGAGACATCCCATGCGGAGAGACACATAGGGAGTCATAGTGACCCGAATGTCTTGGCGACTGGTATTTTAGACAAATAGAATGCATTACTAGTTGGCAAGACAACAGAGGGGTCTTGCTGACTTTCTTCTCTGATGGATTTTATGCCAAATCTGACTAAGGCATACTTTTCAAATGAGCTCCTTGTGAAATGTCATCAAATGCATGAACTAACCCTCAATGCAAATGTCCCATTTGACCTTATTGAACATCTAAAACACAATTTGTCCTACCTGATTGAGCCCGTGGGTGAAAATTGGGTAACAGTGTTCATGTTGGGCCCCTCTACAATAACCTCTCTCGATTTTTGCTATCTTAGAAGCGTTTTCCTGTTGTGGCAAACTTTTATTTGGAGAAAATTTTTTTCAAATACAAGTAGTTGAAAGTTATAAAGTGGTGTAACTTTTGTTATGCAACTTGTGTGACCAAACGAAATTTTCTAATGCATCTGGGTGGCTAAGTTTATGCTAGGAATGGTCCTATTTTGCACCCAAACATGCCAAATTGCTTTGAGCTACATTCAATCAGCAAAATCCCTTATGAGTCCAAAGTGTAAAATGACTACAATATTCATCATGTTGTTACTTGGATACTGTGATACTTAGAAACTTCTTGTTTTAGCCTATGGGATCACATTGGGCCCCTCTACAATAATATCCCTCAGTTTTCACTATCTCAGAGGTGTTTTCCTATGGTGGCAAATTTTCACTTGGAAAAAAAGTTGTTAAATGCAAGTGTTGAAAGTTGCAAAGTGGCACAAATTTTGTTCTACAACTCATGTGACCAAATGAACTAAATCGAAACATCTGAGTGGGTATGTTTACGCTAGGTATGGTCCTCTTTTGCACCTAAACATGTTGAAACTCTTTGACCTACATTCAACCAGTAAAATCTCTTATGAGTCCAAAGTACAAAATGATTGTAATCTTTAGCATATTGTTACTTGGATATCGTAATGCTTAGAAACTTTTCATCTGAACCTATGGGATCATGTTGGGCCTCTCTACAATAATCTCCCTTGGTTTTCACTATCTTGGAGGTGTTTTCCTATGGTGGAAAATTTTCACTTAGGAAAAAAGTTGTCAAATGTAAGTGATGAAAGTTGCAAAGTGGTACAACTTTCGTTCTACAACTCATTTGACCAAATAAATTGATTCAACACATCTGAGTGGGTAAGTTTATGTTATGCATGATCTTTTCTAACACCCAAACATGCTAAATCACTTTGTGCTACATTCAACCAATAGAATCCCTTATCAGTTCAAAGTGGAAAATGGTTGCAATCTCTAGTATGTTGTTACTCAGATATCATGATACTTAGAAACTTCTTGTCTGAGCCTATGGGATCACGTTGGGCCCCTCTATAATAATTTCTCTCAATTTTTGCTATCATATAGGTGTTTTCTCATAGTGGTGAATTTTCACTTGGGAAAAAAGTTGTCAAATGCAAGTAGTTGAAAGTTGTAAAGTGGTGCAACTTTCATTCTACAACTCGTGTGACCAAACAAACTATTCTGATGCATCTAGGTGGGTACGTTTACTCTAGACATAATCCTCTTTCACACTTGAACACATTGAATCGCTCTGAACTATATTCAACCAGTAGAATCCCTTAAGAGTTTAAAGTGCAGAATGGATGCAATCTTCAATATTCTATTATTTGGATACCGCGACACTTAGAAACTTTTCGTCTAATCCTATCAGATCATGTTGGGCCCCTCTACAATAACCTTTCAATTTTCACTATCTTGGAGGCATTTTTTTGTGGTGGCAATTTTTCGTTTAAAGAAAAAATTGTCAAATGCAAGTAGTGAAAAGTTGCAAAGTGGTGAAACTTTCATTCTACAACTCGTGTGACCAAATGAACTATTCCAACATGTCTAAATGATTACATTTATGTTAGGAATGGTCATCTTTCACACCCAAACATGTTGAATCACTCTGAGCTACATTCAACTGGCAGAATCCCTTGAGTTCAAAGTGCAAAATGGCTGCAATCTTTAGAATGTTGTTACTTGAATATTGTGACACTTAGAAAATTCTTGTCTAAGGCTATGGGATCATGTTAGGCCCCTCTACAATAACCTCTCTCAATTTTTTCTATCTCGAAGGTTTTTTCTATGGTGGCAAATTTTCACTTGGGAAAAAAGTTGTCAAATGTAAGTAGTTGAAAGTTACAAAGTGGTGCAACTTTTTTTCTACAACTCATGTGATCAAAAAAATTATTCCAATGCATCCAGGTGGATATTTTTATGATAGGCATGTTCCTCTTTCAAACCAAAACACCTCAAATCACTCTGAGCTACATTCAACTGATAGAATCCCTTATGAGTCCAAAGTGCAAAATGACTCCAATCTTTAGCATGTTGTTACTCACATACCGTGATGCTTAGAAACTTCTCGTTTTAGCATATGGGATCATGTTGGGCCCCTCTACAATAACATCTCTTAGTTTTCACTATCTTAAAGGTGTTTTCCTATGGTAGCGAATTTTCACTTAGAAAAAAAGTTGTCAAATGCTAGTTGAAAGTTGCAAAGTCGTGTAACTTTTATTTTGCAACTCGTGTGACCCAAAAAAATATTAAGATGTGTCTAGATGGGTATTTTTATGCTATTAATGGTCCCCTTTTGCACCCAAATGCATTGAATCTCTTTGAGTTACCTTCAATCAACAAAATCTTTTAAGAGTCCAAAGTGCAAAATAGTTGCAATTTTCAACATGTTGTTACTCGGGTACCGTGATGCTAAGAAACTTTTCATTTGAGCCTATGGGATTGCAGTGTACTCCTCTCTAATAAACTTTCTCAATTTTTGCTATCTCAGAGGCATTTTCCCATGGTGGCGACTTTTTGCTTAGAAAAAAAGTTGTCAAATGCAAGTAGTACAAAGTTACAAAGTGGTGCAACTTTCTTTCTGCAACTTGTGTGACCAAATGAACTATTACAACATTTTCAGGTGGGTACATTTACACTATGCATGGTCATATTTTTCACCCAAACATGTTGAATCACTTTGAGGTACATTCAACCAGCAGAATCCCTTAAGAGTCCAAAGTGAAAAATGACTACAATCTTTGACAAATAGTTACTTGGACACTGTAATGCTTTGAAACTTCTCATCTAATCCTATGGAATCATGTTGATCCCCTATAATAACTTCTCTTGGTTTTTTCTATCTTAGAGGCATTTTCTTGTAGTGGTGAATTTTCACTTGGAGAAAATATTGTCAAATGCAAGCAATTGAAAGTTGCAAAGTGGTGCAACTCATGTGACCAAACAAACTATTCTAACATGTTTGGGTGGGTACTTTTATGCTATATATGGTCCTCTTTTTCACCCAAACACGTCTAATCACTCTAAGCTACATTCAACCGGTAGAATCTCTTATGAGTCCAAAGTGAAAAATGGTTGCAATCTTCAGCATGTTGTTACTTGAATACCGTGATGCTTAGAAACTTCTCGTTTGAGCCTATGGGGTCCTATTGGGCCCCTCTACAATAACCTCTCTCGATTTTCACTATCTTGCACGTGTTTTCCCATTATGGAAAATTTTTACTTAGGAAAAAAATTATCAAATGCAAGTAGTGCAAAGTTGCAAAGTGGTGCAACTTTCATTCTGCAACTCGTGTGACAATACAAACTATTCCAATGCACCCAAGTGGGTATGTTTACATTATGCATAGTCCTCTTTCAAACCCAAACATGTTGAATCATTCTGAGCTATGTTCAACCAACTAAATCCGTTAAGAGTTTAAAGTGCAAAATGGTTGCAATCTTTAACATGTTATTACTTGGATACCATAACACTTAGAAACTTCTCATCTAAGTCTATGGGATCACATTGCACCCCTCTATAATAACCTCTCTCATTTTTTGCTATCTCGGAGGCATTTTCCAGTGGTGGTGACTTTTCACTTGGGGAAAAAGTTGTTAAATGCATGTAATGCAAAGTTACAAAGTGGTGCAACTTTTATTCTACAACTCGTGTGACCAAACGAACTGTTCCAACGCATCTGGATGGGTATTTCTACACTATTCATGGTCCTCTTTCACACCTAAACATACTAAATCGCTCTGAGCTATGTTCAATTGGTTGAATCCCTTAAGAGTCCAAAGTACAAAATAGTTGCAATCTTCGATGGGTTGTTACTTGGACACCGTGACACTTAAAAACTTCTTGTCTATGGTTTTGGGATCACATTGGGACCCTCTATAATAACCTCTCTCATTTTTTGCTATCTCAGAGGAATTTTCTCATGGTGGTGACTTTTTGCTTAGGGAAAAATTTGTCAGATGCAAGTAATGCAAAGTTGCAAAGTGGTACAACTTTCACTCTGCAACTCGTGTGACCAAACAAACTATTCTAAAATATTCGAGTGGGTACGTTTATGCTAGGCATGGTCCTCTTTCGCACCCAAACATGCCAAATCACTTTGAGCTATGTTTAACCAGTTGAATCCCTTATGATTCTGAACTGCAGTTGTTGTCACTGAATAGTGCACCCTTGCTGAGATGCAAAACTCAACCTACTAGTGAAACATTGGATTTGAATATTCAATATCCATGACGTATGGTTTTTTGTGCTCTAGAGTTATAAAACATGATGTGGCAACAATTATAGGACCATGTTTCCCAATGATTTGTCATGTTATTTCATGCATAGAAAATGGAAGGAGGTTTTTAAATTATTTAAATGATGAATATGGGTGATGCATCTGAAAATCAATTTTATATTGTTATTCATACACATCTAATATCTTCAGAATATCATTAAAACTAACCTCTGCATTGATTTCATTTAATGAGATGTCAAGTGTTGTGATATTAGTAGATGGAAATAAATTTTGATTATTGGATCAACAACTATCATGTGTTTTGATGCATGTTCAGACAAGTTCATAGAGGTATATATACCCGTGAGGTTTAAAACATCCACTTGTTTTATAGATGAAAATGCAATGATTGCTAAGCTTTAGAATCAAAACCATTAGTTGTTGGATTCCAATCTCAACCATGAATTAAAAGCAATACATTTTGCTATGATATTTTTTTATGGGAAGGACTAGAAGCTCTTACAATTCATTTGAAACCTTTTGGTGTTAAAGTCATTTCCACTAAACAACAATAGAACTCAAGAAGCATGGAGCATACACACAAATACATGAAGTATAAACATGAATCATGAATAATACACATGAACACATGAATTACATTGGAAGCATGAAGCATACATGTGAATACACACAATATACATGAATTATACACATGAATAAGTGAAGCATACATATGAATAAGTGAAGCACAAGTAATTGAATCATTGCAAAGGATACAAACCACTAGGAATGGATCTTATTTATGCAATACACATTAGATGGAGCTTATTGAGCAATTGACAATAATTAATTAAGCATTAGACGTAAACAAAATCCATTCCTACAACATTCAAGCATACAATTTACGCAATACGCATGATAACATCATTCAATAATGGCAATAGAAAAATAAGATTTTCTTTAATGAAACAGTCGTAAGGCTATATACAATGATATATATATTAATAAAAGTATATACAATATATCCAAAAAAGCCATACAGGCTTAGCACAAAAGAGCCATATGGACATAAAATGTCACATATATATCCATAGTGCAAAACATATGTTCCAAAATGCCACATAGGCATACAAAAAATGACCCTAATACATAGTCATTTCCCTCTAGGGGAAAGAAAAAGATCATGTGTTGCATTTCAAATTTGGCTTGATGGAGTGCCTGTTGGTTCTCTTGTCTTTCGAACATGCTCACTAGTCCTCCTCTATTCACTTCGTACCTTCAACTGATACAATAAAAATTAAAGATGTTAATACATAGAAATTGAATTATGGAATGACATATAACAAAATATAATCACTTACCACATACATATAGTCATCATGCACATTTACAACATTACCACGTCCAAAATCTAGAGTGACAACCACCTGTAGCAACCATCAAGATAGAAATTAAACTACATAAAAGTAACATGAAATTTTTCTATAATATACCATAAAAGAGAAAATATAATGTTAAATCAACTAATATGTTGCATATCTCTCTCAAAGGATTAGAACTGGTTATTGTTGTTGCAACTCCATGGTCCATCATGCCACAAACATCACTAGGGTTGTCTAATGTCAACAACTGCAAATGAAACAACATATCTAATAGTAATATAAAGAAGTTTGAGTAATCCCTTTATAATTGTCATAAATGAAAGAGTAAATGGTTGGCCTCAGTTGAGACTACAGTATAGTGCTTATAGATCACATAATGGTGAAATTACTATGTACACTGGGATAGTCCAGACTCTTGCAATACTAAAGTTCAGTGCTCATTGAAATTCAAATTGCATATGTTGATGAACTAATGTTAATGAGGACATGCGATCAACATAGTGATAATGCCACAATGAAGTTCACATGAATGAAGTGAGAATTACTATGTTACTAGCAGCTTTCAAAGGGATAATGGAACATACGATGAATTAGGATGTGTCTATAATTTTACTATAGCACATGAATTTGGTTGTTGAGGTGTGCAACAATAATGGAGAAGACAAATTTGGTCAATAATGAGTGGAAGGAAAGATTTCTTCTAATGGTGTATAGGATAAAATTTGGATGGAGGTGCTATAGAATAGAAGGGATAAAGAGACAAGACCAACAGGGGATGATGGAACATATGGTGAAATAATAGAGGGTACAATGGGATGGGAGTTGAATGTGATAATGGAACATAGGATGGACTAGAATATATTAATGGGATGGGCTAGGATGGGATAACAAAATATAGCGTGAACTATTAGAGGTTAATGGGATGGGATTAGGAGGGAATAAAGGAACCTAGGGTGAATTAGGGAAAAATAATGGGACAATACCAAGAGGGGATAATGAAGCATAAACTGAAATAAGAGAGGGTAATGGGATGGGAATAGAAGGGGTTAATGGAACATAGGATGGACTAGTATAGATTGATGGGATGGGCTAGGATGGGATAACAAAATATAGGGTGGATAATTATAGGTTAATGAGATGCGATTAGTAGGGAATAATACAACATAGGGTGAATTAGGAGGTGTCTAGGGTTTGACTATAGTACATGAAGTGTGAACTTGACCTATGTGTAGTAATAATAGAGAAGTTTCATCTAGGATGAAACGTGGACAAAGATGGTATAACATAGAATGGATAAAGGAACATAGGGTGGAACATAGGGGATCATGGAACATCTAGGGTGAAATAATAATGGGTACAATAAGATGGGAGTAGAAGGGCATAATGACACATAGGATGGACTAGAAGATATTAGTGGGATGGGCTAGGAGGGGATCATGGAAAATAGGGTGAACTATTAAATTTCAATGGGGTGGGATTAGGAAGGAATAAAGGAACAAAAAGTGAATTAGGAGAAGATAATGTGACACAATCAAGAGGGGATGATGGAACATAGAATGGACTAGTAGAGATTAATTAGGTGAGCTAGGATGGGATAATAAATTTTTTTTAAGGTGAACTATACTAGAGGTTAATGGAAAGTAATTAGGAGGGAATATTAGACCATAAAGTGAATTAGGCAGGGTCCAAGGTTTGAATATAGGACATGAAGTGGGAACTTGAGGCGTGTAGTAATAATGTATTAGAGATTTCATCAATAATGAGTTGAAGGAAAGGTTTCTTGTAACGCTATGTGTATAAGATGAAATATGGAGGAAGGTGGTATAATATCATTATACCCATAATAAATTTTTGCTTCAATAAGGTATTTTGCTAAAAATGAGCTAAATCATGCAAAATTGTTGTCAAAAATTTGTTTTAGGTGAAACAAAACATAGGCTTTTGAGAGTTTATGTCAAGGAAGATACTTGCAAAATTCTGAAAATTTGAAAATTAGGGTTTCAAACCCCTATTTTTAGGAAAACCCCTAAAAATAGGACCTTTCCAGAATTAGTTGAAAATTATTTTTATAGGATAAATTGGCTTCATGATAACAATGGTCAAGTCAAGATCACCAAAAAAATTTTTTTACTCTGGTGAGTCTATTTTCATTTTTTAGGAGAAAAGTTAGGACCTCCACAACCATTAATGGCAGATGGTTGTACCAAGTTTCAAAATCTAAGCTTCAATGAAGAATCCATGGCGAAAAATGTTTGAAAAGATGTTTCATGATGGAGGGGATTTTCAAAGGTCAAAAATGCTAAAAAATTTCTAAGTCTGGAAGATACATGCCTTGCTACCAAAAAGTTTCTATTCAGTCAATGCCTTGGTAAATTTTTCAAGCACCCGTACACACAGCATGGTGAAAGAAATTGCTACAGTGAGCACGTTTGCATTGTCGACAATGGTGATCAATTCAATCGAGCTACAATGGTAAAAGTTGAGTGTAAAGAGGTGAAGATATTAAAGGGAATGATGAAGTTGTAGTTAAAAGAGTACCTGTTGACCAGGGGCACCCATAAATTCAAAAGGTCAAAAGTAGTCATCAAGTCTTGCCAAGATAGTAATCTCCTTCATAATTTTGTTGGATTTCCAATGCATCATCAAGTAGGTTCACCTAATTCATCGATCACCGACAACAAAGGAAAAGATAGAAGATGTTGAATACAAATAGCATCAAAGATAGCAATCAAAACATATAAAAGAATTTCCCATGTAGCTCAAGGGTGCCCAAGAATGAGACTATCCAAATGTTAGTTTTTGGATAAGCTCATCTCCAAGTGATCTCCTCGGCATCAGCTTAGCTTCGCAACGAACCTATTCACCATTCTACGAGATACATCAAACAATGGAAGTCATTGCTCATTTGAACACGTAAAACAAAGGGTAAATTGATGGACATCAAGGCAAAAGAGACCCTGTTGGCCAGGGGCGCCCATCTAGGAAACCAAATGAAGTTGTTTACAATTTTTTTCTACAAGGCATCTGCTCAGCATCCTTTTAGATTTTTGATCAATCTAGTTGTGAGTTCATAGGACCTGTCAAGCATTCACAAATGAAGATCAAGCAAAAAACACCAAAGCTAAAGGCAAGATGAAAGACATGCAAAAATTGGTTGTCAAGGAAAATGCATCTTCCTAGAAATAGGTGCCCAAATTTTTGGGCAATCAAATGCAATCTGTAAGCTCAATGACCTCTAGGATAACCTTCTTCATTTTGATCAATCTCAACAATAACACCGTTAGCAAAGACAACTGACAAATCAAACATTTGATGATAGAGATCAAACTGGGGTAGTTCATGAAAGTTTGCAAACTAAAAATAACAAGTCAAAAGGTCAAAGGAACCCCTGCAAGCCAAGGGTGTCCAAGCTTTTGAGACACCTAAATCAACTTTTAGGATTCACAAAGCCAATTATCCTTTCCAAGACTGAACTGGTTATCCATCCCATGTTTTAGCAAGATCATCAGACTCATCAGTCATCGGTGATCTCAGATTAAATCATTGACAAGTGTATAGTATTTATCATTGCAATTACTTTAAGTGGATGTAAAATTTTAGATCATATCAACATCTCATAATAGTAGGTAATTTGATAATTACTTTTATATATACATAAAATTAGCATACTTATCTTTAGTAAAATTTATATAAAAAATATCAAAAATATCATTATCAAGAAGTTTATTTTTTATTTATTTATTTGAGAATTATATATAATTTTAAGTCCCTCTTATGTAAAATTTTATATTTATAAAGAATTATATAGAAAGGAGATTATATTATGTAGGTGAATTCAAATTTGAGTACAATTTGTGATGGCGAATCCAAGGATTAGATCGAGGAATTATGATCAAATAGGAATAAGACAAAGGAAGAGAAAAGTGGGTGAAGGAACATCTACTGAACAACAACCCATGAAAAATAGTGATGATCAAGGTGACGTACAGGTACAAGAACAAACTAAACCTAGTAATAGAAATTTTTTGGACTATGGTATGGAAAATATGATGGAGATGGATAAGGATTCTATTTTCAATAATATTTCATCTAAAGATATGTTATCTGAAAGCACATTAAAATTACACTCTAAAAAAATATGGGATGAATTTTTTGAAGAAAAAACTCTAATTGGAAGAGCACAGTTAGTTGCAAAGTTATTTAGATGAAAAGAAATGACCCATATTTTGGAGTTGTTAGGGGTTGATAATAGGAAAAGGTCATCATATTTAAAACAAACAATTGTTGAAAACTTGCAAGAAGCATTGGAATGTATTGAAAAGAAGAGTCGATCTAGTGATCTAAGTGTTGCACGTAGAGCGTTGATGACTATAATTTCTAGTAAGAAATTATCACATAGAAGACAAGTTCAAGAAATTTTTGAATTACTAAATATTTCTAGGAGAACTATTCAAAGGTATATTGAAAAGAGAAATTAAATAGATGGAAAATTTGAGAAAATTTAGGTAAATATTTTTAGGATTCCCTGAAAAGATAGAATTTTAGAAGATGTAAAGAAACAAGTGGTTGACTATTGGACCACCCACTCTCATGTTTCTTCCAATAGAAGGGATACTATACAAATAATAGGTGAAGATGGTACAAAAATTTCTCATCCAAAACATTTTATAGATACAACACAAAGTCAACTTTTTAAAGCATTTAAGCAAGAATTTTCAAATGTGAAGATTTGTCAAAGGATGTTTGAAACACTACAACCATTATTTGTACATATAAATAAAGTACGTGAAACTTTGTTGAAATCATGTTGAATTTGATCTACACCTACAATCATATAGAAAATCTATGGCAGCAATTGATCGAAATTTAGCCATCCTTGGAAGCACAACACAATTTGTGAAGTCTCTTGTATGCGAAAAATCAGAAGATTTGGATGAATTCAATGTTTAGTGTATAAAAAATGTATGTAATGATTGTGGAGATTTGAAGAATCTTTTACATGTTGACAATAATGAAATGCAAGTTACTTGGAAGATATTTGAATATGGGACATACTTAACGAAGTCAGGAGTTGAGGCCAAAAAAATTGTTCTCAAAGAGAGTGGATTGCCTTACAATGAATTCATGAGTAAATTTCGCAATATCATATATCCACAAATCCAGCATTGTCATGGTGCAAGATGGAAAGCTAAGCAATTTTGTGATTCAAAGAATTGCTTTCCACTAGGTTGTATTGTTTCTATTGTAGATTTCTTTGAGAACTATACATTTAGTCCTCAAACTAAGATTCAAAGTCAATATTATCATTCAGAGCAAGTAGCAATCTTTGTGCAAGTTTGCTATAGGCATGCCAAGTTAGCGGTCAATAGAATACAAAGTTGCAAAGATGATCGAATTATCATCAATTAGGTTCACTTTTATATCGATGATGATCAATACAAATCATGATAGAAGCTATGTAGCTCATTGTTTCATTTTATTTTTTTAACGTGGCATAAATCAAGAACATTGGATATGGTATGATAGATGTGCTGGTAAGTACATTTTTTTATTTTTAAAAAAAAATTATATTTACTTTTAAATTTGAGACTTAAATTGTTTAATTGCTTATATATATATATATATATAATTACTTTTTTGAAGCTAATTTGGTTTAAGTGTTTAATTATTTGTAACTTCACAAGACAATTTAAGTCTGCAAAAGCTTTTGTTTGGTTAAGTAGTCAACATGCTAGATGCAACACCAAATTTTTGTGGAATTTTTATGGGAGTGGACATGGAAAAGGAGAGCACAATGGAGCAAGAGCATGTATGAAGTGTGCACTTTGTCAACATGAACTTGCTGGTGCAACTTTCACCATATTATATATATGTGGAATCTATCTAGATATTTTTAAAAAGATTATCTATATATATATTTAAAAACTAAATTAAATTCTTTTAAGTTCCTTGAAAGTAATAAGTGACAAATTGTGCCAATTTGTGTACTTACAGGTAATGCCATATGGAATCCAAATGAAATTGTTGAATGGTGCAAAAGTCATTTTTCCACTCATAACACATGGTATTTTTGGGAAGTTATAGGTACATCTAGTCAAAATTTGTTAAAAATTTGAATTTCAAAGTTCAAGTGTACATGATTTCAAATTTAATTTTCAAATTTGAATTTATAGATATTGATCGATCAAATCCTTATAATTGTCAAGAAATTCATGGTATTAGAAGTTTGCATCAAATCATGACAACAGGAAGTAGTAGGCCTTATGTAATTAATGTGAGAGAAAAATCATGTTTTTGTGTTGATTGCATTGAGGACAATGCAAATATTGTTCAATGTGAGAATATTAGAGATGGGTATGTTTCACAATGGGAAATGAAAAAATTAATATCAATGCCTCCTTTTGTTGAAGATGACAATTTCAATATCTACGATCCTCTATATTCAACTAATTATGAACATGTATCTGATTTAGTTGTTATAGGTATGAAAATTGATTAATTTAGTTAAAATTGATTTAAATATATTCTATGTGTAAGTAAGCTTCAAGCATGTTTATATATATTAAAAATATATTTACTTGACTTAAATGTATTTACTTTATGTATGTGGTGTGTGTATAGGAGATATTTTTCGTTGTTGTTGCAGATCTTGACAATGCGGAAGGTTTAGATTACTATCTACTAAGATGTACGCAACCAAAAAGTAAATTGGTGGAATCGATGACAGATGGTGATGGACAAGATTATTCCATTGGATCAGTCATTATTGAAGGAACATATTATCAAAAAATAAAGATAGATAAAAATGGTATTATATTTGTTGATTATATGCCAAAACAAAAGGTTCTACATTACAGTCACTTTGTTTTGGCGACAAAAATAAATTTAGAAACTTTACCTAAAAGAGGGTGTGCCAAAAAAAAGTGGAGGTTGCCTATTGAAGATCATGAAAATACTTTATACATAATTAAAGATAGAGAGGATCCAAATTTTATGTACCAGGAGCTTTAACTTGTTTTTTAGATATATATGTACATGTATGATTGGATATATATATATATGTACACTCATACTTTTTATAGATCTTAGAGATCTATATATTTATATTGATTGGACATGTGACATGATTTAGAATGGGTTTTTTTCAAAGTCTTGGTCATTTATTTTTGTCCAATTGTATTTAAATAAATTTGTTCCATGAAATGGAATTCTTAATTTAGTTCAAGAATCTTTGATTTCATAATTTACATTTGAAACTCCACTTTGAAAATATGTATGTTAGATCATATATGCTTCATACAAAACCTAACTTGACTTTAAAAATGTTTTCAAACATTTTTCCTAAATTCCTTTAAATCATCTATTTCCAATTGCATTTTTTATGTTGGACATGGAATTCTCCAGTTTTCTTTATTTTTTATGTTACTAATGTGGCATTCAATAATTTTAAATGATCATCCATTTTCATATCCTAATTATTAAATTTTCACCCTAATCGTAATTATTTTCCATAATCATTCTAATTATCCACCTTATCTTAATCATACTCAATAATTTAATCAATAGATCATTTCTCTAATCCATCCTATCTCATTCTAATCATCACATCTAATTCATCCATTTATCCTAATTATTCCATCTTAATCATCCATCATCATCCTTAATCCCCATCCTTCACCATCATCTTAATCTAATTTCGCACTATCAACCTAATCCCATCCTAATCTAATCCATATATCCTCATCCAAAATATAATCATTTATTATCCATCTAGATCCATCTCAACCATACATGTCCAATCTCCATCCTTAATAAAAAATCATCACTTGAACATCAAAATTTGGTTAAGGTCTCAATCTCATTCATACATCATATTAGATCCTTTCGTCATCAACCAAAACTTTCATATAGGGACCTTATCCTTAATCCACTGTCATCCATTTCAAATCCAATCTCCTAATCAAAAATCAAGACCTTAATTTTATTTCATCTTTAATCTAAACTTACTTAAGAACATTAGCCTATCTTAAGTATAGTTATCAAATCCAATCAACACTTGCTTAGGAACATTAGCCTATCAGGTTACAAGTATAGAGAATCAACCTTAATCAAATCAAATCATTTTGAGGTCTTGAAAATTGACCCCAATCCTAATCACATCCTCCATATTCATCTTCATAATTTATTCTTCTAATCACCCACCTTGTCCTAATCACTAGGTATATATTATCCAAGATCTTTATAGGCATTACATAAAATTTATTTTCTTTCATTTAGAGTAGCAACCATGATTTTATATAACCTTTGGTATACATAATTTAAACATGTATCATTTTGTGAAGGTTATATTGTATGGGTTCTCTTGGATTGGTCTTTCTTGTTCACCTTGGTGCATTGGAATATTCATTGTAGTGAATCATAGTGATCTGGTGCTTGGGGTGCTTGAGATAGCTATATTTTTGCATCAATATTTATTTACCATGTATAGCTTGAGACCACATGTGATGGGATATTTGGTAATTATATATATGGATCAATCAATTTTTAATATATAGAATTGTCATGTGGATCTAGATACAGTTTATATTATGTGCATAAATTGAGATTTAAATATCAATTTCCAATTTCATAAATGTTCCATGGAATTCTTAAGTTCAAGAATAGAAATTTAATTTCATTTGCATTCATCTCCACTTATAGCTCATCATCTAGATCACTTTCTTTGCATGCACAATCAAATTCATGTGTATTAAAGATTATATATGGAATTATTTTAAAGTTCACATGAATATATTTGATTTCATTTACATTCAACTAGACACAAGTATAGCTCATCATCTAGTTCAAGAATTCTTTGCAGGTGCACATTCAAATTCATGTGTATTATATTATATGGAATTCTTAAGTTCATGTATTGCATGATGTATGCACAATTTACATTTAACCTATAGTGACTTTAAAAATGAACATTTAGAGCTAAGAATTTAGTTTATCAGATCTATTTCCAATTGCATTTTTATGTTCCACTTAAATATAGAATAAATCTAGATAGCACATTTGAATTCAAATTTTTCTATATTTCTTGACCTATTTATTTAGACAAATTCATTTCTAATTAAAATTAATTGTGCATGTCCATCTTTTTAAATTTATAAATAGCAACCATTAGATAGTCCAACATTTTGATTTCACGATGTAAATAGATGTACAATGTAAGTGTGAACAAACCATTTAAATAAATTTAAATAAAGGTACAAACTTGCTATTTATAAATAAAACCATAATAACATGCACGATGTAAATAGATGTAACACTTGTGTTCAAACCATAATAATGTGTATAACAAACCTATTCAAACCATAAAACATAAATGTATGAATGTGATGTAAATAACAAGTATATATACCATAGAACATAAATGTATGTAATGTGATCTACATAAATCATAAAAAGTATCTCCAACATAATAATCTGATCTCAAACCATAATACTGTAAAACATCTCAAAGATCTAGGGATATCTAGTTTGAATAGAACCATCAAATCTCTAGCTCAATCTCTCCCTCAATCCATGGCCTGATCTCTCCCTCGATCCATGGCCCGATCTCTCCCTCAATCCATGAATTGATCCCTCTCCTGAACCAAGATGTCTGGATCCATGTCCTGATCCATGTCCTGAGCCTCATCCCAAGCCTTGCATGTGTTCAAGTACACACATGTTTAAATTTAATTTTATACATGTATATATATGTGTACATATATGAAAAATTATATAAATATACAATGTACAAGTTCAATGTGTTCAAGCTTACATCAAGTAATTAATTTTTTTATTATTTAAATGTACCTCAGTTATATATTGCACAGGATCGCCATCATGTGCCAAATTTCCAAAGTCTAAAAAATCACCATACTGCTTAAAATTTTCAAGTACACAATTTCAATCAGGAGTTAAACAACTAGAATTTAAAATGCATTACATGTATACATACATAATTTTTTAGAACACAATTATATATATATATATATATATATATATATATTCATATATATATATATATATATATATATATATATATATTATTCAAGTACATGTCATGCCTAATCGATGGATCTACCAATGTCACTAAGATCATGAGAATGCAGAGACACCACAAGGGGATCTATAACATGTAGAGTATAAGTGGAAAAAAGAAGTTGACTATATGTGCCATCGACAAGATCAGGTGTCGCGGTAACCTCAACATGACTTGTAACATCCTGATGACCTGGACAAGCTAAAGGATCAATATAAACATGATGTGAATGGGATCATGTAGGTTGATGTGGAATATCTTTTGTAGTTGCCACCCCGTGGCTCATATGTATACTAGGATATCGTTGTCTAATAATGTCCTATACATGGTCAAGAGAGATCCCATGGTCCTCACTAATGACCTGATATGCTACTAGTAAACCCAAAACTGAGACTCTACACATATTACACAAAGTCGTGTGGGTCATCTACTCGACATCTGAAGGAGTATGTAGATCGGCATGAATAAAGGGATCATAAGATGTAGATGTAGCCTCAGTGGGAGGAAGTCTGATCTATGGGTGTAATAAGTATCTACCAACTCGATTAGATGACATCTGATTGATATGTGTCATAATAGAGGCAATCTTATCAAAAATATGGGATCGAGTGAAGCCTGTTGCTACCTCCCCTGCTATTGCCAATTCCAAATGTTTTGGTAAAACCAAAAGGTTTGGTTCAATGCCCTCTTGTTCATAGGCGGTGGAAAATTTGAATGTCTAAACTGTGGTTTTTCATAAAAACAGCCTTTACCTTGGCCAACATGCTCAAGATAAGATGTGTAGTCCGCATCTTTTTGTAAATGAAATTTTGCATATAACTTTTTGAAAAAATACTGTGGTAGCTCATCATTGTGAGGCCATCTATGATACACTTCCAACCATCTAGGGTATATGAATGGTGCAACAAGAGGATCTACACACCTCATAACCACATATCCTCTAATTCTATTTTTTCCTCTATAATGAGGGAACATGGTTAACACATTTTTTCCTAAAACTAATTTGGAAACTTCTCTCCATTGCATTGTGCTAGTAAATGTCTTGGAAAGAGACAAATAAAACTACTCGATGCTAATCTCATCATAAGGATTGTATGATTGAATTGTCTTGATCATTTGATAAATCTCCTCTCTAATAGTGTGTAATCTATCTCAATTAGCCAAATTGGGGCAGTTGTGAATTGTTTGCTCTAAAAAATTTAGAGCATTGTTTAATCTAGCAATACTACCCTAATATAAATTTGTTATAGCTTGAGCATCTTGCTCGGAATGAGGGGAATGGTGAGATCCCCCATTGTCCATGATATATATATCTATATATGTAAATCTAGAGATCTGCATATCATTAAAACAAAATATAAATGATGTTAAACAAATTTAAATTGAAAATTTCAAAACTAAAACAAATATATATTTAAATTACAAAATTTTCAAGTTTCAAAACTAAATAATTTTTAACTTTAAATATATCTAATGACATAGTTCAAGTTATATCTATCAAGCTATGTTCAATAGTTCACCTTTTACAACTTAGATAACATAAGAAATTTGACAACTCTAAAAAAACTTTCAATACATGTGTACATATATATACATGTATGTATTGGGCATGTATGTGTATGTATGTACATATTTGTGTATGTGTGTACATATACATGTATATATGTGTATGTATGCATATGTGTGTATGTGTGTATGTGTGTATGTATACATATACATATACATATGTATGTATGTATGTATGTATGTATGTATGTATAAATATATATATGTACATATACATACATATATTTATGCATACATACATTCACATGTATTCATACACATGTACATGTATACATATATATGTACATACATACATGTACATACACACACATATATGCATACATACACACATACACATATACACATATATCCATTATACATACATACATACACACATACACATATATGCATTATACGTACAAACATACACACATACACATGTATGCATACATACATACAAGCAAGAAACCAACTCTATTTTGTTTATCTATTTGAAGGCATACATATTATGCTTGGATATTTCATACATGTTTATCATTGTTTGAATAATTTTGGTACATCAAAACCCTATTTAGTGTATGTATGCATATATGTGTATGTATGTATGTATATATACATAAGTATGTACATGTATATGTATACATGTATATATATGTGTGTGTGTACGTGTGTGTGTATATATGTGTATGTTTGCATATATGTGTATGTATGTATGTATGTATGTACATATATGTATACATGTACATGTGTATGAATACATGTATATGCATGTATGTATAAATATATATATGTACATGCATGTGTACATATACATACATATATTTATGCATACATACATACACATGTATACATATATGTACATACACACATACACATTTATGTATTATACATGCATACACACATACACATATATGTGTTATACATACAAACATATACGTGCATACACATATATGCATTATACATACATACACACATACACATATATGCATACATACATACAAGGAAGGAACCAACTCTATTTTTTTTATCTATTTGAAGGCATACATATTATGCTCAGATATCTCATACCTGTTTATCATTGTCTGAATAATTTTGGTACATCAAAACCCTATTTAGTGTAAGAAAATTTCTATAGTTTCAAGTAGAGTTTCCTCCACACCCTCATATTTTATTAGTAAATATACCCCTGCTCGAGTCCTTTATCTACATGTGTAAATCATAGTCCTATTAAGATATTTCAAAATATTGGTTATATAATTGGGTGGTGGTCTCCATGAAATCAGCTAGTAACTTGTGTTGGTTCATTTCATTCCTTTTTGAATTCTGTTTCCAGAACCTTATATTGTTTGAAATTATTGGAGGGGAATTCTTTGTATGGTTTTGTGATGTCTATTAATGTGGCTTGGTAGTTAACTTTGGATGCTTGATAGATAACATTGGTTGTCTTGTTAGATCCTTGGTTGTCTATGCACATTTTTGGCCTATTTTCTCTTAAGCTATCATTTTTTAAGTTTGAATGTGTAAATAGGATTTATGCTGATTGGAATGCATCAGTTTGGCCAATTTCTCTTAGTCTAGGCCATTCTATTATGGAAATTAACAATTCTTATGTTGGCTCTTTCATGGTGGTTGATGAAAGGGAAATCTCAATCCTTAATTGATTTATTGATACAGATCAACCTTTGCCTCAACCAATTCCCTCAATTAGCCTTCTTGGTGGTAGGTCCATCTCAATTATCTGTAATGTTTGTAAAACATGACATTATCTTCTCTACCATGTTTTGGATTTGTATGTTCAAGGTTCAGCCGGGCTAATAACTTAGAGTCTTTATTGTCATGTCTTTAGCTTTCAGCTTGTAGACATGTATTCTTCTGGATATTTTTCCTTTCTAGTTCCATTGTCATTGCTTGAAGTTCCATTTACCTGTTTAGGTCACTTGTGGACATTAATATAATTTGTTTATTTTTTCCAATTAAAACTCAGTATCACTGTTGGTTTGAGTGCCAATAGCAATTTTCATCCACTTAATCTTTGTGATTGTACTTTCAATCTTTGCAACTTTTTTCACTTTGATTTGTAGGGAAATGCCTATGTGATTACCTTACATTGAAATTCTCAATTTTGTGGCTTATGATTACATTTACAACAAAAAAATTTCCTAATCAATAAGTATGATGTCTCAAAATTTCGTCTACTTGAATTTTTCACTCTTTCATCCATTTGAGTTTAATTATAAATCTAGTTTAAAAGGAGAAAAAATGACTCCACTTTTATATGATAAATTATAGATACAACTTTAGTCATGGAAAGATGGCTCAAAAATTTTAGGTGCAATGAAATGATAGGATCTTTATATAAAATTTGTAGGCCATGGATACCAGAGATATAAATAGCTCCCAGTTTTGGTCATTGAAAGAGTGGACTCTAATTCCAATTGTAGGGGACCCACTAGGTTTATTGAAGTTACTTTCAGCAAAATATGAGAGTTGTTACCAACTTCCATGGTAGTTAAGATTGAAGAACAAATCAAAATCCATTGACAAATTAAATAGGATTTTGAAAAGAAAATGATCATCTACTAGTTGTTGAGTTAAATTACTAGGAACCATCTTTAAAATAGAAATCATTTGTCTCAAAAAAATAATTGAAATTGCTCAAAAAGACCTTAATACCTTATGAATAAAGATGAACTCTAACATCATAATAATATCTCCACTGGTATTCTGAGTTTGTTACCAATATACATTGTTCATACACTAGGAACACTAATTTGGGCAGCTTTATTGAAATGAATTGTGCATATGAAGTTTAATTTGATGGTCAACCCACCCAATCAAGTAAAAATTTTAGAGTTTAATTATAAATCTAGTTTATTGTCAAGTTGCTCTTCAAATGCCAGGGTAGTATGAAAAAGGCATCAATAATTGAGGCTTAAAGTTGATGTTGCCACTTATCAAATAATTCTTCCTACTAAACTGTATGATAAGTAGACATGCTCTAGCTCATATATATGCAAATAAAGTATATGTAGGTCACGTTGTTGCTAATTTTATTTTCATTTGCTATGTCAGCATTTACATCTAACAAACACTAATTTTATTTCTCATTAAATGTTGGGAGTTAGCTCGAATGTGAATAAATTGAACAATCAAGTTGCAATGATTTTTGTAATGACACAGAATAAAGATGTCATGGAATCTATACAGAGAGTTGTAGTTGTATATGATTGTAAAATTGCCAAGGGTGTATTGAGCCATCAAATGAAACAATTTTTTATTGATGGGGACAAAGTTATCCTGAGTGTACGGTAAGCTGAGTTTGAGTAAAATGAAGTTTGCGCCATTGAAATGAAATGGAATACATTTGGTGAGGGTTTCATATTGACAAAAATTTCAAACCCACAAAAAAATTGCAAATATCTTTAGCGAGGGTTTCATTTTTCCAACAAATTGTTTAAAAAACCACTACCAGATTTCTTTTATGCTATTCAAGCCAAAAATGTAAAATACATTTACCCATCATTTCACAATGCTTACAGTTTTATTTTACACTATTCAAGCCAAACACATTTAATGCAAAGGATTTTTGCAATACTTTTCAAAACCCAAAACATATATTTCACCAATCAAGTAAACAACCATAAGGCAACTGATATTTGCCAATTATAAACCACCAAATGTGAACAATAGCCTTTCGGCTCATACAAAGTCATATTCTTCTCAAACTACCATGCAAGAGGCACAAACACGACCATAGAATAGAATGAACTAAAATTTTCCAATTATAAATCACAAGAACACAGCCATAAAATGGAATGAAATGGAACATGGGTGTGCTCGTGTATACTTATCAACGCTAGAATATCCTAGCTCGCCCGATGAATGCTCACCCAAACCTCTTCCAATCGAACAAGAAAAATGGTCGGCCCCCCTTTTTTTTATTACTTACTGTCTTGGCTGAAAGGTTTTTAGTTAATATGGTTTTGGCCAAAATGCACCAGGCTGAAAAGGTACCGCCACGTCGGCGCCATGTCACTACCACATGGTTTTGGCCAAAAATATTCTGATTAGAACATGTTCGAGCGAAATTATTTTTTTAGCCAAAAGTGTGACATACTATTGTGCTTTTACCCATTAAAGCATGGAGGATCAAACTGGAGGAATTAAAGAACACTCAGAAAATTGACTAAGTCTAGTGAAAAATGCACCTTCTTGGGAAAAGGCGCCCAAGAATCAAAGGCATCAAACTTAGGTTTTGAGCTTTGTCACTCCCAAGCACACTTCATCAAAGTTGTTTCATCTCAGTAATGGATTTATCAGCAACACCTCAAGATCAACTGAGCAACCAAAATCGAGGATCAAACAGAGGCACTTCACCACAAAAAAGAAAGAAAAATGTTCAACTCCTCAACTTGGATGCCTAAAGTCAAAGTAGGCCTAGTTGACTAAAGTTGAGATATTTTAGAAGCCTTTCCATGTCTAAAATGTCCCCAAATTGGTGGAATTTTCTCTAGTGAACTCCTAATCAGGCAGATTGACTCCTCAATCAGCATGTTGGTTCCTAATTTGCTTGCAACTCCAAATCAATATGTATCAAGCTTAGGCATCCATTCTTCACTATCTCTCTTTGCACGTTGGAGCTCAAGAATGAATATTTTTCTCTCCAAACATCATTTGAGGATCTGACGAAAGCCATTGATAGTGTTCTTCATGTTTTCGAGAATAAGTTGCATAGAGGGATAGTATATCAAAGTTTGCATTTCCAGGCATGATTTTCTTGAAGGATTAGAGAGGCAATTTATAACTTCCAAACTTCTTCCCCTCTTTTTCTTCTATTCTTGTCTTAGATCTTCTTACATGTCCAAGTAAATGAAGTTTTTTCATAGATCTAATCTTTTGGGTATGATTAGAATAGCATATTAAGCAAAACCCACATGCAAAAAAAGTATCCCTACTACCCCTTTTTTTAGGGTTTTCAGAAAAAGTCACAATTTTGAAAATTTGACAAATTGGGTTTGTTTAACTTTGAAGCACCTACAATACCCATTTGTTGGATATTTCCAGAAAAATTAAGCTTCTAGTGCCCCCAAAACCTCTGCCCCGAAGGGTTCTTGCATGTACAAGGAAAAGTGACTTTTTGAATTTTTTGACATTCTAGGTTCACTTAGAAAATTATTCCCAAGTAAACCCACATCTCAAAAAAATTCATAAAAATTACCCCTCAACAAAGCTATTTTTAGTTGTTGTAGAAAAATTTGTTTGTACATATCCGTTTTTACAGTCAACAGTTGACTTTTTTAGAATACAATACTCTCAAGTTGAAATCAAGACCAAAATGGTCCTACTTCACGACTTTCTAAAAACACTTGAAATGGACATGCATCAAGTGAAGCCCATAGTCAATTTGGATGCCTTGGAAGGTGTAAATGACATCACCATTCAATGGATAGCAAAAATGTGGAAGGAAGTCATTCTAAACATAGAGCCACCACTGGTTACTACCACACTACTTTCCACACTTCATATAAACAAGGCTGGATGACATAGCTACAAAGAGTATCAAGTACCAACAATAGATTGTGAGTGGCAAAGAGATGCTATGAAGACATGTCATCATCCTATGAAGCATTAATTGTCTAGAGGCAAAAGAAGTCAACAACTGTCTAAAGGAGTTGTTGACTAGAGGTGAAGAGGTGTAAAACACCCAGTTGGGACGTCCTACCCTCCAAAATAGCATTTATGGCAACAAGAGTTAACTTGATGCCTATTTCCAAGTTAACTCACTGCCTCATTTATCATGCATATATATTTCCACTAATTATTGATGTCTATTCTAGATCTCCACTAATTGTGGATCTCTATTTTAGAGGCACTTTTGTAATTAGAGTTCACTTTTAGTTTAGTTTCAAGTAACTAAAGTATATTTCCAGTTAACTGCTTGGTCACCTACTTTTAGACATAGGAATGAATCTTGCAAATTGACAAGAACTAGTTGTTAACTCAAGGAGATTTTAGGGTTGCCTACTCCTTTGAGCTTCTATAAATAAGAGCCTTTTCTCATTATTTTGGAACCTTTATTTACTACACAAAATTGTTGTGCCAATGTGCCAACAAGCTTGCAAGTTTATATTTGTTCACTCTTGGATGAGAGTTGTTTGGTTTGATAAGCAATTATGTATGATTCCGTACCTTTGTTGTCCCAAACCTTTGTAATTCATTGAGAAAGTTTGAAGAAAGAAATAAAAAAGAACATGCAATTTGATCCAAAGTTTCAAGTTCTATCAATGTCTTGTTCTTACAATCTATTGTTTCAATCTCCCCCTTGGACAGGTTTTGTCACCTCCTTGGGTATTTTGATGTTAATGATTGTCATTTGATGTTGTGTAATGATATGTATTTCACCCTACACTTTGGACAGGTGTTGTTACCTCCTCAGGAATCATATTATTCATCTCATTGTTTTTTTTGTTGTTAGTGATCTAAGTCTTAGCCTACATCTCGGAAAGGTGTCATCACCTCCTTGGGAATCCTAAGATTCATCTCACTATAAGAGTGATTGCTTGCATAAAGCCTTATTCTAGCATAAATCTGAGAGTTCAAAGCCTCAGAGCCTCAGATACATTCTGAGAGATGATTGGCCCAAGTGATCCAACCATCCATTCTCGCTTAGGTATGCCCTCATGCTTTGTTCTTCTTGAGGAGATAGGATAGATTAAAATTTAACCTAGTTGTAGTTAAGATCTACATAAACCAAAGAAAACCTTAGCTATGATGCATTGTGTTTATGCACCCTTGTGTCCTTCCTGCTGAGTAAAAAAGATAGGAACATTAACCCATTTTACTTTTATGCAAACATCAACAAACAAGAGGGAGCTTCCCCTCCATAATTTTAAGAGCAGTCATCATGCACTATGCATAGCTGTCTATTTCTAATAAGCACTCAAGAGGTGCTAATTGAAATACCAACAAATATATAAGGTGTTAAAGATTGGGATATGTGATATAAAATGGTTAAAATATGCATGATGAAAGGAATGAAAGAATGAGAAGGATATTGAATGGTAAATATAATTAGGATCTCACAAGACCAAGTAATTTTTGTATTGTTTCTCATCATTTTTTTAGATTTGTATACACAAAATTAATAAAACTAGCTAACATTGTTTTACAACACCATTAATGAATAAAGGCTACCTGAGTGAAAGTTGTTTGAGGACATGAATTGCAAGGTGTGGAGGTCGAAGGTCCACTAGGAAACTGTTTGACATGCAAAGCATGTTATGAGACAAACATTCAAATATAACATTCAACTATTCAAATGCATTAATAATATCTTTAATACTAGTTGCATACATGTGGACTTAACGTTGAGAACAAATAAGGGTCTATAGGAATGGAGCACGTCTCATGAACACTTCGACCTTGAACTTTCATCATATCGATATTCTACTAATTTAGTTATTCTTAAATTTCAAAATATAATTTAATAAACAAATTAAATGAACTCGTTGAATTTTACCTGAGTATCAATGCCAAATGTATTATTCAACAATTCATATGTGAAATCCATTGCCTCTACAACTAATGTAGGCTATGTAGCTGCGTCCCGAGCACTCTTGTAAACATACGTGCAAACAACACCACAAGCACCACACTGGTGGGTTGAAGCTCGTGGCCTACACATCTCCTCCACATCAGGCTCTACTAGAGTCCTTGCACACTGTATAATGGTCTGGGTGAGTGAGCTAATCGACTCCAGTGTGTCCACTTCTACACTATTTTTAACAATGGAAGGAACAGTGACATGATCCACCATGGTTTTGGCCAAGGGTCTCAGTGCCAATTGTGGATTATGTTGTGCAATAGTTCTATCATGTGTGGAGCCCCCACCTCTACCCTAAAAGTCTAAGATGTCAAAATAATTTGGCATCTTATTGAGGACAAACTCACAATAGAGTTTCCTCAAAAAGTTTTGTGGTACCTCATGGTTATTGCATGGAGGTTGGTCAAATACCATCCACCACCACTCCCAAAATTTATTTTTAATTAACTCATGGTGGCACCAATGGATGGGGAACCTCCTGCATGCATAAGATAAAGGTGTGTTGGTTCTCGGGTCTGTAAATAGGGCTCACAAGTCAACTGTGCTATTTTTTTTGTTTTTTCACATCTACATATGACAAACCACTAGCATAAAATTGTCTCATCTCATGCCTCTTATTTGACCAAAAAAATATTTTCTTGCTCATTTCTCCTACATGAGATACAATTGACTTCAACAATTTAGCAATCCCTCTCCTCTAAGGGTGGGTTTCAACATGCTCAGTTAATCTTCCAATTAATTGTTCAATGTCTCTTTTATTGTTTTCAAATTGATTTAGGATATTTTCTTTTGTTCCTTGAGGATTCCTATGAATTGATGGAGGGGTTTCAGGTTGTTCTTGCATAGGAGGCTCTTCATGAGGGGGTAACTGTGAATTCTCAATATTTAAAGGTGGAGATTCATTCCCTGAGAATTAGAATAATTTTTTATTAAAAAAACCTATTTCAATCTACATTCTAAATCAAATTCTAAATAAAAACAATAAAAATATATACCTCTTCATAATATTTGACCTCTTTGACATGTTGGCGGCATCCACATGAAGAATTGCAAGCTAAGAGTGCAAAAAATGAAAGAGATTTGGTGAGTGTGAGTTTCAGAGCTGAAAACCTCCAAGCCAAGCTGTGGGTGAACATAAAAATGAAGATACAAATGCATTTTTTTATTTTAATACATCTTTTTTATTTGGTAATCGCCAAATTTGGCATGAGCCAAATGGCCTATTTTGAATTTTTTTTCATTTTTTTTCCAATTTGGCATCAAAATTGTGTCACAAATTGGTGCACTTACCCATATTTTAAATATTTCTTTGTAGTATCCAATTGGTACTCCATCTATAAGTACCATAAACTTAACAATAACATCATTTTTTTTAAATATGTCTAAAATTGGTGCTTGTTGTTGATCTCAATTGATAAGTTGGGGATAAATGAGTTAAAGGGCATTGGATTGCAAAGGATATGTAATGGATATTGATGTTATGGTTTTGATGGATGTGTTCTTAAATAATTTATTGATGTATATGGAAGAGTCCTCAATGGTATCATCATTATAAGTTTCAATCGTAGGAAATACTCCAACTACCTTACTAGGGGCACAATCAATATCGGAAGTAACCTTAAATAATGACCCATACCTAAGCCCTTGATATTTCTATATTTTATCTAGAGTAATATGTTCTCTTATTCATTTTTGATGTAGTTAAAAGCCACCTTGACTTATGAATCCCATGTTCTTTATATTTGGAAACTCACACTATAATGCTCAATCGATAGGGTTGGTTGCTCTTTCTCTTCCTGGTGTAACTATTTAGAAATGTATTCTTCTATAAAATATTTTCTCAACTTTCCCCACTTTTATAATATTGTGGGTTCAAATCTAATAATGGGATATTTTTTTCTATATGTTGTGGTTTACCATGCATCTTAAGAGAAGATGGAATTTGTTCTACATAGAATGACCCTTTCATATCATAGCCTCCACAACCTTTGTCTCGTATTTGGACCTTGATATCTGGAAGGGGCTCATGTGTTTTGGATGATGAGGCTAAATTCAATAGATTTATATAGGATGAGGAAGATGAGGAAATTTAGTTATTAGGCAGTTGATGGGTTTTATGGTTTTTCCACTAAATTTTGATAATAGTGGAAAGGGCGAGGGTCCCCATAAAGGGTGACCTTGGTTTCATTATAGAAAAATTCAATGCATTGGTGATAGGTGGATTCAATGGCCTGCATGACATGTATCCATGGGCATCTTAGGAGAATGTTACATGGTAGTTCAAGGTCTAATAACTGACATGTAGTTTCGACTATTATGGGACCAACCTAGATAAGAATTTTGATTCTCCCTTCTAATTCGTACTCATTAAATAATATGATATAATTTTTATAATTTTATATTTCTCTACAACCCCATTAGATTATTCCAGTTGTTTTACCAATTTTAAAGTAAAAATGTTTAAGCCTACTCCACCATATATGAGGATGCTTTTGATTTTATGTTTACAAATGAAGAATTCTAGGTATAGTGCTTGATTATGGTATGAAGTTGAAGGAATATCCTTTTCCATAAATATGAGGTGGTGTGTAGATGCATTATGTCCTACTATGGTCTGAAATTGCTTAGTATCTATGTTGGTAGGGACAAATGATTATAGAAGTGCTTTTTCCAAGACCTCTTTATGTGTGAGAGGTATTCTAAGGAGTTCTGGTACGGAATTTGAGCTAGTGTTTTCTTTAGATGTTCTTTAATATTATAGTTAGCTGGTAACAATGTAGTTAGGATTTTTCGTTGGATTGGAGCTCCTTGAAGGGTGACTTTCCCTCATTGTGTGGGGACTCCACAGTCATGATTATTACTTGGGATTGTGACAACAACAATATAGTTATTAGATTCTTCAATGTTTCGTACTAGAAAGTCATATGAGTGGTTGAGTTTGTTACAATCCTTTCCTTTACCCAAGTCATTATTCTTACCATGATTAGGTATTGGATCCTTACATATTCCTATATCATTATTTATAGAAGTTCCAAGACATTCAATATTTACATTCCCTTGGTCAATGAGATCTTGGATGAGATTTTTAAGTTTCATGCAGTTTGGTTTTTTTTTACCGTTATCCTATGGTATTCACAATAATCATTATCATTGTACCATGATGGTTTGAGTTGAGGTTCATCATATTTTCATAGCTCTAGAAGCTTAATAAGGTTTGTTTGGATTAACTTCTTCAATAGATTCTCAATTGGATCCTTTAAGGGAGTGTACTTTCATCTAGTATTGGTATTTGGTCTTGGTGGTCCCTTTGGGGATTCACATTTTGATTGTTTTGTTGGGTGTTCGGTGTTGGTTCTATAGTTTGTACAAATTTTATGTCCACCACCTAGTCATTGGTAACATTCTTGTTTTTATCCCATAGGTGAGGTTTTTCATTATAGTTTGATGCATGATCCTTGTTGCCTTTGTAGATTTAACAAGTCCTTTAATGATAAGAAATTTTTCAATGGTTATCTATTTCTCTATAATATCATCAAAAGAGTTAGTACATTGCACTTGTAGGTGAAAACCATTTTTTAATTAAGATTTTGAACAAAAATGCTCACACGCTGTTTTTAGGAATAGGCCATGGGAATTTAGTAGCCATGTTTCTCTATAGTTGTAGGAATGAAGCCAATTTGTCTATATTTCATTGCTGCATGTTACATAAATCAGTCATGGATATCTCATGTTCAATATTCTAAGAGAAGTGACTGATAAAATTTTCAGCTAGTTGATAAAATTTCTTAATACCATATTGTAGATGAGAGAACCATTCTGATGCTTGTGCTCCTAAACTTTGGGGAAAGAGGTGCATTAAGTATGTTTCATAATATGAAACCTATATGCATGCTATATAGAATTCTTATATGTGTTCTCATGGATCTCCTCTTCCCTTGTGTTTGTCAAACATTGGAATTTAAAAGTTGTGAGGGAGAGAAACCATAAGTATCATTCTATAAAAAGGGTAAGGACATATGTCTTCAGGAGTGTAGATTTTCTTTGTTTGTCCTAATTGCATCTAAATAATCTTTTGATGAAAACTTTGGATTTTTGATGCCAAGTTTTTTTTTGGGTCATTTTGTGGTTGGTTAGAAGGAATGTAAGTTTGATGTTATGGAATGGATTAAGAATTGAATGAAGGATTTTTACTTTGGGGAATGTTATGTTGTTGTGGGATGTTGTATGAATTGAACAAGGGATTTTGATTTTTTGGAATACATTGTTGTTGTGGAGTATCTTGTTGTAGGGGAATAGATTATTGTATGAATTGAATGAAGGATTTTGGTTTTGAGATTTTTTTATTTTTGTAGAATAAAGTGTTGTTGGGGGATGTTGTATGAGTAGTTATGTTTTTGAGGTATATATGTATTTTTTGGGGATGCTGAATGGATTGGATTAAGATTGAAATTGTAATGAGTTTGGGAAGTTTATTTTTGTAGGTATATTAGATGAAGAAATTTGTTAATGACTTGGGATAAAAGGTTGTTTGGAATAAATGGTCTGTCTGTATGTGCTCATGCTTATATTTGATGCTTGTGACACATATGGAATGTTTGTAGGAACATGATATGTGATGATTTGTGAATAAAATAGATTATTTTTATAGTTAGATGTGATAGGTTGTGAAGAAATAGGAATGTTGGTGTTACGAGGTATGAATGAAGGAATTTAGGGGTTTGGGATGGATGTGCTTAGATGTGATAGGAGTTTGATAAAGTTGATTTACGTATTGTTTGGAAAATTGTATTGAATTGGTGACACAAGAATGTATGAATGCTTGACTTGATATATGTAGCATTGAATCTTGAGGCATAGCTATATTGATAGATTGAAATTTAGGTACGCTTGTATTAGATGGAATATGGGATAACATGACATGTGTAAGGGACTATTCTCTAAGTGTGGCAATGTTATAATCCAAATGCAGTTTAGCACCATTTTATGAAATTTAAAGGAAATATGTGTTTGGTTCCATGGAAATGAGAGCATCCAATGCTCTTGCTACTGCGAGATCTTATTGTATCTCTAATATTTTCTATTATGCTAATTACTCATGTTCATTCATGATATCTTCTATGAAAGTTTTTGGGGATGCATGTTGTGGTGATTGGTACTCACTAGGGTTGAATAAATGAGAAGGAGTTCCAAAATCATATTGTTTAACACCCATGGATGTGGTGATGTTTTCAATCCACTTGAATTGGACTCCATATTTTCTTGTGTTGAGACCTTGTAATACCTGCATACAAATTTGAAGAACTTTTGAGATGCAAAATAGAAGTTGGATGATGTGATAAGAATGTTGTTTCTAATTGGACTATGAAAAATATGTTTGGTAGATTTGGACAAAGGATGTGATGATGTTGGATAATTTTTTTGATGTTGTTGATTAATATGAGATAAAACCCCAATAAGTCAAATTAAATCTAGATCTTTGTTTGGATAAATAGTAAGGATGATTTCTTTTCACTTGTACTAGACTAATGAGTCCAAGAAAAAATGATGATGATGAGTTTACTAAATTACAAGTAGTTAAGACTCCTAAGAAAATTTTCTCATAAATATTAATGCTAACTCAACTATCTAATTGAAAAGGGTAATTTTTCAAGAAAAAAGATAAATTAGTGATAAGATGGAAGATCTAGATGAGATTATGTCTAGTTATGTTGTTGATTGTTTGATGTTTGATTTTGATGATGGTGAAGATGTTTTTTCAAAAGCTAGGATAGTAACTCTAATTTAAGTCCAAAAAGAATGATGTGAAATGGATGTGAATTTTGGTTTTCTGATGGGAAATGGATGATGATTATAGTTCAAATGTGCTATAGGTCTCAAATATTAGGTATGATTAATCAAAAAAATTAGAAACTGACTTTTTGAGGATTCTAGATCTTTTTTACACAATCAAAAGCATTATTGTAAGTCTTAGATGTGTAACTGTGGGTATTAGATACACCACAAAATATTTCAAATGCATCAAAGTATGTGCAAAAGTGATACAGTAGGTATAAATGTTTCACTTTATCAAAAAAATGTTTTCAAGTTGTCAAAATAGGTTTAATAGGTCTCAGATCAAAAGTGATAAAGTACTATCAAATGTGCAAATTTGTAAATTAGATGCACCAATGTATGGTCAACTATGACTTAAAATACTCAAACACACCACATAATAGTCAAATGCACCAAAAGGTTATTAGATGTGTAACATGATAGTCAAATAAACCACTGTAGCAATCAAATACAAAATTTTGCTAGAGAGATGCATAGAAAATATATTAGGGTTTTAGGAGCACAATAGTAAGTATCAAAAACATAATTTAATGTTCAAAACTATGGTTTTAGACTCAAAAGAATAATTATATGTGATTGTTGGTAAAATTTGCAAGCTTTTGAAAAAAAATTGGATTGATTTTTGATAAGTTTTTGGCAAGAGATAAAAAACAATAGACAAGATAGAAACTGACTCCAAGGTAGTAGTTTTTGAATGGTAGTTTATTGGTTTTCACAAGAAAACATACCAATAAATACAACCTAACTATTCATTAAGGGTATGCCTCTCTAGTGTTGGCCTAATGATAAAATATCATAGGATTGAACATGCATGTTCCACTCTCAAGAGGGAATAGCTTGGGTTCTAGTGGCACAAGGGCTCACTTTTCCTTTTCCCTTGAAGGTTTTGACACCTCAAAATAAATTATATCTCTCCTTAGGATGTTACATATTGAGTAATGATATTGTAGCTTGTACCACAACTAGATTAATGGACACTGATCTTAGGTATCTAAAAATAAGGTTCATAGTGGTTCTAAGAAAAGAGAGCTCATCTAATAGTTCCTAAGACTAGGGGGGTCTCCCCTCTTCTCCTCACCAAACAAGTCTTGATGGATCGAGGGTCTTGCAACTTGGTTTGAACAACACTGGCCACACTTTGAGGTACAAAATTTTCTCTCCCCCATTTATATACCTTGCCAATAAATGTGGTTGAGGTCACCCTTGGGGTGATGATATCCCAAAGCATACCTCTTATAGAAATTTAAAAAGAAGATACCAATGTTTATGATTTATGAGCTCACATGAAGTGCAAGGGAAGAGAATACTTTACTAATGCTCCTTAAATGTACTTGAAAAATGTGAATAAAGAGTGCTTTTTATCTCCAAGATCGCACTAGGCAGGAGGAGAGAGCATGCACATTAGAATTTCACCAAACACGACATACAATATTCATTAATTAAAGCAAAAATGAAGTGTGCAACTACTTAAAAATCAAAGAACTTGAAATTTCCTACACCAAATTCATCATTACTTTGTTTTTTACTAGTCTTCTCCTAGTGACTACCAAGCTACGTAAATTGATTAGCTCCAAAAACTCAAGAAAATGTTAGGTTAGAAAATAATAAAATAATTGAATCAAATGTGTCACTGTGTATATCAAAAGCAGTAAAAAATTTCAAAAGCATCTATTTACTTATCAGATGTGCCACATTACCTATCATATGTGTTGTTATACACATTAGAAGCTTGCGTCAAAGTATAGTTGTTTTCAAATGCAACTGTAAGGCCCCACCTTTCATATGATGGTTGCAACTCTTTTAGCACCAAAAGTGAACCTCAATAGTGATAACTAGTCGAGTTGAACTGATGGGATTGGTAATATTCACCTAATGTGGACAATGCGATGTACATTGTGTACAATACATCATTAACATCTTAGCATGAGGTATATATCATAAAGTGTTTTGAGTATCACATGTTTATATCTTGTGTCATGTCGTGTGTAGTGACAACAAGATCATAGGTTGTAATAATGAGCCTTATACTCTCATTCATGAATTATGGTGTACATGATGTGTTAAATAGCATTTAAGAAGGTGTCCTTAATAAATGTGGTATATCTCATAGATGAGTCATTTTTAAGTTGACTACCTTGTAGATGGGGTGGGAGAGGAAGTAGTTCTTACATTGTTATTTATTATTGTGAAATTGGTGATCATGTGATCCATCCATCTTAAAAATAAAAAGGTAACCTTATAACATTTGGCATGTTATTCTAGCACACATTTCTTGAACAAATCGTTATTTTTAATATCACTTTCTATGCACTCAAGTGGGTTTTACTTATAAATTTTAGAATATCAAGATTACATAGTTGACTAATTAGTTATAGTAACTTGATTCAATGTGGAAAGGGACTTAAATGGAAATAATGAGTTTAATGATGATAGTTTAACCAAGGAATAATAATGAAGTTATCATATCTATATCAATTATAACTATAATGCTCATAAATTTTAAGTAGAATTATAAGTTGTTAACATTTAGTGGAAATAATTTGGTCATTTGGGAATTTGATGGTGGGTTATGATCCTTCCAGTAGCACACACCAAGCACCTCCAAGGTATGTGATTTCAGTTATTATCAAGTTAATTTTTTTATTATGAATATTGCATTTTGATTATTTACATTATGGAATATTATCAATGGCAAAAGTGTGCAGAATTAAAATGGTCAATGGAGGACGAGAGGATTACTAGGACCCTAATTACCCCCACTTCACATTGTGAAGATATGCATTTTGTTTGTGTAAACATTGGCTCTAGCATTATTTATTTATATGTGAACCAAATAATCTTGATGTTAAAAGTCTAACTATTTTAATTTTATGGTGAAGAGGTTCAAATGTAGTGTCTTAAATAGAATGTTAAAGTGAAACTTGTGGGAAGTTTTGGAAGCCATTTTTATGAGGGGTAAAATGAGAAAAAAAGGAAAAAGAGGTCACTTTTGAGTCTCCAACTCAAGTGCCTAAGGTTAGGGAACTTGAAGAGGAGGTTAAAGGGGTGTTTTAGGTTTTGTTTAAGGAACTTTTTTCTAGTGGATTGGAGGAGGAAGAGGTAAGAAGAGAGATGGAGGTGAAGTCCCTGGCTTCTATGCAAGTAAGAGGCAAGTTTCATCTTCTATCTTTATGCTCTTCTTGATCCTTTTGTGTTGTTGTAAGTTTATGTATGAAAAATATCATGTTAGGAGTGTGAGTAAGATATTGTGTGTTATTGGGTTGTATTTTTTTTGTTTTTTGGAAAATAGGTCCTCCTTGTAATGATAGGATTTCTCCCCATGCATTGGTTGATCTTTCTTGTGTTGATACCTAGTAATGAATTTTTGTCTATAGCTATGTGTGTGAAACTTGTTGCATTTACTTATTTTGTCTTTCATGATCATGTAAACCTTCATGGGGTCCTTGGTGATCTCTCTTGGCTCAAGGGAATGGTGAGAGCCTCTAAGGTTTTATGACCCATTAAGGATGGGTGGAGAGCTCTTCCCCATTGACTATCAGTTGCAAGTTTATGAGCAACTGTTGAAATTTTTACCCTTTGTTGCCAATAAAATTAGCCATCTCTGTTACTACAGATAATATCCTATGGAAAGTGTGTATATGGAAACTAGTGAAATAAATGTTATTCTTTAGCCGAGGATGATATTAAAAAAACAATATTCTAGTTTCCTCAAGCAAATAAATCTGTATGTAAGAAAGAAAAGAAGTAAAATGGAAAGTGTAGGAAAAGCGTATTTCCTTCTTCTTGGGTTTTCGGTTGCAGAAAACATGGTTGCATTTGGAGTTCTTTTAATGTTCTTTGCTTGATTTATGTTATGTGCTAGCATTATGCAAATAAAAGGCTAGGATAAACTTGTATAATAGTGCAACAATATTTAGAGTCTTTGGGAATGTGTGCAAATACGGTGGTATCAGAGAAATGTTGTTTAAATCTAAATAATTGTAACAACATTAATTTAGAATAAAACATGTATAGTAGATAAACCTATGTGTGATTCATGTATGCTTATAGGGAAGGAGACTTGAATTATTATTATTATTATTATTATTATTGTTGTTGTTGATTGGTCTTTCCTTTGGGTTGGAAATTGGAAAAGTGGAGCTGCTCAGGCACGGATGAGTAATAGGGGTAAGTTATATTTGAATGCATAAATCTCCGTGTAATATACATTATTATTTTAATCAGTTTAGTTGACTGTAGTCATAGTTGCATATCAGAATACCTGCAAAATACCTTGTTGGATTGACCTTGGATAAAGATTTGATTTTCAAAACATGAATAAAATGAATAAATAGATTTAGCAATGGAATAAAAAAACAACAAAAAATCAGAGAGGATGCAGCTATAGGAAGTGGCAATTTCAACATTTGACTTTGATCCTGCTCAACACCTCTTTCCACCCCCCTCCAATGCCATTATCACATAAATTTTATGCAAATAAAGCTATGTACATGCTCATAAACCCAAAACCTCTAGACGCCTCCCCTCTCTATAGCCATGTAGGAAATAAAAAGGACAAATAAATTCAAAGAAAGTAAGGTCGATCATTGCTCAGGCCTTTGAATGGCTGGCATTTCCAACCGCCCTGGAACCTACTTAACACCCACTCTACAGAACATGGCAGGAAAATAGCTTAGGGAATTTTATTTGGGTTTGAGCAGTTTGGATGCCAAGAAAAGAAATCAAATAATAAAATAATGAAAAGAAAATGCATGATTTAAAATATTTTTTTTATTTAATCTGTATGCATATAGTTTGCCTCAGTTTTTATTTTTTATTTTTTTATAGAGCAGCGAAGTTTCTGTCAAAATGTTCAAGAATAGTTGTCATTTAAATTGTTGTGTTTGCTTAGTGTTAGCAACAATGTTGATAATAGAATAACTTTATATTAATCTTGAAATTTGTTAACTTTTTGGTTTAAGTTAGAATTGACAATGTTGTGATATTTGCACTGAATGCTGAAAATTGAAGAACTTTGAGATGAAAGACAAAGTGTCCAAATGAGAACACAGAACAAAAAGACAACTATCATATCAAGAACCACCGTAGAAATAAGGCAAAAATGTTTTGAGGATGTTGTATTAGATGTCATATCAGAGAACAACAAAAATCAAATGGGTGGAAGGGAGAGGAGTAAAGTTTTGCATAAATTTATTAACAATAATACAATTGTGATGTTCATATAGCAACTTATCTCTTATAAGAAAAAATGCTAAAGAGGCATTTGACGGATAAAATATTCCAAATTTGAATACCAAACTACAAATAATTCAAAACCCACATTCAAAAATCTCATACAACTACACAAAAATGGAGGAAGAAGGAGCCTATAATTACAAGCTTCTACAGCTTCATCAAAGGCCATGGAAAATGGAACATCAAGAAGAGGAGTAGAGCTTAAACATCCTGGGTGATTACCCACTACAGTAATACATATCATATCAAAATTGAATCGAAGAAATATATCTTGCAGATCGAGCAATGATTTTCTGTCTTTTGCTTCTTCAAGAACTGGTATGACTTTTTCCTGCAGTAACTTTTGCAACAGAATATACTCCGGTCTCTGAAACTGCTGCTGCTCGTAGCCACTCCCACCGCTTTTCTTTATCTCTTCCATAAGTCATGGTCTGCTGTGAACAAACCATCTCCAAATATTTCAAAGAAAACGCCCTTAAAATAGGGACCCCTAGGGAAGTTAGGGAATTCATTCTTCAGAATGTGTTCTAAGTTGGGAGGACTTGAGGTGATTACTTCAAAGAGACCCCTTGTCATCCAAGGACCTAAATTTGACGGTGCCACCAGAAGCCAATATGTTCAGAAGTACTGTCACTCCAGAGAAAGTGAAAATATTAGTTTTTGAGCATTTAAATGCGTTTTCCAAATTACATTTGAAATTAGGTTTTGGTTTATTTTTATATAAATTTTATAAGCGTAAGCATTTATTCTAATTTAGGTTGAAATAAAAATAATCTAGAAATTTAATGTTAGACCAGTATTGCTACACTTAGTTTAGAGAGAAAGCCGGTCTTCTTTGAAGATTTGATAATGGTGGATAACTCTATTCAGCATACTTTAATATATTCTATAGGGAAAATGATATTGAATAGAATAAAAATATTGATAAAGAGGGATATGTCGTATGCTCAATAGGGCCATATTAGATTATAGATTCTAGACAAAGGTAGTTAGCACTGCTTGTTACCTGATCAAGTATCCTACATCATTATTTAAGATGAAATGATGGTAAGGGTAAAGTCATAATTGATTAAATAAATGTTTTTCTACTTTTAAATTGGTTCATAATGATTAATTGGACCTGGAAACATTACCGATTCAAAAATTTAATTTGAATTTTAAAAGTTGGGTCTACAAATTTATAAATTTGAGCTTGGGTGATGTGTAGATAAATCAAGGACCAAGGCTAGACCTTAGGACTAAATGCATATGAAATCAAATTATGATCAAATTATATATAACTTCCATACAAAATACATTATTTTTACAAACTAATCATTGCATTAAGAACAAACAAATGAAAGTAAGTCTAAAACGAAAGAAAAATGCTAAAATATGCAATGTTGACTATTAAAATATTTAAATACAATATTAGTCTATAATTTTTTAGTAGAGATAGATCATTTTGCGTAATATTTATGAAAAATCCAACAAACTCTCTTCATTTGAAGATTAGCTATATTGCAATAAAATTGCAGTATAGCTCACCACAATGAAACTCTCTTCTTCATTGTACAATATCCTCTCTTGAATTCAAGCTAACCTTGAGGCCATGTTTCATGAAGAGAGTCAGTCCAAACTTAGGCTTCACAATGTGACCAGGATCAACCTTCACTTTAGAACGAGCAAGAATATTTGTATCCATAAACTTCATATTGACATAAGCCATATCTCTCCCCAAGCACAGCCTAGGACCAGCATTAAACACAGGATACTTATAATCCCACTCTTTTATACAAACACCATCTTTGTTAATCCATCTCTCAGGCTTGAATTCCAAGGCATCCTTCCCCCACAGGCTCTCCATTCTATTTGTGGCATAGATAAAATACAGAATCTTTGAGCCTTTCTTAACATGGCTTCCATCAGGCAAGATGTTGTCTTCTATGGCTTGTCTTTTTCTCCATGGCTTGACTCTGCTCCAACTGCTCAGTGTGTGCCTTCTTGTCGTAGTCAATAGCAGTTCTGTAAATATATAGTGAACAATAATATACAATATGTTCAGCATCTGCATAATCACATTTGGAAGCCTTTGAAATTAATCAAAGAGGTGCTTTCTTCACCATCTTTTTCCTCTTATAGAAATTATAAGATGCTAATTAAGAATTGGTGCAAATTCTATAGCTAATAATGTTATATTAGGTACACAAATATCATTACTACCTGGCCCGTTGTAATTCCTGATGTAAACTTTCTATCTCTGTTGTCAAAGCAGGCACCTGTTGCATATCTTCCCTTGTTCTTGCCAAATCTTGGGTAAGAGCTTGCACCTGGGCTGTGAGATCTTGTCTTGCAACACCCATCTTTTGATTTTCTGCACGTAACTGCATAATCTCAGCTTTCATTGGTTCTGTGGCACGCAAATCAGCTTCCAGCTTCATTGAAAAAATGAAAAGAAATTACTGAACAACTGCCCCATGAATAAAATTTGATTTGAAGTCGGCAATTCAACAATTTTTTCAATAAATACATGTATCAATTTTGTAAAATGGTCAATGGTTCGAAGCTTACTCTATTGTTGGAAATGGCTCTGCATCTTGATCCGTTATTAGGGAACATTGGAATATCCATGTAAATATAAAGTTTTTGATATATATGACAAAAACTTTGGTTTTTGTATTGATGTTGGTGTGATAACAGATTAGGTATTAAAAATCAAAATGTTGCGATACTTTCTACTACAGTGAAAAGTTGACTGGGTAAAGAAAAGTTATAAAATTCAATATTAGGAGCTCTTAGTACCAATCCATGCCATAAAAGACATGGAAGTTTTGCATCAAAAACAGTGATTCAGAAGTTCTGAGTGACCATGGTCTTTATTATGCTCTCTAGTTAAGAAGAATTGTGTTCCTGACAATATGGATTGGCCATGCTCTTTAAGGAGTTTAATTCAAAGTTATCTTATAATGGTAGGACGAAAATTGTTGTGGATAATATCTAGAGGATTAATAAGTACAAGGAACATTGGGGAAACATGTGAATCAAGTACAAGATAGGACAAGTGGTGTTAGCAAATAACAGGATTCTTAAAGCAAGACAAGCTTCATTTTAAATTATAAAATAGAAAATGATATAGTATGGAACAATCATAAAATAGTCATTTTGGATGTAGTCAAATTGAAAGATAAAATCCTGATTTTTGGTAATGAAATTGTTAGCTATCTATTGAAAAGGACAAAATATATAAAGCTTTCGGATTTCAAGTTGCCAAAGGATTCCTTTTTCTTGTGTTTTTCATTAGTGGGGATGAAACGCCATGACTTTGATTACACAATTGAGGCACCTGACATACTATTCCATCTCAATCACCCAAGGCTTTCATTTGTTTTGTGCAGTTTGTCAATATTGTTAGATATTTCCATAAGACACAACATTAAAGGGGAAAAAGGAAATTAACGAAGCACATTCATGCAAAGCAAGTTGGCAGAGCAACAACCAATTTTCCATTTGTGTCGGCCTTATGTTTGAATACCAGCTTGTCCATCTTTTCTAGAATTCTAGCAGAGCATGTTTTGGCTTAGAGGACAGCTAGTATATGGCTTGATAGCAAATGTCATCGCGAAAAGGCAAGTAGTTTAACAGTACAACAACTAGTTGGTTGTTTATCGTAGTCCTAGTTTTGAATCCAATCTTTATGTAGAGAAGCTTGGTCATGAAAAGGCCAGTGCCTCAATTGTGCTTCGATTGTTCAGTAACAACCATATTGCTGGTCTTGGATTTGTCTCCTGTCATATTCATGTTTTCCCATATGGTGTCAATCCAATCTTGGCTTGAACAATAGCTGGGGTCTCAATCAAAGGGGAAGCTGGCAGCCTGAAAGGGCAAATAGCTCAATGGTAGAAAAGCCAATTGGTTGTATTTGGCAAGATTACCAAATCTGGTTCACTCCGGTGTTTTCAAAATAGATTGACTTGTCCAGTTATGTTTGGAATTTTCAATTGCTGTAGAAATTTTTCCAAACCTTTTTTTGAAGATTCCTAATTTTTGAATTATGTTGACCTCCTGAACAAATTGAAATTCTCAAATCTGATAACTACGGTATTTGGTGTTCCTAAGTTTTATACTTAAAGAGAGAAGTCGAGTTTCGAAAGGGAAAGTACCTCAGTTGTAGAATAACAAACCATCAGCCATTTTGCTGGTCTTGAATTTTTATCTTATCCTAACTTTGTTTTCTTAAATGATGTCAAAGCCAATCATGGATTAGTAGGAGTCAGGGATTTCAAATGTAGCGTAGATTGAAGGGGAGTGTAGTCTTGAAAAGGCAAGGAATTCTGTGATAAAGCAGCCTGTTGATTGTATTACATGATCCAGGGTGTAGCAGTGTAGCTTAAGAGAAACTGCAGTTATGAAAGGGCAAGTAGCTCAAATTAGAACACCTTTTCGGCTGTTGTGAATGGCCTTGAGTTTGAGTCCTTACTTTATCAATTCAAAATTTAATCAATGACAATGTGTTTGTATCATCTACTCATACTATTTTATGGAAGTTATTAAAGAAAATTTGTGGACAGGTTCAAGGCATTATTTAAACCCTACCTCTAAAAGCAAAGCCAATAACCACTGCAAGAGGAATTTTCGCAGTGACCCAACTTAATCCTGGAACACGTGCAAGGCCTGATAACAAGGATGCAATAAGCCCTGAAATACGTTGAACTTTTATCTCACTTTGGCACTCCTGGCTTTCCAAATCAATGCTTTTGGCATGTGTGAGAACTTGGACATGCTTTAGGCTCTGTTTGCATACATAGCAGCTGAAATGTTTAAGATCTTTCAACACTGTAAATAAGCCTAACCATCAATTTTGTGATTTCGGAAAGGTCTCATGTTTGATTTGTTTAGAGCACTTTACCTGAAAGAAAAGACCACAGCAGAAAGGAAGCCCGAATAACCCACACACTAGTACAAGAGAGGGTAAGATACATATATCCCAGCTTCTCGATCTGCTCCTCCTAGAATCCAAGCTGATTTCATTGAAATGGAAAAACTTTAATCTTACTAATTTACAACCCCATTTTCCTACTTTCTGTGTACTAGTTTTCTTTATGAATAAGCTAATTTACAACAAAATTGTGGTCGAATTTTCAATATTTATGAAAATTAAATTAAAAAAAACTAGTAAGATTGAAAAATCCCCTTCCCATACTCCGCAGTGTCAATTTGCCGTTCAGTTTAATAAAACCCTAAAAATCATTTAACCTGATTTCCAGCCAGACCAAATGTTAAAAAATACTCTCTATTTTGCATCCAATGATTCAAACCAGCGACACACAAACTTCCAAGATTTTCAAGCAAATTCAAATTTAATCAAAGTATGAACTACAAGATATGTACTTGATGAAATAATAATTTGAGAGTTTAAATTTTTGAATACATGACGAAGGCGGATAATCTAATGCGACTGAGGCTAAAATCTGAGGAAACTGAAGAGAGGGAAAGAAGGGCTAAAATCTTGCAAAGTATCTAAAATGGGGGACATAAACAGTAAGAGAAAATCTGACCAACAACTGCTTCCAAGTATTGAAAGGCCATGGTTGAAGCTGGTGTTGCAGAGTGTAACCTGCCCAAGAGAAATAAAACAACACAGTAACAAAATGCATATAACACTGGAGAAAATACATAAAGAAAAACACGCGGTTCCAGTTTGTTACGAAAGAGTCTGCCACTCCCTTTCCATAAGCCAATATTATCGCCATTATTGTAATGGATGCGCATTAATCGCCCTTATCAGGTAAAAGTTTTCTGCCAATTAGATTAAAGAAAAATAATTTTTCAAATATAATATGTTATAATATTTGCATCTATACAATAGCAATAGCTAAATATTTTTGAAATAAAAAAATTATTTCAGTTCTCATTGGTTGCAAATAGAATTATTAATAACTAGTTAAGAAGAGGCCTTGCCTATAGTTTCCTCAAGAGAAACTAATAAATCTTTCATTGTGTTACCAGTAAATCTTCACCCAGCGTGTTAAGAGAGTGGAAGAGGCAATGAAATTACGTAATGACGAGTGGAGGAATAAGTGATTGTTAGGTAGTTATCATCCATAAAATATGGAAGCCAATGCACAATAGAAAGTAAAAATTGTGAAGACACTGCATAAAATGATAAAATGTATCAAAGCTAGAAATACAATGTAGTAATGTATGTAACTATTGAAAATAGGTTAATTGATTCATTTTGAAAATATTTTAAAGTAAAAAATATATTTTATAATATATTGTATTATATATTTATTTACATATCAAATATACTGATGTAAAAAATTATTGATATAAATTAGCATTTTTATAAATTAAAATTATACAATTATTATAATATATGATCCCCACCTTAATATGCACGTGAATAATATAAATCATGCATTTTAATGTAAAATCTATAATAAATAAAATTGATAGATAAATATAATATATGTAGTGAGGATAATTCCTCACAATCTATTTGTGTTACAAATTAAGAAACATCATTAAACATTCACATACAAGTAAGTAGAAACTATGAAATTTCTTTAATGGTATTAAATTGCATAATCAAAAACATTTGCATTCTTTCCAAACATGAAATACAAAATGTCTAAAATTAGTTCAATGTGTTTAGCCAATAGATTCTTACAATCTAGTTACTACTTGTAAGCTATTTTTAGTGACACTTTATATTTTAGGACCTCTCAAGTATTTCATTTATATAATATTCTTAAAATAAAATTGTTTGTGTAACTTATAATAAATGAATTTTTAATTCTTTTGTTCAAATTTAATTATATTTAAAATTTGATATCATTAATTATTAAGTTTTAAATATGCATTAGATTTTAGATTTTTATCTGTGATAAACAAGATAAAAATCAATAAGGTTTATGGTTAGGGTTAGTTTTTAAGGATTAATGTTGAAGAATAAGTTTAATTAAGGTTATGGTTGGAGTTTAATTAAGGTTAAACTATTCACTTAGGGTTAGGGTTCAATTAGTATTTAATTTGGGTTAGGGGTCAATTAGGGTTACAATTCAATAAGGGTTTAATTAAGGTTTGGGTTAAGGTTAGTCTTAAATTAGGGCTAGGATTGGAATTAGGGTTCAATTAAGATAAGGGTTATTGTTTATTTTAGGGGTAGGGTTCAATTAGAGTTTTCTAGGGTTTTGATACAATTAGGGTTAGGTTTCAATGATACCTAGGGTTACAATTACAGTTCAATTAGTGTTAGAGTTTGGGTTATAATACGATTTCAATCAGGTTCGGGTCACAGTTTAACTAGTGTTAGAGTTAGGGTTGCAATGGCACCTTGAGAAGGATATCTCTCGATGTACTTTACATATATTTTTAAAATACACGTATGCTAATTATATATTGCATTATATTTATATATTAATTTAATTTTTATAATATGTGTTATATATTAATACTAATGATATAGTTTGACATTATATTTTAAAGAGTGAATAAAAATTAAAAAAATGATATAGTCTGACATTATAATAGTATTATATAATAAAATTTAAGAGAGGGAAAATATTAGTTTAAGAAATTTAAAACATAATTGTTAAAAAGGATGGAAATAAATATTATAACCCTAACTCTAACACTAATTAAACTATAATCGTAACCCTAGGTATCATTGAAACCTAACCCTAATTGTATCAAAACCCTAGAGAACTCTAATTGAACCCTACCCCTAAAATAAACAACAACCCTTATCTTAATTGAACCCTAATTCCAATCCTAGCCCTAATTTAAGACTAACCTTAATCCAGACCTTAATTAAACCCTTATTGAATTGTAACCCTAATTGACTCCTAACCCAAATTGAATACTAATTGAACCCTAACCCTAAGTGAATAGTTTAACCTTAATTAAACTCCAACCATAACCTTAATTAAATTTATTCTTCAACATTAATCCTTAAAAACTAAACACTCTTACTATTTTACATTTAATTTTTTAAACTCCTAAAATAATAATTTAACTATTTTAATTCATTCTTTTATAGTTAAATTATTATATACAATCTATATTAATTAAAATTTATGTATTAGATACAATCTATATTAATTTTTCTTTATTTTTTATATACAAAATAAAATCTAAAATATTATTAAAAAAAAAATTATTTATAAAAAATCTATTATAAAAAAAAAATAACATTAACTAAAACTTCAATTATTAATCAATCAAAATAAATATAAAAGATTATATGTTAAAAATAAAATTTATAAAAACATTACATGTTATTAAAAGTGAAATTTAAAGAAGATTAAAAAAACCATAAAGCGGAAGAGTATAAGCGTGAATTGTCATGAATAAAATGAAGTACTTACTGTGTAGTCACCACCCCTAAATACGGGCGAAGTGCCATAATCTCACTTACACAGTGGTGACAGGCAGGTGCCTGACACAAGCGAAATCGTGGGAGGGCTGAGGGGTTTACCCCACCGAGCCTGACCATGGGATGTTTGATGCCCACATCTGCAGTTGCAGGTATACTACGTAGCCTTTGCCCAACAACATTCGGTTTGTAGAGTGCTGCGTAGCGGCTCGATAATTAGCGGCATAGCATGTGCCCATAGGCTCCATAGACTAGTGCTTTGTTGTTGTGAAATATTGGCATACATCGTGAGGCCCCGATTCTTTGTAAGGTTGGCTAAGTGGATGGTCGGCGAGGCTGACTTCATTGGTCATACTAGCGCAAGAAGACTTGAGTGTTAAGTTAAATAGAATTGTACCTACGGTTTGGGGTGCCTAGGACCATTGTAGTTATTTAAGTGGGTTTAATGCTGGCTCGAGGTGTGTCAAAAGTGGGACCCTATAATTGGTGGCTGAGATGTTGACATGTGGATTCTACTGTTGTTATGGTGCATTCAAACTCTCATAATGGGTATTTTAATGTGACTTTACTCAAGCATGCAGTAATGGCGAAGTGACTATTACTATCAAATTCTAGGTAAAATTGAGGAAAATAAATGCTCCATCTTGATCATCTCAACCTCGACTTTCATTTGCATTCGATATTTTCAAGCAAATTTTTCTTTCCATTTTCAACATAACTAGATTTTTCTCAAAAAATCAAGTAAGTGGCTACAATGTGCTTGAACTTGTTTAAATTGTATGTGTTATTTATCTTTGAGCTTGTATATGCTTAAGTTGAAATTGTGCAAAGAAAAGGTGGAATGGAAGAGAATTTTAAAATTCTAGTTTTGAAGAAAACCCTAACCTCGATCTTAAAGTAAAAATTAGTCATTCAACTAGGAAACAATCTACCTCAAAGAAAAAATTTGATGAGGATTTTCCTATGCAATTCCCTAGGTCATCAAAGAGACTTTTAAATGTGTGTGGACTAAGTGGAATAATAGATAGGTTGCTTGACAATGTCGGAGGATGTAGAGATGTAGGTATACCAATCCATGGTTGGTCATTATTCAAACATTAGTACAAGAAGAGGCAAGCTTATTTTCCTCTTGCTAATGCCTGGTATTTGTATTTGGAAAATCTCATAGTACCAAATGTCTTCATTAATGTTTATTTCATAAGAGTTGTGGCCAAATAGTATGATGCATAGACTAGGAAGGTGTTGGAAAGAAATGGTTCTAAAATGATTATTTTTTCAATGGATTGCATTTCCAATGTGTTTGGTCTGAACCTATCTACTAGAAAAGTGGTCAACTTTGACACCTTTAAGGATAAGTATGAAATGCATAAGATTGAATTTAGAACAATGTTTATCCCCAAACATAAAGTGAAGGGATTAGACAAAAGGCCTATCATAATTGCACAAAATGAGAAGGAACCTTTCAATCTTGAGACCTTTGAGGATTATTTCATCAAGACTTGTCACACTTTGTGTCAGGTGATGGGTGAGGTTGCCAAGTTGAAGATGCCTTTTCACCTCATGTTTAGGGAAACAGATATCCAAGACCCTATGGTAAATAGTGAATTTGATTATGCCACATTTATTGTAGAGAAAATACATAAATGGATGATGGTTATCAAGGCCAACGAGTGGAAGTTTAAATTCAATTGGTATTTTGTGTTGTACCACATGTTTTTTCATGTAGGAAGGGGATAATGACACAAGATTTTGTAAGTGAGAGAAGTAGATAATAATAATATCCCTCTCCCAATCCAATGGTGGACCTACATTTGGGACAAGCATTAAGAACTCAAACTATGTTGTCTTTGAGGAACAATTTGTGAGAAGACTACTAAATTTATTTGAATAAGACTAAGTTAGGGTACTAAAAGAGATATTGGATTTCTTGAGGTTTGTAGAGAGTACTCTTGATTTGGAAATTATGCATAATTGGGATGATTTTTCCAAGATTGCATACCAACACCATTTCTTTTAGAGTATATGGGTGTATAGTTATCCCTCACATTTTTCTAAAATTTGTTCTAAAAAGGTTGGCATATCTTGAAGTTATTTGGCAATTGAATAAGGATGGATTGGATTATATCTACTCAATCTTGTAGTCTTATAGAATGAGCCTTGAGGGCACAATGATCTTTGATCTTGAAGGTTTTATACATCGTGTTAGAATTAGCATAAAGACCCACATTTGTGCATAAGGTCTTGCATGAGGAAGATGGAATTTCCTTACAATTGAGGAGGCAATTGAGAAAAGAAGAAAGTGGGTAGGTGTCATGAGGGGAAAAGTGTAGAGAAAGAAGATGAACCCTAACTACCTTGGTTCCTTTTCATATGAACATGATGCAATCCTAGGGATTCAAAAGATGCTTTCTACTGCAAAGAAATTTATTGACAAATCCCCAATAGTTGAAGACATACCTGCATATGGGAGAAACCCTACTATTCCAATGAAGCCTTATGTCAAAAAAATGTGAATTTGAGGCTCATGAGAAATCTAAAGTTGTTATTCCTAAGGAGCAACTTGAAAAGAGACAAAAGGTCATTGACCTAGAGGGCAGAGGAAAGGAAATTGAACTTGAAGATATTGCAAAAAAAATTGTAGAGCAAGAGGTTATGCAACCAATTTCTTCACCTTCAAGAAATGTAATGCTTTTCATGCCTTATAGTAGAATGGATGTAAATCTAAAGTATTATAGTGATATCAACACAAGTGATATTAGACCCCTAGCCTATTAGTAATTCATGGAAGGTGACAATTTCATCAAGTTCTAGGAATTCAAAGACTTTTTCATGAGAATAAAAGGGATGAATATCAAATGAAGGCCAATAAAGTAAAAGATAAGGTTGATCCCCCTAAATGGGATGAAATTTATGATAAAATGTTGCTTGAAGTGGACATCAATATGGGAATAATGAATCCTAAGGAAGGAAGAAAGTTAGTGCAAGATAATGGTTTATTGCTACTTCTTGACTGGGATATCACCACTGCACTTGCTTTAGACATAATAAGGAGGCAAGACCAAGAAGTTCTTTCTATTGAAGATAAAGTAGAGTGAAAAGGGTAGAAAAGATTGAAGGAAAACAAAATAAGATAAAGACAATACAAAAGCACATTACCTTAACCTAGAATCTTTGCTCCTCTCCTTGATGAGTGGAAATGGAGTACACCCTTATTCCATTTGGTTTGCTCTTGGTGTTCATATATGGATCACTCAATTCTCTAGCATAACCTTGATATGATTGATAATGATTGCAAGATAAGAGATCAAAATGAAAGCATGTAAGTATGATAGCTCAATATTGGATTCTTTTTTGGTGAAAATGAAGGATGTGACTCTCTAGATATAGAGCCTTGAAGAGGAAAATTAATGGATATAAATTATTGTTATGGATGGCTAATATTGAAGAAGGATTAAGGTTTGGATCAAGGATGAAATCATATGACAAGTGTCAAATGATGGATAGGAGCTAGGATTAGATATGGAAAAGGAAAAAAACCTTTATGGCAATGGCTAGGATTAAGAGGTTAAATGAGATGAGTGGATAAGATTAAAAGATAGTGGAAATGACTAAGATTAAGAGGTTAAATGAGATGAGTGGATAAGATTAAAAGACAGTTTGACTTTTGGGTAAGTGCCTAGGTTCAATGAATCTAGGCAAGTGTGAAGGGTACATTTGTCACAAGAGGAAAAATTTATATTATGATCCATATGAACAAGATGAAGGGATAGGATTAGATGGAGAAGGATAATGGATAAAAGGAAATTGCTTAAATAAATAAAGTATTTATTTAATTAATGGGATCATGATGGGAATATTTATTTAATTCAAGGATTATAAAAAGATGGAAATAATTAATGGCTTATGAAAGGATGGGATTAATTAAGTAAATAGTAGACATTTATTTAATTAATGGTTAAAAATAGGCTAATATTAGGTGTGGTTGGGTAAGGTCATATTTTAGGTTTCTATATTTTTCCCCTCTTTGATATGACATCGTGAAGTGGCATTGTATCAAATAATTTTAAAATATAGTGGATGAGAGGGGATATGGATCAAAGATGAGACAAGATAGAGATATATGATGAAGCCCCAATTAATGGGAGAAAGGAAAAGGATGAAGATGGAAAGATTAGGATTAGGTGATGGGATGCCCCCTTGAGAGGACATGTGGGTTAGGAGAACATGGGTGTGCTCTCGAAATGAAAGGGATCAATGAGGGATTAGGATCAAGAATAAGATCAACTAGAAGATGAAAGAGGATGAAGGAGTTGAAAACGAAGGGGAATTTAGATGGAAAGTGATGAAAATTGGGGGAAATGAGTGAACCAATCAAGGGCTTGTCAGCCCAAGATACTAGGGAAGAGTCTCAAGAGGTAAGCATCAAGATAGGAAACCTCTTGGAATGAAATGTAGAATTATTTTAAGTGTTCCCTAGGATATCCCTTTCCCTTGTACTTGTCCAATTTGGGAATTTCTAAGTTTTGGGGAAAAGGGATCATGGTGATACACTAGTCGAAAGGATAAAGACATAGTTCTTGGGAGGTATAATGTTTATTGTGATGTCCTAGTTGAAGAACCTTAAGGGTATACTTTATTTTTTACAAATCTTGGGCCAAAGTACTTGTGAGATTGGAGGGATATGATTGATAGTTGGATATGGGAGGTTGAGAGGATGATATGTGTTGGTATTGGAAAGAAGAAGAAATGGGATTGGAAGATTGGAGATGTTGATGTGTAGATGAGAAGGGATTGGAATATTTGAGATATTGGTAAGAGGTTTAGATGGGGTTAGATGTTTGAATATGATATGATGTGTTATGTGGGATGGATGTTTAGACATGAGGATAATGGATGGAATGTATGGTTGAGGGATAAGTGATGAAATTTTTTGGGCATGCAAGGGGATTTTGACATGTAAATGGGATGTGGAATTGATGGGTTGAGATGAAAAGGGGATGTTAGAACAAGATGGGAGAGATGAAAGATTATGCAAATTAGAAGAATATGGAAGGTATGTAGGATTATGAGGATTAGAGGAAGATGGAAGATATGTAGGATTACGATGAAAAGAAGGTGGAGGTGTAGAAGGAGGTTTTTGGATGATTCAATATGTGTCAAAATTGTGGGGTAATTTGGCACCTTTGTTTGCAAGCATAAGGATATATTGGTTGGGGTGCTTCATGATATTTTTATGCATCAAGTCCATAGCTTGGGTATCTTGGGAAAAGTCCTCAAATGTTTTTTGGGATTCTTGGTCACTTGAATCATAATCATGTATGATATAGGATGATAATGAACTCTCCAATGGGATTTGATGGAATGTCTCCTCAAAAGGTATATCATGATATGGTGAAGGGAAATCTTGAGAGGCCATAGTTTTCTTTCTTTCTTGGTTCCTTGTGATAGACATCCAAAAAGAGAGAGACCTAGGAATGATATGAGATGAAAGTGATTTGGAATGATTGGGATAGACCTTGGATTTTATTGGAATGATAATAGATGAAAAAGGGGATGATGATGGAAAGGGTATAATGATAGAAATGAATGGAAGGGGGATAATGATGGAAAGGGAAATACAATACCAATGGTGTTTCAAGCTAACTAAATCCTTGATTGATAATGATGGGGTTTTTTTCTTACACTAGACTTTGATAATCACCTAGGGAAGGCTTGGATATGCTCACTTGAGCTTGGATAAACGCTTGAGTAAGGCTTGGATAAAGATTATTTTTCTCACCTAAGAATGGATAATCACTTAGGAAAGGCTTAGATATGCTTACTAATGCTTGGATAATCACCTAAGTAATAATTTGATGTGTATTTTATATCAAGCATTAGGATCTAGATAAACTCTTGACAAGATTGATTTTGATAAGATATGATATGGATTATGATTGGATGATGAGATTGGATCAAAGATGATAATGATTTTATATGATTATGGGATTGGGATTGGATAGGAATATGAGGAGGATCAATGATGAAAGTAATGATGATGATAGGGATGACGGAAGCATAATGATCTAGATGCTAAGACCCAGGTCTAAGGATGATGGTTGAGATGATGATGGATAAGATGAGTGAAATATGATAGATTTTAGATGGATAAAGGTTAATTTCTTAGGTGATATTATGGTTAAGGAGGGATCTCCCAAGTTCTCTCTAGGGTTTCAAAGGTCAAGATTGCAAATGGAGGTCTCTAGATGATTTTTTGGCAAGAGACAATAAAAAAAGACTTGACACAATTGCTAACTTGACTAACAAGGTGATAAGGATAAGTTCCAACAATGCAAGTTGAATGGCTTCACTATTTTTACACATGTAAATGCACCACACAATATTACAACCTATATTTAGTCAAGTAGGAGTGTTAACATAGTGTAGGCCCACCCGTTGAAGCATAATACCTTCAAATGAATGGGTAGCTAGGGTATGCAAAGGTCATATACCACATCTACACCCCTTACCTTGGAAGGAAAATTCCCTAGCAAGGGATAACTATCACCTCAACAAGAAAAATTACATGGTGAGTAACTTTGGGCATGATATTATACCCTATACCACACTAAGCTAATGACTGAAAGGTCTTAAAGGCTTCCAAAAATAAGGTTATTATTGGATATGTGAATATTGAGCCCATCTATAATGCTCGAGATTAAGAGGGTATCTCCTTCTCTCCTCACCAAACACATCTTGGTGGACTAAAAGTCATGCATCTTGGCTCGAACTATGCTAGCTACACTTTGAGGTACAAATTTCACTCTCCCCCTTTATATACCTTGCCAAAAATTATGGTCAAGGTCATCATTGAGGTGATCAAATCCTCAAGTAGACCTCTTAATAGGAAGGACCATACTAGGTGCTTTTGGTCACCCAAGATCACACAAAGCGTAAGGGGAGAGTATACACACAAGCTAGCAAGCCTTGGGATAAAAATTGGAACATAAAAGAAATAAAGATATGTGAGATTTCTGATCTCCAAGATCACACTAAGTGCAAGGAGAGAGAATATTTCTACACACACTTCCAAACATGGTAAACAATGTTCATTAACCCCCTAAGCCACTTTAGGTGCCTAAATTAGTGGAAAATAAAAGACTTGGACCAATGAATCTACAAGAAAGATGTTAGTAATTTGATGGTTTGTATTTTGTCCACAAAAGTCACAACTACATAGATTAGGTTAGTAACCAAGAAACCTTAACCAAATTACATAAAACAATTATGCCACTATAAGAAAAAAAATGTGTCAAACTGTGAGACAAATGTGTCACAAAAAGAAATGTAAATGCACAAAATAATGTAAATTAGAGAAACTTGAGTTATACCTTCTATATAAATGAGTCATTCTGCAAAATAGATGTGCCAATATCCCAAATAGATGTGCCAATATCCCAAATAGATGTGCCAATATCTCAAATATATGTGAAAATCCATCAAACAATTGTGCCAATCCCTCAAAAAATTATACCAATCTAGCCTGCAATTGTGCCAATCTACACAAAAATGATAAAATTTGCTAACATAGAAGTAAAACCCTAATTTGAGAAACAAGTTTCCTATTCTAAGGTTAAGATCCTACAAAACCACAGTAAAAAATGAAGTAGAAAATAAAAAAATTGATGTCTAAACTCATTCAACTTCCTAGCCAACAACTACACCAAATTGTAGAAAAATTGTGCCACTCTACGTAAAAACACATTTTTTGTAAAAAATGGTGATAAAAAACCTAATATAAAAATAAAATTTGTAGTTTTAGGGTTAGAGATCTACAAAATCAAGGTTAGTAACAAACTAGCAAGCACAAGGAGGTCAAAAAATCTACAAATTTTCAAAGATCAAAGTGGAAACTTTATATTGGAACTTGATAAACTCCTTCCTAGCAAATGTGTCAGTCTACAAAACAAATGCACCAATTCTCAATACAATTGCATCAATCCTTGGCACAATTACCCCAATCTAGAAAACATATGTGCCAATCTTCAAGATAATTGCACCCATCTTCAGTATAGATGCATCGATACTCAAACCAATGTGCTAGTAAGGAAATAGTTGTGCCAAACTAACCTAAAACTTCCAAAAATGCAAGAAACCCATGAAAAAAATTATATTCAAGGACTTAGGAGTCCCACCAAGCATGCCTAAATAAAGAGGTTAGAAAAGAATGAAGGAAAATAAAAGAATATAAAAGCAATACAAAAGCACAATACATTCACCTAGAATCTTTTCTCCTCTCCTTGATGAGGGAAAATGGAGTGCACCCTTATTCCATTTGATTTTCTCTTGATGTTGATATGTGGATTTCTCAATGCTCTAGCATAACATTGATATGACTGCTAGTGATTTCCAGATAAGAGATAAGAATGACATTTATGATAGCTCAATATTGGATTCTTTTTTTGGTGAAAATGAAGGATGAGAACCTCTAGATATAGAGTCTTGAAGAGGCAAATCAATGGGTAGAAATGATTAATGATGGATAAGACTGAAGAATGATTAGGGTTTGGATCAAGGATGCAATCATATGACAAGTTTCAAATGATAGATAGGATCTAGGTTTAGGATAGGGATAAGGAAAAAAATCCTTATGGAAATGGCTAGGATTAAGAGGTTAAATGAGTTGAGTGGATAAGATTACAAGATAGTGGCAATGGCTAATTAACTCCTTTCCTAGATTCAATGAACTTAGACACTTACAAGAGAGTTTGACTTTTGGGAAAGTGTCTAAGTTCATTGAATCTAGGAAAGGAGTTAATTAGACATGTGAAGGGGGCATTTGTCACATGGGGAAAAATTCAAATTATGATCCATGTGAACAAGATGAAGGGCTAGGATTAGATGGACAAGGATAATAGATAAAAGGAAATTAATTAAATAAATAAATTATTTAATTAATTAATGGGATCATGATGGGAATTAAATAAATAATAAATATTTATTTAATTAAAGGATTATGAAAAGATAGAAATAAATAAATAAATATTAAATATTTATTTAATTAATGGCTTATGAAAAGATGGGAATAATTAAATGAATATAAAAAAATCATTTAATTAATAACTAAAATAAGGCTAAAATTAGGTGGGGTTGGGTATGGTTATATTTTAGGTGTCTACACAGAGCAGGCCTTCTTAGGGTCAAGGTTTAGCCCTAGGTTTGAGACCTTGGAAATATGGGCTATGACTTCAAACACAAATAAAGCAAGAGTGGTTAATAGCATCCATGAATTGAAAAAAGGGATTTGATAATCAATAGAGTTATAGATACTCCTACTCCCCAAGTTACATCATTGGAAGTTAAGACAACCTTATTCAGTGAAGCCATAACCAAGAAGTTACAGGCTAACTTTGATAAGTTGTAGGATCAATATATGAAGGTAGTTATGGAGTTGAATCAGTTGAGGTCTCTACAACTGGCATATACAAGTGTGTTAGTTCCAATAGTTTCTAATCCATCGTGCTCAACATAACCATTCCCATCAGATAGGGAAGCTTTGCTTATAAAGATAAAGGAATTAAAGGAGTGGATGCAGGGAGTCAAAGAGGATAAGATACAAAATAATTGGTAAATTGGTGATAAATTTAATTGAGTATAGGCTACCAAGATAATGAGAAAATATGATGATACATGGAAGGCATATTCAAATTTGAAATTAGCTTCTACCAAGCATGAAGAAGATAAGGGTAACCTCAAAGCAATAATCGACAAATAGATTCCTAAGACTGCAATAATTAGGATTTTTTTTAAATGTGTCAAATTTGATCTTGAGGCTCTTAAATAAATAAAAGGAAACTAATGATATGATGTTGATAATTGAGGGAATTTTTTCCTACATGTTGAAACTTGACAAGCAGATCAAAGATAAAATGGGATCATTTGAGTTAGTTGAGAGGAGGCTAATGCCAAATATCTAGGATGATCGGGGTCAAGTCAAAACCTTAGATCAATGGAAGGATAAATTGGGTGTAGTTGGCCCTAGTATTTCATCTTTTGTGTGTGCTAATGGAGAATCAAACATAAACCTATTGAACATGACATTGGATGAGTTGTTTTCCCTAGGGGTAATTTTTGACAATTTCAACAAGGAAACTAAGAAATTTTGGATGCAAAATATGGAAATCACAATAAAAAGGTATCAAAGGTGCACTCTTTCTAGTGGTCCTCAGAGAAAATATGTGTATCTTGGGAAGAGAAATATAATGGTTAGATATATTTTTGTTAGGCAATTGAGGCATCAACATTGGTTATCTCTATCAGCAACATGTGAACCATTACTTCCATTTTTAAATTTAAATCTTATATGTAATGGGCACAAGTCCCTAGGTGACTTCTATTTAATGAAAAGTCCAAAAAGTAATTAAAATTTGTTATTAGGTTTTTAGGCTGACATGTTTTTCTTTTTCTATATATGGGACTTGTAATATATTATAGAAAATATTCTAATTCTAATTTTTGGATCTTAGAGATATACTATTGAGAAGTAAATATTTTTGAGCTACAAATCAAATTTTGCATGTAATTGAAAATCTATGTAAGACATGTTTTTAGTTCAGATTGAATAATATGGAAAACACTTCTAGTGTGTGTTCTCTATAATTGTCTCCTTGAATGTATGAGTTTTCATTTTAAGTAGAGAAGGGTTTCTAATTCTATCTATGCATATTTTTTGTGTTTTGTATCTTTTTTATTGCCTCTATTCAAGTAATATATTAAATATGCTCTAAATAAGACATGGAGGGTAATGTATTGCATTAGGGATTGCTAAGAAGAGTTGTGGAAAATATACCCTTTTTTGATGTGCCATTGTAAGGTAGTGATGTTTTAAAATCCTCTAAGTTTGAAGTTTGGATGTCAAAAAGAGGTACCTGCAGGTAGGGACAGTTTGACTTTGTACCCCAAGATTAGGCACCGATCAGGGATATATTTGGATGAAGTCTAGAATCACAAAACCTAAAATATAAATTATTTCAATACTTGTTTTATGTTTTATTTTTATGTTTTCAAGATGTTGTGATGAAGACCTACTAAGGACCTAGCTAATCTTGTAATAATAACATAGACCTTAGTGAAATTTGTGAGAAAATTTATGAAAGTAATTGATCAACATTGCAATAAGGGATACCCTCTGGGTCTAGCAAATCCTAAAGTACAAAGGAGAATAATATTTTGGTCTCCTATTTGTTAGCTACTAATCTAAGAGTCTTGAACATTAAATATAGCTTCTTTATAGAGATAATCAGGTAATCAATTGGAAACACCAATATAGAAAAAAAATCTTGCAAGGACATTTGGAAGCATACAACAGACTCAAAAATGGATACTGGATATTGGAAATTTTTAAAAAAGGTCCACCGGGATTTGAAACCTGATGGAACAATGATAGGAATCTCGATCGAGACTGAAAATCTTGAGAAGACTTCTAAAACCAAAGAACCTCTTTATCATCTATCAGAGGTCAGAATCAAGAATGGATTAGGGATTTTTGATTTTTCAATAGGTCCAAATAGGATCTGAAATATTAAATGGCCATTTAATTTTTCATAACCCTAAATCTATTCGCAAAACAAAATTCCAAGGTTTCAAAATTCTAAAACATTGGAATGACAAGGGTTAAAGGACAAAAGGAGGTTCAAGATCCAAAGAGTCATATGCATGACAAAACCCTACCACCTAGGGCACAATCCAAAATAAGGGAATGAACTAACACCTAGGAAGACCAATAAAATCTCAAAAACAACAACAAATAACAAATAAATTAACCAAAAAACAAAAATATGTAAACCAATTAGTAGTAAAGCAACAAAGGAGAAAAATAAGAGGAGCCAAACGACCAACCTAGAAAATGATGATGCAAGGTCACCAACCTCGGTCTGAGCACAAAGGGATTGATCCTCCTCATTCCAAATGCAAAATCCAAATGGTTTGAGATGTTGTATAGGAAATTTTCAAGCGGGGTTGAGTTTATGATTTACATAATAACTTAATTGACAACTCAAAATTGAATAAAAGCATTCTTGCATGTGGAAGAGAAAATTTTCCATTAATTTGATAGGTGGAGTGGGACTGAAGGATGGAAATAGACCCTAGGACCAAAAACATGAAAATTCCAAAGTCCATTTGGAACCTCAAACTCTAATTGAATCCGGGAAAGGGGAAGGGAAGATTTACTACTTGCTTGATGTGCTTGTATGTTCCTTACCTAGAATTTATGGTTATCCTTATCTTATTGTTTGCCTATATAGGGGGTAAAATTTAGCATATGTAGGTTGATGGTTATGTGTATCTTTTGTGACTACATGATTATCATATGATTTAATGTCTTTTGGTATATTCCATGCCTTAAGTACCATGCTTATTGATTTTCTCTTTCCTCCAACTCCATGTATCTTATGTATGCAACCAATTAAAGGAAGCATATATTATCACTAAAACATTTCATGAGTTTAATTTCATTAATATAACAATGATAGTTATGATTATTTTTTGGTAGCAAACAAAGCTCCATTTTATATTCAAATAGAGACTTTTTATCAAACTAAATCTACAAAAGTAAATCCATTCTATATTTAGATGAAGACCTTTGATACCTCATTTGTATCTAAATGGAGCTTTTTTAGATTTTTTCTTTATTCAATTAAGTTCTTTTCTATTATGTACCTAGGGATATTATATTATAATATATTTATATGGATGGTGATGCTGACATATGGCACACATCCCTTAAGTTAGTTATATGACTATTGTGAATAACTTATGTAATTAATTATATCAAAAGTTGACTAGGCCTTCATTAAGACTACCCCTCCATTGTATTATTAGGAGGTATATATAAAGGAGGTTATTATCATTGTAATATAGGTGTGAAGTATGATATTGTATTTGGGATCTCATGGAGATATAGCATGGAGTGGCTTCTTTCATAAGGAGTATTGTATGGTGTTACCCTACTCAAGGGTTTACTCTATCTCGACATATATTGGATATTAGAGAATATTGACTCACAAACATCTCTTGTGTTGTGTGAGATCTATATTTTGTATTATGTCATTTATATTATTATAAGCGTGTTTTTTATTAAGTGGTATCAGAGCATTGATTTGGGTAAAAGTGGATGAAACCCCTTGTTTTTTAAGATTCACCTATAATTTTCTAATGGATGCTAATTTTTAAGCAATTTTTTTATTGAAGTTGAAGGATAATATAAGGAAGCTACAGTCCAAAAATTTGGTTTTTATCATTAATATTTTGTAATTTTATTCCAATTTTATGATATTTCATAAATTCACCTTCTAGGCTACAAATCAAGGTATTTTTATGAAAATTTTACATTTCTTAAAAGGGCATCAAAATTCATTCAGGGTCTATTAATTTCATTTTTTAATTTGAGGCTGAATTTACTGTATATTTTGTGTTTCAAAGTTGGGTCAATTGAATTTGATAGAAGGGTTATCTATTGAAATCATTTTTTCTTAATCACTAGTTTCAATGGAGTTTATTAATTTTAATGGAAGTGGAGATACATTAGAATGGTGGTACAAATATAAATATCTCATGGAAAATATTTTGTATGGAAAATATACTTTCATTATTGTTTAAGAGGTGAAGCTAGACAATGGTATGAACCACTAGATGAGGATATTTCTTCCTTGGATGAACTAGAACAAGATTTCTTATATAGATGGAATCCAAAAGAAGAAGAGGAAGAAGAGGATGAAGAAACTAAAGAAGAATAGGAAGACTTGATGAGGAAGAAAATAAAGAATATGAGGAAGAAAATAAAGAAGAGGGGGAAGAAAATGAAAAAGAAGAGGATGAAGCAAATAAAGAAAAGGAAGAAGAGGAGGAAGAAAATATAGAAGAAAGGGAAGATGAAGAGGAAGAAAATGAAGAAGATGAGGAGGAAGAAGAAAAAGAAGATGGAGTAGAAAAAGGAGAAAACTTAAAAGATCAAGGAGATGATATTGATACATGCACTTTAGCTCCAAGGAAGGAAAATTCAATCCTTCAATTTCATGGGTGTATTCAAAAGGAAAAAGTTTATTGTCCCTATAAACCCTAATAGTAAGTATAACTTCATCGATAATGAATTAGCCAAGAAGCTACATGTACAAGAAAATTTAACATCAAGGACAATCAAATACTAGGTATGGATATTCAAAATTTTGAAGATTTAAAGCTCTATATGGATAAGTTTGTTTTGCATTCAAACTTTCATGCTTTGGATATGGATGGGTTGGATATTTTTCTTGGTTATCCTTGGTTAGAATCTTTGGGAACAATAAATATAAATGTGCAACTAGAAGTTCATGAAGCTTTGGTATAGAAGGAAAAAAATTACATTATAGGATATTACACATAAAGAAGTCAAAAGAAATGTCATGAATGAAGATTGTAACAATGAAATAAAGGAAAAACAAGAGGATCAAGATGTTGAGAAAAATGAAGAGAAATAATTCTACTAAGGAATCACTAAAACAAGTGGCAAGAAATGGTGAAGAATCAAAGAAGTTTCCAATGACAACAAAGGGTGTAATATATAGAAATCAACATCATTGTGAGAGACATGAATCATGGAGGAAACCATCATGGATACATGATAGTATATTGAATTGACAAGGAAATTACAATGAACCTACATGGAATCAAAGAAACAATTATAACAATCAATGGTATCATGGAAGTAATGACTACTCATGGAAGCAAATGAAGACTTACTATGATAAGGAATGCAATCAAAAGGGTACAAAAGAGTCTAAATCAAGGATGGGATCTTTAAGGAATATCAAGAAAAAGGAACAAGGAACAACTATGGATGACTAGATGATTGGTCATGAAATCATATTTGTAATAAGTTACGATAGTCATAATATTTAGCTTCTTCTCATGTTTTGAGGACAAAACATCTCAAGGAGGGATGGCATTTTATGTACCTAGGGATATGATATTATAGTATTTAGATGGATGGTGATGCCGACATATGGTACATAACCCTTAAGTTAGTTATATGATTCATGTGAATAACTTGTGTAATTAATTGTATCAAGAGTTGAGTAGGCTATATGATTAATTATTAGGAGGTATATATAAAGGAGGTGATTATCATTGTAAGATGGGTGTTAAGTATGGTATCGAGTATTTGGGATCTCTTGGAGATATAGTGTGGAGTTGCTTCTTCCATAAGGATTATTGTATGGTGTTACCCTACCTCAAGGGTTTACTCTATTTGGGCATATATTGGATATTAGGGCATATTGACCCACAAACATCTCGTGTTGTGTGAGATCTATATTTTGCATTATATTATTTTCATTATTATATGTGTGGTTCTTATCACTTTTATTGAGGTATTAGTAGAGTCAAACTATGATCTACATAATTGGATCTTTTTATCAATTTCCATAACAAATTGAATCTATAACCTTTCTCTTCTAGATATTTTTACTTTTTCAAAGATATTAGCTTCTCAAGCAAGTTGCAATTCATGATTATCTTAAATTGTCTAATAGATGTTGGAATCATTGCATATTGTATTTATTTTGTAGATTTAAATGGAGTACTCATTTGTAAAAATAATTGAAGAAAGACCCTTTACTTTATATGGATCAATATCCTTTGTTATTGTTTGAAAAATATTTACTTTTACTTGTTGACTATTTGGTTACTTGAACATACATCTACCTAGTACTTCTCATGCACATCAAAGTGGACACAAAATATAATGGTGAAAATTGCATACCTATTTCCTCTTCCCTTATATTTTGGGTTCACTTTGATTAGAGTATCGTAAATGCAACAATCAACCTATACATGGCATACTCTTGCATAAATTTAGCTCACATCACAAATCATGATCCCTTCATCAAGAATTCCCCTAATTTCATTCCTCATCCCTAAATGTATTCTTCATCATGCTAGATTAATTTTGTAGTCATGGATTTGATCTCGAAACTTTTAAATTTCTAATTTTAAACTTCTCGACTTACTAAACTTTTCATTAGTCAATGCATACCAACCTAGCACACATTTTTAATATTTGTGGGCTTGGTTATTCCATTTAAAGACATGCATAATTCATGTAGAAAGAACCTAAGGAATTAATTAAATATATCTATATTTTACTTTACAAACTTCAAACTTCTACTCATAGTTATAAGGACTCATAGTTATAAGGCCAAACTACCAAGGCTTTTATTTATAAGAACACGACCCTTGCAATTGAGTAGATTCCTAAAATATTTTTGTAAGCACTTCCAATTCTTACAAACGTTTATACACCATGAATTGAGATAAGCGAAATTTAACAGTCTACAAAACACTGAACCATTCTATAAACTACAAGATATCTTCCACACACCAAATCAAATCCATACTCTTTGTAGATCTATTCTCTACTACTGTATAATCAACTTTCTAAAACAACGACAAAACAAATTTGAAGATCTTAGCAAATCCATTCTTCATACTTTAACAAAACTTTTTTTTATCATAATCAAAACTAAATACCTATACAATTTAATTTATTTAATCCATGTAAGCAATAGAAAGGGGGGTTCTTGATTCCCCCGTTTGAGGTCCATATCATGTGGACTCTTCGTCTCCTCACTTTCTATCAAGAGTAGGCCTTTGCTTAGGTGAAATAAGAAAGCTGGAAAAACAGGCTATCTTGCTGTCCACGGGAGGTAGTTGGCTAGGAGGGCCAAGAGGTTGACCGGCTAGGACCAAAAAACCAAATCTAAACAAAAAATCAGTAGATAGGGGTGATCGTAACTGTATTTACCACCACATTATTATTTATGTGGGTGAAGAATTCGCTTTCATATTATAATTAAGAAGACGTATGTTGACATAAAGGCAAACATGGGGGTTACCTTTGCATGTCTTTTTCACGGTATATTCGGACATTCTCAAATATAACTTAATAATTATTTAATAGCGTACCAACAAGTAAATGTTATTATTTAGTATTAATGTGTGTTAATAGTTTTAGTAGAAAGTATTTAGTGGTTTAGCGTCATGCGGTAATATTATCAATTGTAACTTCAAACTTTTAATATTAATTAGATCTTTTTAAAAGAAGTCACATCTAAAAAACAATAAATCATGTGATGTCATATGAAGTGCACTAAAAAAACTATGAACTGATGTAGAATATTGGACTTTTTTTTCTTTGTATTTTATGATACTTTAGCAAAAGCATGCTAATATGATATCATATTTGATGGTGTAGACTTGTAACCTACGATTTAAAAGTGAATTTGCCAAGTTGTTATAAAATTTAAGTCATTCAAAATTGTCATGCATATGTTTGGAAGGTGCAAAGCTAAGGTGCACAACTACTAAATAATTTATCTTGATTCAAATCTTCAATTTTCTTGGAACTAGATCCAAGTCTATATTATATGAAATAGGATTGAATTTCTTTTTATAGATTAATTTGTGAGGGGTCTATTAGAGCCTTTACCCATACTAAAGAGAGACAATATTATATAATACAACTATACAAGATGGCATCCTCTTACCATATAATAGCACCGAACCATGATCATGAATTCTTAAAAAACATGACTTCAAATAAGAGATGTTGTTGAATAAAAGAATACAAAAGCTACAAGATACATAAAAATCCTAAACATGTAATCGAAAAAAGTGAAAAACCAAGCCTAAGCCTCCATTAGCCTCACGTTGTGATGAGAGGGGAGACTCTCCATAGTCCATTACATTCTAACTCCAATTGTATCATGATCTTCCATCTAGAGTTTCTTTGCCTCTATTTTTTTTTACCACACCACTTATTAAGCTTTTCCACCAAATTACTTCCTAAGAAGTTATCCAACATCAAATCAAGTGACCTCTAAATTGGAGTCAAATAAGCTACTTCCTCATAACTATTTGAGTGGTTGGCTACTCATAATACTACCAAATCATCATTGTTTAACATTTGTTGGTGTTGTTGAAGACACTTTAGAAGGACTTCCAAGTTGGAGATTTGGTCCTCGTGTGGAATGTAATATCCAAGGACAAAGGAAAACATGAAATTTTTATTTCACTATGGCTTGGGCCATATGAATTTGCAAATGGAGGAAAATTTTACCATTTGAAAGATTTAATAGGAATTTTGATGGAGTTTCCCATTCATGGTCACCAATTCAAGCATTATTTCATGTGAATAATGTTAAGTTAAAGTTTTACATACTATTTTGTTATCTTTTATTATTATTTTTTTGTAAATACCTTGTTGTGTGTCTTTGTGCAATCATTAGCATTGGTTTGTCATGATGAAGTGTGATATTAGTCTCATTTTTGTTCACCATTTTTGGTCTACAACTCATAGTACATGCTAGATTCTCACTATGCTAGCAAGTGGCTCATGTCCCTAGACAAAGCATATTTGAGACTCAATATTTTAGTATCATTTTTTTTAGTCCATCTTAGCTCGTTCACTTAGGTCCTTTTTCCCCTATTTATGACCAATATAAGTGTTTGTATAGGCCTTCATTTCTATTTTTTTCCTAAGCATGAGCATCTTTGTGTGCTATTAAAGCCAAAATTCTTCTCAAGTTTATGAAAATTCTAAGTTTGGGGTGTTTTTTGAGTGTTCTCTTTTATTTTTTCAAAGTTGCAAATTTTTAAGGTTTCCTTTGATGAAATTTATTTCACCCATATACTAATATCCTCAAAATATTTTTATTTCCAAGGCATCAAACTTCTTCATCCACCAATACTACTTCCACTTCATCCTTGATCATTTGCACTAAATTTGTTAAATCCTTTATTTTTAGCCAAGATGTTAGGATTACCCTTCCTCTTGTACAACTTTCATCTCCATCTCATCATCAGAGTCTTATTGTCAAAAACATAATTATGTTTTAGATTGGTAAGTTGGAGTTTCCCTTCCTTGAATACCTCATTTAGTTCATCCTTAATCCTTGACTCTTGACTTGTTTTCACTTATCATTTTGTTGGAGTTGGGGTTGTGGGTTTCCTCTTCCCCAAGTATCCATCACCTATCATTCCTAAACCGCACTACTCAATAACTTGGCTTATCTTTCCCATTAAAGTTTGAGGATTGGAATTTCTTGAAAGGTGGTACCAGTCATGATTCAAGCATGAATCTTGATCCTCAATAGCCTTAAAATTTATTAACTCCTTGATGCTATTTTTTAGATTTACTATTGAATTTGCATGACTTCCCTTCCACCTTTGATTTTTGACATCCCAAATAATGGCATGAGGCATAAAATTTCTCCTACCCCTAGTAATTTAAAACTCACCTTTTTTTTTAACTTCCCATCAACTCACTAGAAAGACCTAGAATGGCCACATAGACAAAGAAAAGTTCTTGGCAGACCAAAAAATTATTGATAGCCAATATAAATGTCATTTTTCCACCCAAATAATCTTCACATAGTTTTGGTGTGCAATTCAAGTGGTTTGTGGTTAGTAGAAACCACAATGTAGTTAGGGCTTTATCTTATTTATTTTTAACCTAAACCTATTCACAATAATTCCAAAAGCCAAATTTATGCCCTAACTCACAGTATAGGTGAAAATAAATGTTGTGCCAATCAAATTCACATTAATATAAGTGAATAAATTATTATTGAGGTGATCTTTTCACACTATTTCAAGTGGCAATGATGGTATTATCTTAGATTCATTGTCAATGCTCAACAATGACCTCTACAATCACCTAACATGATTTGATCAATCACCATGATGAATATTTTAAGTTGCAAGTGAGTATTTAAAGAAAATAAGGAAGGTGGAGTATAAAAATTGTGTACTTGATTTAATGTGCATGCTATGATTTTAAATCCCAGTACATTTTCACCATGGTTTAGATGATTTATGATGGGCTATAGACTCATTTTAACTCTACACACTCAATCTTCCCTATAATCATCTTATTAGGTAAAAAATATCAAAATGATGAATTCTTTTGGCCCATTTGAACTATCATATACCAAACTTGGCAGTGTTGCTCTCACATGCATGTATTAAAGATGGTGACAATGATGGTTTGAGTGACCCTTGCAGTGATCTTCTACCACATTTCCTTTATTTATCCTAATTTCCAAGGATAGAGATATATATGTATGGGTATTTCATTATTTGTAGGTGTTGGTCATTTTTGGGATTTTTTTTGTATTAGTGCATAAATTTCTATGGTTTTTAATTTTTTATAGTGTCTCCACCATTAAAGTTTCTCTTCAACTTGCAAAGAGATAACTACTACAACATATGCTTGTAACAATTATCTCCTTGCCTAGGGATCAATGTTTTAGAGGATTTTTAGGGTTTTGAGGTGTGACATGACCTTACCTTGTAAGCTTTCTCCTACGACATATTTTAGTGTAGTTGTAAATGGGTATTTGAAAATCGTGTAGAATTTAATCAATAATATATATTTTAGATGTGATTGGATTTTACCTATTCTAGATGAATGTTGATGGATTCAAGATTATTAACTAGAAATATTAATTTGCATAATATATCTGATATTCCTTATTGATTCCTATTTGAAATGATTAAATACTACTTTGTTACTCAATAGGGAACTAGTCACATATTTGACCAATTTCATGAAAATAAAAGTAGGACAATCTATGTTTGTTCACGATTCAAAGAGATAACTAGAGTAAATGTTAAGAAACTTTAAATTTTCGTATATATTTAGTGAATAATCCATGGTATTATATTCCCTTTTGTGTGAAAAGTGTATTGAAAAGAAATCAAACATTATAAATTATAAATTGTTGTCATCTTACAACATATGATGCAAGGTCTAAAATAAATTATAATAGGTCTTTTGCAACAAATTTTGTCTTAATTTAGTGACAAATTTTAGGGATTAAGGAAACAATTGAGCATAATTATTTTCTAATATATTGATTAGGTTAAAATAATAGAGCTATGTCACACTTTTAGCCAAAAAAATATTTTGAGTGAAACTTTTCACCCTAATTACTTTTGGGTGAAATACTTTCATTTGAAACAACATGGCATGCATGTGGAAAATATAGTTTTAGGTGAAACCCTTTCCCTCGAAACCATCAAATAGATTATTTTTAATTAAAATTTTGAAATTAGGTTTATTTAAAATATTTTTTTGAGTGAAACACTTTTAGTCAAGAGGGTATCTATGAGGCAACCTATGTGGCAACTTAAATCCTCTTGTACAAAAAGAATAGTGAAAAATTAAACTCAACTATAAATTTCTCTAACTAGGGGTACTTTAATGAAAATCTTAAAATACCCTTTAGTAGAGCTCAAACTTTAGAATTCAAAAATATGTGTTTTGATATTTTGATTAGTTTTATTATAATTTTTAAAAATTTATTGCAAGTAGTTTTTTTTAATTTATTGTAAACATCAACCTATACATGACATACTCTTGCAAAAATTTGGCTCACATAAAAAATATTGATCCCTTCATCAACAATCCTTATATTTTAATTCCTCATCCCTAAACCTTATTTTTGTCATGCTAGATTAATTTTGTAGTCATGGATTCGATCCTAAAACTTTTAAATTTCAAATTTTAAACTTCTTGAATTACTAACCTTTCCACTAGTCAATGTAGAACAACCTAGCGCACATTTTTATATTCGTGGGCTTGGTTATATTCTATTTATAGACATAATTTATAATTCGTGTAGAAAGTGTAGTGTAGAAAAATGTACTCCTTTACATTTTCACACTATGTTTGAGTCCCTTAATTAAATTGAACTTAATTAAGCCTCTAATTGACCTAAAATTACATGTATTTCATAGCCCATTTCTACCACTTTTAGTAAATTATAAACATTAAACAAATGAATTATTCTAATACTTTGCCTTCAATACCTTAAATTTCATAAAATAGGCTTAGGAACTCATTCGCCATAATGGGATAGGACTCATTCTCCCAATGGGGGAAGTGTCCAGCTACTTTGTTTCCCTCTAAATTTTGATATGTCAGTGGTAGCATTGTAATATTTGAGTTTTCATTTGCAAAGGTTGTCTATTGAGATCTAGTTTTTGGGAAATTAAATAAACACCCTTAAATATATAGTTATTTTATCAATTCAAACCTAAGAAACATTATCTAGAATTAAGGAAAATATTGTCAGAAAAAATATTATTTTCAAGAGCATTGAAAAGCATATTTATCAAGCATCTACAATTGCAATCAAGATAATATCATCATGTCAAAGTTTATGCATCTTCATGTCATGTTTTGGAGCTAACATTGTGGTGTAGGTTTCAAGCACTCAAGCATCCAATCAAGTGTCAAATCAAGCATCCAATCAAGCCATTTCATGCAGGATCCAAGCCTTAGAGTGATGTGTTAGACTTAAGTACCCTAAGGGAATTCATTAAGGGTTTGGTGAGTTGTAGCATAGCTTTGTTCATTCATCAATTCCCTCCATTTATCATTATATTTCATTATCAAGGTTTAATTACCAAATCAAGGTTTAACCAAGGAAAACCCCTATTCACCCAAAAACAAACACTTGTCTCTCTCTTTGTGTGTGCGGATTTACAAGTGAAGGACTGAAATTGGATCAAAAGAGAAATTTTGCAAAGTTGTCATCAAAGTTGTCAAGCCACGAAAAATCAGATTAAAAATTTATTTTTGTCTTATCCAAGACAGTTAAACTTGGGGAAAATTGAAGCTCAGATCTTGCACCAGAGGACCCCCAAAGCTAAGAAAAATCCATGTACAAAGACACATTTTCCCTAGGGAAAATGAGTCCTTGTAGGACACTTAGAACCCATTTTTTTGGGTAGGTTTTCTATGTTCTACACTTCCCAGATCTTCCTGAAAGTTGTTTTTGTTTGTGCTATCCTTAATTTGTGCATTTCAATTTTTGCATCACATAATTGAGTTCATTAGGTATTTTATTTTTATCCACCAAAAGTACATTTTAATCAAATTTTTTCATAAGAAAACAACAAATCCCCATACCCATAGAATTGACTCACCTCAAGTTTAAAAGTCAATTCTATCCTTGGGAGATCTCTTTTTCTAATGAAAATAGGAAAAGTAAGGGTGTCTTAGGTCATCATTTAATTTTGGTGAACCCCTTTTACACCCTTATTCCCCTTTTCTATGTTTTATTATGGTGATCCTGGTGTTCTTACACTATAGACTTTCTGAAATTGGTAGTCCTAAAAACCCTAGATCTAGATTTTGCATTGCATTGGTTTATTTTGCATCTCATTTATGGTTTCAAAATTGTATTTTTCATTATTTACAATTACATTTTCCATCATTTACAATTGCATTTTGCATCACCTAAATTCACAAAAAATCCAAAAATATTGCATAAATATTGCATACATCTCGCACTTAAGTTGTATGAAGAGAGTTTTTCAATCATTTAGATCAAAATTTCAATTAAATTTGTATTGAAAATTTTTGTCACTTTTTTCAACTTTTTTCATTGATTTCACTTTCATTTAGACATCAAAATCTAGAAAAAACTATCATAGAAATAACAGTCTACAACCTAGAACAGAGAACACAAACAATAACTCAGAATTTGCATTTTTCATTTTTGAGAACCCTAAGCAAGGACCCATTCACCCTAGGGTGAATTTGTCCTTGTACAAGGTCCTAACAACTATCTAGGTGCATTTTTGTCTCTTTTATCACCTTTTGTTTGGGTATGTGCAGGATCATGATGGGCCAAAAAGTGGCAATATTAAGGATATTTGTAGGGTATGTGGCTGATGACTTTTTTTTACCCAAAATTGATGAAACAAAAAGGGTTTTTAGAGGAGATTCTCAGCTTTTGACCAATATAAATTATACTTTAATTTGAATTTAATAAATTATTATTATTCATTTTCTATTAGAATTACAATGAAAGTCCTAATCGATAGGCTAATTGAAAAACATTTATAACTTTCAAACAATATCACTTTTTTTGAATTTGAAACATGAGTCACATTCTATGCTTTAGATACTATAGGATTAAAAAAATAAAAATTAAATTTCATGAAGTTTTGGCCAAGTTAATGTGGTTAGACATACGAGTTTTTATATTTTTAAAAGTTGTAATAAAAAATTCATAATTAATTATTTACTTGGAAAAAATTAAAAAATATGCATCACAACTAGACATGAGTCCTCTACTTATATATAAAATTTAAAAAAATATTATCATTTTATTATGGTTAGGGTGGTCAACAACACCTACTTCTTCTTTTTTTTCCATGAAATTTAAGTACTTGCATTGAAATTTCAAATTTTCACCAAATAGATTTTATTTATTTTTAAATAAACCTAGTAGTTTAGAAACTACATTCAATTTTCTACAGATTCTATTCTTACATATTTTTGAAATAATATAGATAACTTATTCAAATTTTTACGTCAAGTTGCCTAACACTAATTTTTAAAAAAAATTGCCACTTAAGGGCCTATTTTTCCATGATGATCCTGCACATACCCATTTTTGCTATTAAATCTATACTTTGAAATTTTGAAAAACAATTATTGTTTGTGTAAGAAAAGTGTCATTTTTCTTGATTTATTGAAAATTGGAAAAATAAAATTGCATTTTAGATCTATAGAACAATTATTACATCATGTTCTCATTGCAAAGATCTCTAGGTATCATACTTCATGTTCTATTTTAAGATCATTTTTAGTACTCTAAGAAAATTTTGCTAAAAACATACAAATATGAAGTTCTTTCCCCTCTTTTCTTATTTTTCATTGATCCCTCTCCCACATTATCTCCTATGTGTGAGGTTAGCATAGTGAAAGAGAAAAAAAAACTTGGGCAATCATGAAAATCACATTTTTTCTTCTCCCAATATCTCTCCTATTTGTAAAGAATATATTTTGGTGTTATAAGATCCAATCAATGAGAACCATGAGAATCCTATTTGTTTTTCTTCCCCTACCTCTCCTACTTGGGAAGACATTGTTGGAAAAAAGGATGAAACCATTCACACATCCTCTAATATCACTTTTCCTATCTCCCCCATTTGTGAGAATGGTTGATATAAGAGGATGCAAGCATTGAAAATCATGACAATCCTAGTTATTCTTCCCTCGAAACCTCTCCTTGTAACGAAGGTGTCTTGGTGTTAGAAGATCCAAACATTGAGAGTCATAAGAACATTTTTTCTCCCTCTTCCAATGCTTCTCCCACTTGGGAAGATATTGTTGCAGGGAAAACTTTAGTGGCAAATCTTCACCAATTGGAAAATTGTAGAAATCAGCCAAGTGAAATTGGTGAATTAATCACACCCAATAGGGTGTCCAAATCGCCCAAATTTTACAAACTATAGGTCCAATGCATGTCCATTCACCAATGAGTTTTTTTTATGAGGCATATTTAAGCAACAAATTTTCCATAAAAAACTACATGTTTCAAATGGACCAACTAATATTTATGCTTGGAATCCCAAAAGCATGTAATAAAACACCTACATATTCACCAATTCTATTAGAATAACATTGTATCATGACCCATTTTTCCAATTAAAATTTACAAATAGTTGCTTGTGAAGACCCATTTTGCCAATTAAAATTTATAAATAGTTACTTATGAGGACCTATTTTTCCAATAACATTAAAAAATAATTACATTTGACGACACATTTCACCTTGAAAATTACAATGTATCATTGTATAAGCAAGCAAGATTCACCAAATTTTTAATATACCATTTAAAAATCCCACGGAATTTTCCAAATATGGATTGATACAAATACAATCAAAACTGTCATTTATTCTTACACATTTTGTTTAGTTCTGAGGTTCTACTTCTCGATTCGGAAGTTGGTGAAAGCTAAAAACGTAGGCTTAAAGGTGAGTGATCATTTCTTCATAGTGTTATTAGTTATAATAAGTTTTATTTATCTCTTTTCCATTCTTGCTTCAATCTTAAAGATGATATTGAATAGGGAATGGGATCTATATTCTTTGTCCTTCTTAAACAAGAAGACATTTTTTTCCTGTTTTTATTTGAAGTGAGAGATCAATATGTTGAGCAACAAGGGTAAGGTTCCTGCCAATCCTCAGGGTAGTGAAGAGACTGGGAGGCCATCAAAATTTCCAAAACTTAGAGTTACCATATAGTCTTACTTTAGATTTTCCAATGCTTCTGATCCATCATATCAAGATGGAGCTACATCATCAACTCTTCCACCAAATATTAATGAAGGCATTCACAATACCTCATTGACACCAAAAGGTCAAGTTGAGATTGTCATTGAGTTAAATCAAAATGTATCAAATGAGGATGGCAATACTACAGAATATGCTCCAAGGGATACCCTAGTTAGCCAGATGAGATAATTGACTTGGATGAGGATGATGTTGGTAGCAAGAAAAGAAAAAGCAAATAAAAAATGGTGCACGAGTGGGAAATGACAAAGAATATTCAACTTGGTTGGTTGTCAAAGTACCTATTCATTGTACCAATGGGGAAAGCAAACAATATTGAAAGTGAAACTTTGGCCAAATGTATGATTTATAGTTGGAAATGTGGAAGAGACAAGACATTGCAGCTAAAGATTGACACTATAGAAAAGCATATCCGTAAATTTTATGAAAAGCAAATCATAGATGGAAAGGAAAAATTAGTCATACAATGGAAATCAAAGGAAGAATGTCTTCATGTTGGGTATGCCATGGATTATGAAGAGCATGACCAAAGAATTTCAAAGCTTGCTACATGTAAAGGTACACTTGAGGCTTAATTTGGAAAAGCAAGGGAAGGAACAAATTTTTTAAAAATTGTTCAGATGAATGTTGTTTTTCATATTTTGTCCAGAGGGAATCCTATGACAAACCACCCAAAATATTCTAGTTTATTATCTTATTTGAGTGTTCCTCACTATTCCTTCTCGCATTGGTTAGTAAACTTTGGATGGGAATGGGAAAACTGACTTGCTATAGGGGAAAAGGAAGATTTAAAGGAGAAATTAAAAGAGTCAAATTTCATTGCATTATCTTTAGATGAAGTTACTGTAGTAGACAATACTTCTTGGGTCTGTATGCATTTGTATATTGTAGAATGACATGTTCGCCAAGCTCATCTTCTTTGTGTTCATAAGAAGAAGGAAATTTCAACATCAAAAAATCTATTTTAACTAGTCAAGAAATATTTGAATGAAATTGTAGGTATAAATGAGTTGAAAATTGCCAAAAAGTTGGTGTGTGTAGGAGCTAATGGAGTTGCAGTGATGCAAGGTCAAAGGACAGTGTTTGCACAAAGTTAAAAACTACTTGTGCACCATACATGCTTGGAATTCACTACATGGCCCACAAAATTAATTTAGGATTCAAAATTGTAAGCAAGTTTCTTATAGTATCAAAAGTTGAAAATATAGTCCGCGAGATCCATGCATTCTTCTGCCAAAGTCCCAAAAATTTTGTTGAGGGAATAACACTAGGAAACAAGCTTCTCAAGGATTTTGATACCAGATGGATCTCCCTGCATGGACCAACACAACAAGTTATTTCAGAATATCGATCCTTGATTGGAGTGATGTATGAGCATTACGACATAGTAGACAAAGCTCTTGACCTCTTACATAGGTTAAGTGATATAGAGACACTCTTGACTTTAGCTAGTCTTCTCCCCATGCTGGACGTGATGAACAATCTTGTGAAGAAATCCCAAGACAAAATTATGTATATTAATGAATATGTCAATCTACGTAAGCATACATGCTTGGCCCTCGATCATCTATATCTAGATCTAACACAAGAAGGCCCAAATTATTTCATGTGGTAGAAAATTACTAATTTGAATAATCCTAATAATTATTTACAATTTAATGCAAGTGGGCACTTATGTATCTGTGTACGTGGATATGAGATACCAATGTACCATTGTAAGACAACCAGGTTCTCTAGCAGAGAAGTATCTATTAACGAGGAAGATTTTAACAACATTTTTAAATCTGTTAGTGGTAATTTGAATGAAATTGCAAAATCTCTTTCCTCAGAGATTCGTGAAAGATTCCCTTGACATGAAATACTTGAAGCCATGGATATTGTGTATCCTCAATTTTGGGAAAACCAACATAACCCAAAATATTTTCATGATCAAGTAAAAATCTTGATCGAACAATTTTTGAAAAGTGTACCATACAATGAGCAGACAATAGAAGGAATTTTAAATGAAGTGAAGCTTAGAAAATAATATAGGAGTTTTGCAATAGCTATGAGGGACCAGTATAAATCCATGGTCATGAAGAAGGCATTTGAATTGGGAGTAATAAAAAAGGTTTGGACAAACTTAGGTTAAAGTGAAATATTACATGATTTGATATTAGAATATTTCAAACTTTTATATTTATGTCAAACAATGATATTGGGGTCGATGGAGGATGAGAGAGTTTTCAGTACATTGGGGTTTTTCAAATCAAAGTTAAGAAACAAACTAGACAACAAATTGGAAAATTACTTGAGGTTGAAAGGAACTGTGTACAATTTCAAAAAATTCCCTTTTGAAAGGGCACTCGCAATTTGGAGGTCGACATGTGAAAGAAGAGGGATCGAGTTGTGCAATACTCCAATTCCAAATGCTGGTACTGGTGGCACTGGCAATGGAAATGGGATTGGGACAGATGAAATTGATACAAATCACATAATGAATGTTGAATTTGAGACACAAGCTAAAGAAAATGAAGAGCAAACTCAAAATCAAGATGACTCTTTGACTTTATCTCAAGATGAATGCTAGCTTGAGGACCCTGACTTTATTTGGGAAATGGAAGAGAATTAGTAGCTTTTAGGTATTTATACTGCACTTCATGAATTAGTTTCCATTGTTCCAAACTCTAGTTTATGATATTTTATATTGTGTTCAATGAAATTGTGAATCATTGCACTTCATGATATTCTCTTTTATATTGCACTTCAATCTTCATGGATCATATTCCAAACTGTAGTTGATGATATTTTATATTGTATTCCATGAAATTGTGATATTTTTTATTTTATACTATATTCCATGGTATTGAATTTGATATGTGATTTTGCATCATTTTTAAAGAACACTTATCACACTACTTATAAATTCCTATTGCATTTCCATTCACACAATCTTTGATAAATAACTGAAAGTATATTAATCCATCCCTTGAATAGAAGCTAACAATTCAGTATCCATAACTTATAAGCTAACATTAACTAATAGTTCAACATAAATAACTTATAAAGGCATCCACACATCTTAAACAATAAAAGCTTAAACTACCAAATCATCTAAATTATATTGAGAAATCCTTACACATCCATCACCATAGAATATTTATTCATAGATAAACATTCCACAACAATGAAACTAACTAAAAATATATCATTCCAATAATAGATAATCCACTAGAAAACTACTTAGAAAAAGCACAATAAATCCACACACCATAACTCAAATATTACGTATGCATGAACTTCACCGTTGTCTTTCTATATTGAAATAACAGAAAAGCAGTAAAAATAGTAGAGTTTTTTTTTTGTCTTGATAATGGTTTCTTGAAGACAACCATTTTAGAAATTAAAATAAAAAGTCTTTGAAGTATCAAGAGAGCCAAATTAAAGAAAATAACATAAAAAACTAAAAACTAAACAATGGTCCCAACATCGACTCCTTTGATTTCAATTATTTCCACCTTCTGCTCCTTCAGTAATGCCTCGTGTGCCTTTACTCTTTGCCTATATTCCTGGTACTTGGTGACAATTGCGGTGATGTTTTTGCTTCCTGGAGTCATGGTGATTTGTAGCCTTGTCCTCCATCTTGAAAGTGTACGGTTTGACTCAGCTAGCATTTCATAGATGTCACTTTTTGACTTAAATGCACTCATATAGGTTTGTAATTTACTCAATTTTCTGAAGGAGTTTGCAGTGACTATCTCAGGATCAACTACTTCTCTATGATACACCTCTTTAAATTCCCTCATTATGTCTGCAAGATCCAATACATTTTCATTGAACCCATCTGTGAGGTCCATTTCAAGAGCATTGAAGTTCTCCTTGATCTACACCAATATGTCAAAGTATTTTTCTAACACTTTATTCATTTCCTTGATATAATCTTCATATACTGTCAATTTACACTCCAATGAATCATACCAACTAGGATCAATTTCTCTAGGGTCATCCACCATTTTTTATCTTATTAACAAAGAGTGTTCCATGGAGACTAATTCTTGAATTTCCTTTGAAAGAAAAAATGTGCTACTATGTTCTATCGTGATCTGTTGGAGCTCACCTACCAATTCCTTTGTTTTATCAAACAAATTAACAAAGAATTTCCTAAATTTAGTAATGTGGAAAATTCCATCTTGATAAATCCCTTCTATCCATTCACTCGAAACTTTAGCTTAACCTTAATTTTTCCTAACCCATTGCACAGTGTTAGAATCAATACCTTGAATATTTGAGCTTGAGGCTTCCTCAGTGGTCAATGTCATAATTGATGAAATAAAATTTCTTAAAGAAAGATTATGAGATTGCAACTGAAGGTTCTCCTTTTTCAATTCATTTTTCTCTTTTGATCAATGCATTAGTAGAGGAATCAACATGATATACATCACCTTCTAAAGTAGATGGCCCCATATCAACATGACTAGCCTTGTAGTCAGCTTCTGTTATCTCATTTTTGTTTAGGTCCTTTTCTAGATCAACAATCTCTAACAGTTGATGCCCAGTAGTGGAATCGGTGACGATTCGTGACACCCTCTTAGCCTTTTTTGTCTTTTGGTGACCCTGTAGCAGCATGGCAACTATATCTACTTCAATTTTTGTTGCGAGAATATTCTTTCTTTCCTTCTTGATTGCTTTCTTTAACCATGTTGGGGAAGATGCCACTAATCCAATGTCTCTACTTTCAACACTTACTTTTTCTTTTCTTTTTTTCAGTTGATTGAATAGAAACAAAATTATCTCATAGTGGAGAAGGGGGAACTTCAAAGAATGTGGGAAAAGAATTATCATCAATTATTTGTTGAAAAATGTCCTCAGAGTCTATAGGCACTAGCTTTTCTTGACTATCCTTTTTCTTAGGTACCAAGGGTACACTATCCTATTCACAAATTTATTTTAGCTTTGCCCCAGTGTCTTCTAGCTTCTCACCATCTCCTCTTGACTGTGAGCCAGTGCCAAATGTCCTAATTGACTGCTTTCCAACTAATATATTTATGCCAAAGGCTTGTACAGTCCCTTGCTCTTTTCTCTACGAAACTCTTTGCTCATGGGGAGAACCCTATTACCTGTAGGTATGCTATGTATCATATCCCTTTGATTATTTTCCTTCCTTGGTCTTTAATCTTTTATTTTTTGCCCAAGTCTAAATTTTGTGCCTCCATTTTAGTCCTTGTCACAGGTTCCTCTAAGTTTCTAACTTCTTGTCGCATGTTCTATAAGTTTTGAAACCTAAGTTGTTGGAACTTGGTGTCTTTAATCATGTCATCAGGTTCATTTTTTTCCTAGCCTCCCAATAGCCCAACTTTTTCTTTAGTGGCATCAAGTGAGCCAGTTGTTTGTGAAGTTGAGAAGTCAGAGGTTTTCATAACTTTTGTAACTCTCGACTTTCAGTTATAGAGTTTCAATTTTTTGTGACAAGGAAATATGTTGTTCACCCATGTGTTTCAAGGCACTGCCTATACATTAAATGAGGCATATGGTACAACCTGGAGATGTTTCATCAAGGATTTTCATAAAGCATGCAAATCTTAGGGTTTTCTTTACCAAGGATTGAAAATAGAGTTTCATATTAATTAAGTGCCAAACGCACGTCCTATCACTTGCATGACATAAGGTGGTGAAGATTTATTTGTTTGAACCTACAATAGTACCTCTATCACTTGCAATTATTTCTTCAAGCGTACGAGTGTTTCCCTATGTACTATGAGCTCATGCAGTCTGGAATTGAAAGTCGTTGGCTTGACGTAAGGGACATGGATCTAGGATCTTTTAAGCTAGAAGAATTTTGGGTGCATTTGGAAAGTGACAAAAGAACTGCTATCGACACAAAACTGTTAGAAATTGGATTACCTCATGTTGGGGGTTTTCCATAATTTGTTCTAAGAATAGACCTAATAGGTGCATGTGCAAGAAGATACATTCTAGAAAAATAGGAAATTAAAGTTGTGGATGGAACTATTGTTGCTAAAATTTCTCTTGGAGCTATTTCTCACGTGCTAAGGATCCCTAAGAGAACACTCATGAAGGGAATGTCTGTTGCAACGGCAAGTGATTTTTTCAAAGTTAATGAAAGGTGGTGTAAAAATTCTATGGTCAAAGGGTGGTTGAAATCAGAGAAAAGAGGTCAATAACAACTGCCTGTCAAACTTAAAAGAATGCATTTCAAAGAGGAAATTGCAAACGCCATTGCTTTGTTGCATCGCATTGTTGGGAATGCAAAAATTGAATCCTTTGAAGATTAGATGTGTTAGTTTATTTTGGATATTTGTGATGAAAATGTGTTGATTGATTGGGCCAAAATAATTTGCTTCCATTTGAATGAACAATTGGTCAATTTTCAAAAAAATATTACTTTCCATCTATGTTCTTTCCTAACATATATTATAGCTAGCCAAAGGTCATTTTGGCAAGGATTAAAACCACAGATACCTCCAACTTCTAGCATGCCTCTATATAAGTGCTACCTACAGTTTACTAAGCAGGTTGGAATGGAAGATTTTTCCCATGTCAATGATCCATTCTTAATGGAAGTTGTGAGGAAATTGGATGGAAACCATGAAGTGTGTTTTTATTTTGATTCAATGTCTCTTGTATCATAGTTTGGAAGTTTTTATATACAATTTGATAGGTTTTCCTACTTGAGGATAGGAGGTTTTGAAAAGGCCCCACTAAAATTGCCTAGATATCTTAAATATTTTGTAGTGTTCTTGGAAGTTTGTAGAAAAATGGCTATTGTGAATGTAAAATACTTGAATATGGGAAAGAAGGGGTATCCTTTCCCATTGACAACCCCATATTTCACATGCAAAAATAATCAAATGGCCAAATGTGCTAAAGGACTTCTCAAAGAATAAAATCTCCAAAATTTATTCATTAGGGCCAATTTTGATAGCAAGGGTTTTGCGAAGCGAAATTTATATGGAGGAAATTCATATCAACATCAACCTTCTATTGAGGTTTTTTGGGAAGATTGTGTTGATGAAAATGAAGTCCTGAAAAGAGATTACATGAGATTAACCCTTGGCAAGATACAAGATTTTGGTCTTCCTTTCCAGATTCCTAAGGATGCAATTGAAGATCCAGTGGTCATTGACCCTAAATATGAGAAGATGTATGATAAATATCATTCCAATATTGATTGCAATGAAAATGACATCTTGGATATGAACATACATGTTGCCCTAGTCATAAAAAGAACTCAAAATTGGCTACAAGGAAAATGGCGACAAGTGGTAGGTTCTACTCAAGAACCAAAATCTTCTCAAAAAAATGAATAGGGGTGCACTTAGACAATTACAGTGGGCACATCATCAGGGAGAATGGCTACAAGGTCTTCTAGTGTAAATTCATAGTCTGGGGGTGATGGTGAGAAACCAAAGGAGATGTTTAAACTAAAATCAGTATGTGAATAGGATAGCCCAGCTACCCCTACTCCTAGAAAGAAGGTTAATCAAACAAAACTTGTGCCTAAGGGTTCTAATGCTATTTTAAACAAATTGTTGAAGATAATACTTTTCCTCCATTGTCTGAGGTACTCTCTTCCCCAGTGGAAAATATACCCATTACTCTTGGTGAGTCTAGAGAAGTTTCCCTAGTGAATAAGGATTTTTTCTTGATTGAAGCTTCCCCAATATGGCTGAGAAAAGCAATAGAGAAAAAGAGGAAATACACTCCTACAACAATAGTTGGAGTTGATATAGTTGCAAAGCTTTTCTAGACTTCTTCAAGGCCAAAGAAAGCTCAAAAAATGTCAAGAATGCTAACTAATCCTACTTCTGGTAATCAAGTGTTGGAAATTACTGACCCAATAAAAGATCTAAATGAGAATGAGATAACAATAGCCAAATATAAAGTCACACATGTCGAAATGGGGACCCAGACACTTGAAGGTGATATATATCATGTTGACTATTCAGTCAACACTTTGATCAAGTAGGTAAAAGAAGAAAGGAAAGAAAAAGTGGCATTGCAATCCTAGGTTCTTGATTTGAAGAACTTTATTTCTTCTATAGTTCCCCCTTCTATATCTAGTGGAGCATCAAGTTCTTAGTTAGGAATCATTGATGATTCCATAATGCAATTGATTGGAAAGAACCTAAGCTATTCCAAAAATGACAATGAATGGATTGATGAAATGCTTGAAGAAACTTTCCTCCGTATTAGTAAGTTTGTGCTTTTCTATACCCAAGTTGTTGACAAAAGGAAGGAATTGATGGCAGAGCTATGACAGATTAGAAAAGATCAGACTAGTCTTTATGTGCTTTCACAAGAAATCAAAGAGTTGATTTCCATGGATCAAATGAAATTAATTAATGAAAAAACCATGAGTGATCTGAAGGAATTAGACCCCTCATGGTCCAATTCATTGGAATGGAAATTAAGTGTTTATGACACCCTGCCAAAGAAAATTTCTATAGTACTCAGAAAGTACCTAGACATGTTGGTAGAGATCAAAGGAGATTTTCATGACCTCAAAGTTGAGATAACTAATGATTTTGATAAGAATATTCGTGATTCAAAGGAAATTTGTTTAAAATTTAAATAAATACTCAACAAGGAGATGGTCAATCCTATCACCATGACTAAAGAATCTTGCTTGAAGCTCAGTAGATTGAAAATTTATCTCACTTCTTTTAAAAATGAAGCAAGTAGGAGGTTAGACACATTGAACTAGTCTAAAGAAGCTCTAACCAAAGTAAGAACTAGGCTACAGATTACCCCAACTCCAGGGAGCAAAGAGTTACTTACAATTATTTCTAAATACAAGGATTACAAAACCAGGATGAAAGTGCAAGAGAAACGGTTGCAGTAGGAAGCGGTCGAAGATCTAGAAGATGATGCATAATTGATTTTTAGTATTCCATGATACTTTCTTTATTTTCGCTCTTTTAATTTTAAAAACTCTTTTAATTATTCGGGGTGGTTACTTTCAAGAAACCATTACCAAGATAGTCTATTGATGCTTTAAATATGGATTCGGCTGATGTGCTTAGGATATTTTGGGAAAATTTTGATTTACTCATTAGAACAAACTCTATTATGAATTATTGTTTTCTGTTATTTTTACATAGAAGATAGTGGTGGAATTTATGCATTCATAATCTTTGAATTATGGTGTATGAATCAGCTTTACTTATGTTGAATTTTTTTCCAATGTTTGATCTATTATTGGAATGATAGATATTTCGAATTGTTACATCATCGTAGTATCATTTATTTGTGAATAAAGATTATGTGGTGAAATTTTATTTCATTTTAGTTGTGAAGAATTTACAGTTTGATCTTATGAAGTTGATGAATACCTTTAAAGATTTCTGGTTAAAAGCCCCTACCTTTATTTGCTTTCTAGTTAAAAGCAATAGTAGTTAAAAATTATTCCTTGGATATCAAACGAAGGTAGTCACCACCTTTTAAAATAAGCAGAGAATTGGTCTAAGAATGATATGATTACCAATTGAACTATGGTGACATTTGTCACCTTAGTGGGCAGGAGAATATAGAGTTAGGTGATAAATTTGTCAACCAACAAACCCACACTTTGGTACCATTTTTCATTCAACCAGTTTGAAGTTCTTCTCAAAACTGGGGAAGAAAGGACCATTAATTTTGAAACTTCATCCTTTGACCAATTAATTTTGTACAAGGGCTTGCTAGTAGGGGCCTGATATTCAAGATCAATGATCACTGAGTCTTCTTGTGCATCTTCTTGAATATTGAAAAAAATACCAAAAGCTTGGATTTGCCTTAGGTTCAATCTCATGAAATTTCTTTCATACACCTTGCCTTCATCTCTACAATCTTCCCAAAAATATTCAATATTAGGGCGATGTTCATAGCTACCAGCTCCATACAAATTTTACTTAACATAAACCTTGCTATCAAAATTAGTTCTCATGGGAAAACACTGAAAATTGAATTCATTCAGGGCTTTCTACACACCCCTAGCAATATTATTACTTTTGCAAGAAAATGAAGGCATGGAAAATGGAAAAGCATACCCCTTCTTTCCCATGTTTGAATATTTAACATTTATAATGGCCATCTACTAGAAAACTTCAAGAAAAACTAGGAAATCACTTGGGTAATGGGGCAATTTCAATGGAGCCTTCTCAAAACCTCGAATTCTAAGATAAGTAAATCTATTGAACTGAATGTATAAACTTCCAAACCTCAATACCAAAGCAGTCGCTTTAGGTGAAACCTGAAGCCTTGGTTTTCCATCAAATTTTCTCACAATTTCCATTAAAAATGTGTCATTGACACAACATAAATTCCTCATTCCAACCTCCTTAGTGAGCTATGGAAAAGTTCTATACACATGTGTGTCCAACATCGAAGACCTTTGTGGTTCCAACCCTACCCAAACAACCTCTTGACTGGCTAGAATGTAAACCAGGTACGAGCACATGTGGAAGGAAATATTTTGCCAGAAATTTATCAATTGCTCATTTAAATGATAACTAATAATCTTAGCCCAGTCAATGAATTTATTTTCACTACAAATCAACAAAATAAAGTAACACATCCAAAATTCAAAAGATTCTGAATATGCATTACCAACCACATGATGTAGCAAGGTGATAGCATCTGAAATTTCATCCTTAAAATGAACCCTTTTAAGCTTTGAGGGCAACTGAGACTTACCCTTTTTCTTAGACTTCAACCAATTCCTTGCAATGGAATTTTGGCACCATTCCTCATTCATTTTGAAAACTCATAACCAATAGCTATAGAAAATTCCTATACAATTTCCCTCTCTAGAATTCCTAATGCATGGGAAATCACTTTAGGAGTAATTCTTGCAATGACTAACCCGCCACAACTCTAATTTCCTAAGTCTCTACAATGTATCCCCTTGCGCACACAATCACCGGGCTGATGCTTTGTACAACCTTAGGAAAACCTCCCATGTGCGCCAAACCACTTTGTAGAACTTTATCTTCTAGTGTAGTTTTCTCCCTTTGCTCTAGACACACCAAAACTCCTCCAAATTGACATGCCCAATTTTAGTATCCCTCACACTAGACCGGTTATTTTGAATTCCACTATGCATGAGTGCAAATTCGTGGAGATAGAATGTTTGCACTTGAAAAGTATTGGCATTTACAAAGAACGAGAATGTAGGCTAAATGACTAAGTAAAATTTTTCCACCCACTTATGTCATTATTTTGATAGGACATGCATTAAATGTGACATTCAATTTCATTCCTTGAAAAGAAAACCTTTAAACCTGCATGCTTTTTGAAATTCCTGAAAAGACAACTCAATGTTATTTTGTAGATAACATTCAATGAGATGACAATGCCTTTGAAAGCCAAGATAAGTCCATAATGTCACGTGGTCGCTAAAACTTGGAACCTTAGAACCAAAGTCTGAAGTTTTGAAGTTTTTGAAACCTCCAACTCACTGACTACAAAGATGACCAACAAAGACTTGCAACTCAACAAAGTGAACCAAGTCAAGGAATCAGGAAGTTATGAAAATATAGAACTCCATGACAAGGTTATACAAATCTAAGGACTAGCAACAAAGGTTAGGAAAATAATCAAAACCATGACTTTGAGTGATAGTAACCATAACAATGAAACTAACCAAAAATCTATCATTCCAATTACAATAATAGATAATCCATTCAAAACTACTCAGCAAAAGCAGAATAAATCCACACACCATAACTCAAATATTATGTATGCATGAACTTCACCATTGTCTAAGTATTTCTATATTGAAATAACTCTCTCATCCTCCACCAACTACAAAGATGGCCAACAAAGACTTCCAACTCAACAAAGTGAGCCAAATCGAGGAATCAGGAAGTTATGAAAATTTAGAACTCTGTGACAAGGTTATAAAAAATTGAGGACTAGCAACTAAGGTTAGGAAAAGCACCAAAACCACGAATTTGATTGATAGAAACCACAACAATGAAACTAGCCAAAAATTTATCATTCCAATTACAATAATAGACAATCCACTGCAAACTACTTAGCAAAAGCAAAATAAATCCACACACTATAGCTCAAATATTACATATGCATGAATTCATATAAATGTTTAGTGGATTTGATAAGTAGTCATGGAGATTGAGTATTGATGAGTGAATTGTAATGCAATTTCACTAAGATTATGGATGCCTAGAATTAAAATCACCTTATAGTTCATATTTTAATTATGTTAAAAGTAAAACTTGAACATGTACTCAGTGATTCATCACTCAACTCAATGATTAATAACATATTAACAACAGTATTAGTAGCATATACAACAATGAACATCAACAATCATTTAATTTGTATCTACTAGTTGAAACCACTACCAGACTTTTTCTTCAAATGATAAAATAAATAATACAAATAATTGAACATCGACACATTACTGAAGTTTGAATTTGAGTTTTTTTATTGATTATCATATGAAGGAGTACATAGAGGCATTGGCAATGCAAAATATTGCTCAAAGACAACTCTGCACAAAGCTGAGTTGGAACTTGGAAACTCACATTATCAAAAATAAAATCACCATATCACCTTTTCTAGCAACTTCCACTATTTAGGTGGTGGAATTGTCATTTGTTCTAACTGATGTTGTTTGACTTGAAGATTTGTTAACAATTCATTATTCAAATTGGAACCTGTCTTGGATTTTTTAGTCAATTTTTCATTCAAGGTTAGCAATGGTTTGATGGAATCCAAATAGTTCACCACATCTGGGTTATGAGGAAACTGGTCCAAATCAATCTTCCTTGCATCCTCCATCTTCTTTCTGAAATCATTCTTTCTAATGAATCACTCATTTGTGTCAAAAGCCTCTAGCAAACCAAGCTTTGTTAAGTTCCTTACCTTTTCATCCACCTTCTTCATCTTGTCTATAGCCAAATGTAAATGTTCCTTTGTTTCATGCATTCTCAAACACTTTTCAATGATAGATGACAATGTCATTGATGTAGCAAACTGATTAGTAATCCCTTTTGATTTCAAAACATTTTCATTGGCTTTGTAGACTATTTGTTGAATTTTATTTATAGATTTCTCTAATGCCAACACATTTTTGTTCATCCACTAAATATTTGTTGAGCTTCGTATGATATCTGATAGCATCAATCAATTGAAACATGTCACACAAATGATCAATCCTCTGCATTATTTCATCCCAAATCTTTTGTTTCATATGCCTCATTGTTTCTCTAAAAAAGTAGGTAACTTATTTTGACAAAATTTAATTTCATTTTTTGCTTCCATCAACTCTGTCTCCTGTTGATGTGTTTTTTATGCACTTTTCAACACAAGCAATGAGTAGGTGCACTACCTCTCTTGAAAGACAATCTTCCACAATCAGATTGCAGAACACTATCCCAAGGTCTCTAATGTCAGGTCTTGACAATGCTTGGAATATCTTAGTTGTTTTATGTGATTTGCTGGAATCACAAGGCGGTCTTACGGATGAGTTACAAAGCATGGAAGTTGGGTTTGCAAATGCAATTTCAAAGTGCTGAAAGTGAATGAACAGTGGCTGTCCACTCAAAATAGCAAGCTAAAACTCATCAATTTTATCTGATTTAGCTTCATGGTGATGCTTTGGATCCTAATCTAACCAAAGATTAAAAAAAATAGCAAAAGGAGAAGGGTTAAGAAAGCTATTCTAATCCTAAGCTACGAATAAATAGTAACAATGGTGGCTACTAAAGTAAACAGACTTCCTAAACTGGGTTTTGCTTGGCCAAGAGAAACCTACAGTTGCACAAAACTAGTGCAATCTTCTAAGGACTGCAGATTTTCAAATTGCACATGCACATCATGCACATGTTATTGAACTAAGTTGCAGTAATGAAGTAATGAGTTTAGACTAGCTTTGCAAAGTGACTCATCATCAATGAACCACAAAAAGCATGAGCTGGAAACCCATCAAATAGTAAAACAACAAACACCATCACCACTCCCATTCAAGAAACTTACACTAAAACTAACATGGAAGGTAAACCATGCATACATAAAGAGCAAACTCAAAAGGAACACCCATAAATCATGCAATGTTGCTTTCTATTGCTGCAAAATGTCTTTACATCAATTCTCCAACCCTTACAAATGAGGGGCAAGCCCCTATTTATAGTTTTTCAAAGCCCAAATGAATAGCTAGGATTCAATTACAATGAGTGGATTAGATTCAATTACATTAGGGTTTCACCTACCCCTCATTATCTAGCAATTTAAAATACATTCCTTATATTTTCTCTGTTTTGTCATCTAGTGACAGTCACTATAGCAATTTTGTCATTTAGCTGATTGCCCTTTTCACTGAAGCTAAAACTGCCTGAAAGTTGTCTTTTGCTTGATGTGTTTGCAGAGTTCTTCCTTTGATCAAATGAGCCTGTCGACAATTGGCATCAATGGAATGGTGGCCCCTGATTCAGGAAAAAAACTCCTTAGAAATCATCATCATCTGGAAAAAGGGGTAGGACAACTCCCTCAATCGGCCTCTTCAATAAACCTACGAAAGGCTTCTTGACTCCTGCAAACACGAAGTGTCATAAGTGCATTTATACATGAGTTAAGGAAAATGTCAATCAAACCTACAAATTCCCTGTTAGATTTATCCATGCATCATCAAAAGATCTTGATATTCATATTTGGAGCTCATTTGGACCATAAAACTTAATGCGTGCTTCAAGGGTGCGAGCGCCAGAGGGCGGAAAGACAGCAGAAGAAAGCCAGAAGGCAGACAACAGATGGAAGCCAAAATAGTCGGGAAGAAGGCGCGCTCCCAGATGTTCAAAATAGCCGGGAAGCAGGCGAGCTCCCAGATATTCAAAACAGCTGGGAGGGAGACAGGCTCCCGGATGTTCAAAATAGCCAGGAAGAAGGGAGGCTCTCAGATGTTCAAAACAGCTCAAGAGTGATGGACTCCCTGAAACGTACCCACCTGAGGACCCCGTCTCAGAGGCCGTATGGGAGGTGGGTCACCGGAAAGTTCCAAAATGGCTACTTATGTGAGTCTCAAATGGCCACCTGAGGGGGCCGGGCTCTAGAGGTCGGAAGGGAAGTGGTCGCTGGTTCTAAAATGGCTGCCTGAGTGCGAGCCCCGAAACGGCCATGGAGGGCTGGGCCTCGAGGTCGGAGGTGGGCCACCTAGTTCAAACTGCCACGTAGAGGCACCAAAAACGCCATGGAGGGCTTCACCCGGAAGGCCAGGAAGGAGGCAGTCGTTAGATGTTCCAAAACAGCGACGGAGAGGCTGAACCCCAGAAACGGCCATGGAGGGGCCGGGCTCCGGAGGCCAGGAAGGAGGCAGCCACCGGATGTTCCAAAACGGCGATGGAGAGGCAGAACCTTGGAAACATCCATGGAGGGGCCGGGCTCCGGAGGTCAGGAAGGAGGCAGCCACCGGATGTTCCAAAATGGCGATGGAGAGGCAGAACCTCGAAAATGGCCACGGAGGGGCCGAGCTCCGAAGGCCGGGAAGGAGGCAGCTACCAGAAGTTCCAAAACAGCCATGGAGAGGCGGAACCCCGGAAACGGCCACAAAGGGGCCGGGCCCCAGAGGCCGAGAAGGAAGCAGCCGTCGGATGTTCCAAAATGGCGACGGAGAAGCGGAACCTTGGAAACGGCCATGGAGGGGTCAAGCTCCGGAGGCTGGGAGGGAGGTAGCCGTCAGGTGTTCCAAAACGGCGATGGAGAGGCAAAACCCCAGAAATGGCCACGGAGGGGCTGGGCTCCAGAGGCCGGGAGGGAGGTGGCTACCACAAGTTCTAAAATGGCCACGGAGAGGTGGAGCCCCCGAAAATGGTCATGGAGGGGCCGGGCTCTGAAGGCCGGGAAGGAGGTAGCCGCCAGATGTTCCAAAACGGCGATGGAGAGGCGGAACCTCAGAAATGGCCACGGAGGGGCCGGGCTCCAAAGGCCAGGAAGGAGGCAGCCATCGGATGTTCCAAAATGGCGACAGAGAGGCGGAACCCCAGAAACGGCCACGAAGGGGTCGGGCTCCTAAGGCCGAGAAGGAGGCAGCCGTTGGAAGTTCCAAAACAGCAAAAGGGGGACGAAGCTCCGAAACTACCGAAACTTAACCAAACTTTGACGAAACCTTGGCAGTTCATTTAAGCACATCAAACACATCCCAGATCCAAAAAAGAGTGACCCCAAAGTCAAAAATGAGGAAACTGGAGCGACGGGGGTCTACGGATGTTTCCAAACAGCCAAGGAGGAAGGGAATTCTAGAGGGAAAGTTCTGAAACCATCGAAACTTAACGGAACATTGACAAAACCTTGGCAGTTCATTTACGTACTTCAAACACATCCCAGATCCACCAAAAAGTTGTCCCCAAAGCTAAAAATGTGGAAACTGGACCGACAGGGGTCCACAGATGTTTCCAAAACAACCAAAGTAAGACAAAAGGTAGAAAGGGGATGGGTGACTTTATTTTCTCTGCAGATTTGAATACCCCAAGCAGGTGAATTTGGGTAGGGGAATTTGATAGTTTGATGGCACATGACCAATTTGGGCTTGGAAATGGGGCATGCAAAACAAGATAGGAGCAAAGCATCCTGTCGAGAGCGAAAAAAGGGGGTCCCTGCCTACGACGGGGCGTGTGTGCAAAACATGCACAACACCTCCAATCTTTCATTTTTTTTCTCTCCTCTAATTTTTGTTCCCACTATGCATTTCCATTCGTAATGCTTAGTCTTAATTTTTTTGAAGTGGATTTTTCCTCATCATATTTCTTGTTGCTCTCATCTAGCCTTTGCTTTAGTTCATTCACTTCAGTCTCATTCTACTTATCCTCTTTGCTTGTTGATGTAGAGGCAATTTTTTTTATTCATTTCTCTTGTTATATGTTTCTTTCCTCTTTTCTTTCTTATTTTCTAAGTCTACCTGTAACTTTTCAATTTGAGTTTGCAACCTTTTTTTCTATCTTGCTTTAGCAATGATGTGTACACCAATTCATTGTATAGACATCCAAATTTGATTGCTCCCATATGATCAAATTCACCTCTCTATTCATCCATTCTATCAATATTAATTTATTAATATTATACTTTTTGCCTAAAGTCCTTAAAGTATTTAATTTAACAATTAAATGCTTTACCTTACACCTCTTTCCTCTCTAAATTAAATAAATACATCAATTTATTTAATTTAGTCATTTAATCTTTTTGAATAAAATCAATTTAAAATTCTTCCTTTTTCTCTCTCCTTGTCACATCATGCACCCTCCTTCCACCTCACTTACACATCATCTTATCGTAAGCCACTTCACCCTCCACATGTCAAGATGTGAGGGCTTGTGAGTCCTCAACTCACCATAGACCTTCATCTTGGCCTTAGTGGATAAATATATGTGATACCAAAATGTCTAACCCTATTCTAAGCAATTAAAATGCAATGGAAAAACATAAAAAAACACCTCAAGATTAGCCTAAGAAATTTGTAAGTGCAAAGATGAAAGTGTAAAATGATGACAAATGGATATACCTTCCTTCTTGCAGCTGAAACTCCTTGGTTGGCCCTTGATGGCTCTTGATATGGCTAAATGCAAGTCTTGACTATATGCTTGAATGTAGATGTAAATGGATGAAAGTTGATGGCTAGATGAGTGCACAAAATGGCAGCATTTAGTTGCAAAATGGCTAAGTCCCCAAAATGCCTTAGAGGATGGGGTATTTATAGAGGATCTTGAATTCTCTAGAGAATTCAATGGTTGAGATTTATCCAACAAAGTCAAGATGAAGGGCTAAGGTGAGTTGAGAACTAACAAGCCCTCACATTTTGACATGTGAAATGTGAAAGGGCTAAAGATGAGATGATGTGTAGGTGATGTGGAAGAGAGGTACATGATGTGGAGGAAGAACAAGTACCTTCCAAGTACTTTGATGTGACCTTTCAATGATCACATGGGGAAGGAGAAAGCTTTAGGAGAATAAAAATGAATTAAAAATTCACAATGATTAGAAGAATCTAGTGGATAAAACAAGGTTCCCAAAAGGTGGGAATTTGTTACATGTGACTTGATGTGACAAATCAAATATTCTAGAAGATGCATGGAAAAAGGGGATTTTAGAAGGAATAAAATGTGAATTAAAAATTCACATGGGGAAGAGAGGAGCCTAGGATAAATAAAAAGAAATTAAAAATTCCTTGGGGGATGGGGAGAGTTTACTAAGGTACTAATTAGGCTTAACTAATTAGTAATTAGAAGATAATTAGGGGTTAATGAGGATAGAAGACAACTTGTAAAAGTTGGAGGATGTGACACATCCTAATTAAGGATTAGGCATGTGCACATCCTTAATGAAGAAATTAAGAGATGGATTAGGATTAGATGAAAAAGACATGTGAGGAATTAAATAAATGTAATATTTATTTGATTCATTTGATGAAAAGAGGATTAAGGAGAGTAAGGTATTTAATTAAATACCTTAGGGATTTGGCAAAATTAAATATATTAATTAAATAATAATAATATTACTTAATTAACTCAAATAAGAGGATGTTTAGATGAAAAGTGATAAATTTGGATAAATTAAGTGTCCAAATTTGGATGTCTACATTTTTCCCCTCTTTGAGATGGTGTTACAAAGTAGCATCATTTCAAAGAATATTAAAATATAGAATCTAGAAGGAAATGGTTAGATTGAGAAGGATGCCCCAGTCATCAAACGGATGACTAGGAAGAAATATGATGGAGGTGAAGATGAAGATTAGGGATAAGGATGCCCCCTCGAGAGGACATGTGGGTTCAAGAGAACACGGATGTGCTCTTGAAATGGATGAGATGATGAAATGGGAGATGAGGAAGTGGATGAAAATGGATGGATATGAAATGATGAAAAGGCGACAGGAGATTGGGAAACAAAAATGGATGCAAAGACGAAGATGATGTTGCCCCAGTCAAGGTACAAGCCAAAAGGGGTTGAGGATGGATGGAATGATGCCAATGAGGATAGGGAAGGATACATCCCAATGAGTGGTATTGTTGAGGGAAGGATACATCCCAAAACAACACTAAAGGATAGGGAAGAGTACCTCCTGATGATGATGATGAAAGTGTTGTTGACGAGGGAAGGATACATCCCAAACAACACTGAAGGGATATGGAAGAATAAAATGGGATGATGATGAGAATGATGAGAATGATGAGGATGATTGGATCAAGGCTTGTAACAAGACTGGGAACAAGACCAAGGATATGATTAGATGATTTAGGCTAAAGGGAATGGATGGGGGTTGGATAAAGATGTGAGATGAGGATGAAGGATGAATGGATGGGGGGATTTTGATAGATGAGAGGATGGGGGATACATGCAAGATGATAGAAATGAAATGCAATCCTAATGCAATTTGTCATCTTCGGAGCACTGATTTTTGCTATAGCATAAGACACCAAGTGTCAGGGTATGTGGAACCAAGGCGTATTAGTGTCTAATACATGAAACAAATACAACAGACAAGAAGGCTATCTCAACACCCCAAAGTTGCCATGACTTTGGTCAGGCTAGGTATTGGAATAACCACAAGCACACGAGGATGCCCTAGCGTAACACAAGACCACAAAGATCTTGGTGGGTACTACATGGGACAACCAAGAAGACACAAACAAACAAAAGATCAAGATATGCCCCTATGTGGACTAGTCAAAGAACACCATGATATGATGGATCAAGGCAACCGTGACAAGTGATGATAGGGAGCTCAAATGATAAACAAAAGCCAAAAGTATCAAAAGATCGCAATCAATTTCAAATGTTTGTTGCCATAGGATCAAGGAGACGGATGGGATTGATGAGGTCTATTAGGAAGTATGCATCTTGTTGAGACCGATGATGGTTACTAGACTAAAAGATCGATATGACGCAGGGTATTCAAAACCAATTAGATCTCGTGATACGAGTGGATCTCATTTGTTAAGAACCAGCTAGATAAGGGCATAACTTGATGACACGACACAATACATGAGACTGACACACCCTAAAGACTAGCCTTGCCTATGTGAAAGCACAGAGCCCACATAGTTCGGTAAAAGGCTGTCGATTGAACATGGATAAAAGTAGAAAGAGGATGATGAAGACTGATGACAGATGACAAGGACTGGAGAGACAAAAGAAAAGACTGGCGCTAGACGATAGAGGAGCAGATGGACAAAGCAGAAAGACCGATGCTAGACAATAGAGGAGCCCCGGGGGTGGATCAAGTGATTGACCTTGCCTACGTGAAAGCACATGGGCAACGTAGTTCGACGAAAGACCGAAGATAAATGACAGATAAAGGATGATGATAGGATGAGTGGAGGATGATGATAGGATAAGTGGATAACCTATGGGACCAATATGATGAGATAGGATAAACCTATTGAATTTGATAGGATGATGACGATCACATAAAGCTCAGGGATGGGATAGTTATCCAAATTTTTAAAATGCCTTGGGAGGATGGTATGATGGGGAGATGAATATTGACAAAGGATAAGAGATTGAAAAGATGTGTAAAAGAAGTAGAAGTGATGGCGATGAGATAAATGACATTGAGTTGCATGGAGGGAGGCCTATAGCCAGATACCAATGACAAGGGATTGTGAGATGGGATGAGGATAAAGATGAAAGAATGGATAGAGATATAGGGATGAAGGATGGGAGGGATTGTTTGGATGGATAGGAATATAAGGATTAGGAGATGAAAGGGATGATAGTATAAATGGATACGAAGATAAGGATGGGGAGATGGAAGGGATGTTGTGATAGATGGATAGGGATATAAGGATTGGGAGATGAAAGGGATGCTAGGATAGATGGATACGAAGATAAGGATGGGGAGATGTAAGGAATGTTGTGAGAGATGGATAGGGATATAAGGATTGGGAGATGAAAGGGATGCTAGGATAGATGGATATGGATATGAATATAAAGATGGGGATATGGAAGGGATGCTGTGATAGATGGATAGGGAGATGAAGGGATAAAGGGACACAGTCAGCAGATGCCTCCACTCTAGATATGTCATATATGATAAGGCATGAGGGATGGAAGACGAGTGAATGGGAAAAGGAGATAACTAGAGGAGGATAGGATGGGTGACCAAGGAATACAACAGAGCATGGATGAAGGGAATGTATACCAAGAGGTGGCCAAAGCATGTATAGATAGGTGCCCCTATTTTGATCAAGATCACAAGAAGGATAGAGGGATGGGAGATAAATGGGATATGATGGTAGGATGTGAAGATAGGTTGGATGGAGGGGATTACGGGTGCATAGCTAGAAGCATAGCAAGAAGCATACAGCTGGATGGAGGGAATGCATATCAGGAAGTTGCCCCCAAGTATAGATGGGGGATTACGCATGATGCTTGTTTGCCAGGTTTTCATCATGGTACTTACCAAGGTGCTTGTTTTCCAATTCTCACCATTGGACGAATTATTTCTCTTTACTATTTTTTTTTTGACATTTTTTTTATTTTTTTTTATTTTTATTTTTTTGGTTTTGGATAGTAGGGGGATGAAAATGGATAAGGATAGGGATGTGGATAAGGGAATTTAGAAGATACATGATAAGGATATGGATAAAGGACTCAAGCATTAAGTTCTATATGAGGTATTAAGAGCCCATGTTCGAACCGACTATTGGATGTTAGTACAACCTTATTAGGATAAATGGATTATACAAGAGGATGAATTAGAGGGATTTGAGAGGGGAGATACATGGGATAATGGATGGGATGCTGCAAAGGGTATGGATGGAATAATGGGGTGGATATGTGATGGGGAGATGTGTTCAGGACCAAGATTGGCACATGTGGTGGTGGATGTGAAAAGATAAGAGGATTAATGGATGGAGAATGTGTGGATAATGGAGGAGATGGGGTGGTGAACTTTAGAACATAAGGACCCAAAACAGACTTAGGAGACGAAAGGGGTGTATGACTAGCTTTTGGATTACCAACTTTGGATGTTCTTATAGATTTTTCATTTGATGGAATTGCATATTTTTTCTTTGGGATCCACATGGTTTTGATCTTTGCTTTGGTGGGCCTTTGTGGCCTATGGATTTGATTTAGATTTAGATTTCTCTTCTCTTCACCATGTCTTTTGGAGGGGACATGGGGAGCCTTAGATTCATGTGGATGCTTGGATTTATGCATTTTTTCTTTGACATCAAAAGTGCTTTTAGTAGCAATGGGATGGGTGTGAGGAGATGGATGATGTGGAGTGATGGAGATAGAATTATGAGGATTACGTGTAGATGGAGAATGTGTAGGTATGTGCCTTTGTTGATCCTGATTAGGGGACATGTGAGTGGGATATTTATGATGGATGACATGGATAGGTGATGAATGGATGAAAGGATGGATATGACGAGATGGAGGAGGTGATTTTAGAGTATAGGGGCCCAAAATAGATGGAATGGGTGGAGGGACATAAGAACCCAAGATGGATGGTGTAGATGAAGGATGGGAGATGGTGGATGGAGGGATGTAAGGACCCAAAATGGATGGAGCAGATGAAGGAGGAATATGGATGGTTGTTTTGAGGCAACATGATAGAGGAGGAGGGATGGCAACATATGATCTGGTGGGGTGATGGGAAGAGCCGACATTTCTTTTGGAAAAGGCTCATTGAGGACGTCTAGAGGTTGTACCAACATCTTTAGATTGTGAGTCTTGGGAAATAGGTCCAAGACCTTGCATGCAGACTTGTTCTTTGACTTGGATGGGATCTAAAATACCTTGCTCATGAAGGCCTAGACCTTTTCCTTGATAGTTCATTTTCTTGAGCATGCGATCCATGATAGGATTTGTGTTATTCTGAAAATATGATGCGAGTCCATTATTAGGTGGAGCATGATGGGTGGTAAATACACTGTGTTTTTCTTCTACAAGGAGGCCACCATGGAAGAATGTGAGAGTACCAAGGGGATATGCAAGTGGTGTGGGGATAGAAGTTTTAGGCGATGATGGGGGATCATGAGAGGGAGATGATGGGATAGCAACATTTGGATGGGTGGTATTAGGAGAGGGATCAAGGGATATGATAGGATCTGGATTTGTGGTAGTGGGATCATGTGATGGAAATGGAGATGGAGGGGTGGAAGCTTGAATGACAAGGGGATCATGGGATGGAATGGATGGGGGACTATGATCTTGAGGTGGACTAGATGGGATGGTAGGATCTTGATCTAAGGAAGGGGATATGTTGGCATGCTTTGGATTAGGCTCTTGGCATGACTCATCGTGTGCGAGAGGCATGATAATGGAGTCTTGGTGGGGCTCTTCAAGTGGGGAATATGGAGGATTCAAAACATTCATGGGAATGGATTTTAGTGACACTAGGAGTGGAAGAAGTTGATTGGATTAGGGTGTTGTCAATGGGTTCGATGACTCTTGGAGAAGGAAGTGGGTGTTCAGTGGGCTCAATGGATTTAGAGGATGTGATGGTAGGAGATGGGGGCTCAATGGATTCAGAGGGTGTGATGGTAGGAGATGGGGGCCTAGTGGATTCAGAGGATGTGATGGTAGGAGATGGGGGCTTAGTGGATTCAAAGGATGTGATGGTTTCAATGGTTTGAGTGGTGCTAGGGGTGGTACCATCAATGATAGGTGTCAAGTGGAGAAGGGTATTGTCACTAAGGACTGTGGATGATGGGTTAGGATGGTATGATTCCAAAATTTCAAGGTGTGGTGTGGGAGATGTCTTCTTTGTTATAAGTCCTTGAAGAACTTCTGGAGTAAAAAACTTGAATACTCTAGGCTGAGATGGCATGGTAGGAGGGGATGAAGGATTATGGATTGTTGGGGGATTGGGACTAGGGATTGGTGGACTAGGTTAGATGCGAGAATGGGATTGGATGTAGGACTGGAAATAAATGGGGGATTAAGATTAGATGAAGGGTTAAGATAGGGGTATTGGAATGGTGAATTATGACACAAGGATGCAGGTGGTGGATTAGACTGGGAAGATTGAGGTGGCGGATTGAGATAGGTTGGTTCGGGTGTTGGATTAGGATAGGAAGGTGTGAATGTTATATTAGGATAGGTTGGTGTGGATGTTGGATTGGGATAGGAAGGTGTGAATATAGGATTAGGGTGAGAAGATTGGTATGGAAGATTAGGGTAGTGGGTATATGTAAATGAAGGATTGAGATAGGAGGATGTGGGCAGAGGATTAGGATAGGGGTATTGTGATGGCAGACTAGGACAAAAGGAGGCAGGTGTTGGATAAGAGGATGATGTAGATGAACAGTATGATAGATGTGATGGATATCCCTTGTCAAAGGTAAGGAGCATGGATGAAGACATAATAGGATGACTCAAAGGGGTGATTGGATTTTGAAAAGCCGGTGGAGAAAGCTTACTAGCAATGATAGTGTCAAGGGGATCTATGTCACATTCTTCTTGATCGACAAGACTTTCGTTATCGTTGTCAACATAATTAGGGTTTCCCTTGACTACTATTGATGGAGGATAAGGATTCATGATGGTGAAAGAATAAAGAGGATGGACAAAATATTTTGGATGGGATCGGACTAAAGCTCAAATCAGGATTTTGGTCAAGCTCAGATCAGGATTGGACTAAAGTTCAGATTAGGATGATTGGATGATGCGATGGGATTGTTTATGATGATTAGATTTGATTGTGACATCGAATCTACTTTGAGATGGAAGTAGATTGATTGGGTTGAAGGTGATTGGATAGGAATACGATTGGATAGGAATGCGATTAGATTGGATTGGATAAGATCGATCGATGATTGATAAGATAGACTGAGAGATCGGATAGGATGACGAAAGGGATTGTAAACCTTGTTTAGAGATTACCCTAGATAACGTAGGATACTGATTGATTGGATTAAAGGATGATTGGATGATTGTAGCACTGAATCCACCTTGAGATTGAAGGTGAATTGATTGGGCCAACGATGATGACAATCCTAAGCAAATGTTGATGAGGATGACCAGATTAGACAATTAGGTCAATTTGGATAATAACTCGAGACAAAGTTTAGGGGATCCGAATGGGGAAAACAATGATTTTATTGGAGAAATGGATGATGAATACTCAAGACGAGTAAACAATTGATCAAAATGGATGAACGACTGCACGGAACGAGTAAGTGACTGTTCACAACGGATGAATGATTCTCGGAATGAGAAGATGAAGGTTTGGAATAGATGAAAGATTACTCAGAATGATTGATCATAATTGTTGAAAGAGAGTTCAAAATTATTGAAGGAGGTGTGAAATGGATGAACGTTTACTCGGAACGAGTAAGTGGATGATCGGAACAATAGAATGATAGTTCAGAATGATGAAAGGAGGTTTGAAATGGATGAAGGTTTTCTCAGAACGAGTAAACGGATGATCAGAATGATAGAACGAGAGTTTGGAATGATGAAATGAGGTGTGAAATAGATGAATGTTTACTCAGAATGAGTAAACGGATAATTGAAATGATAGAAGGGGAGTTTGGAATGATGAAATGAGGTGTAAAATGGATGAATGTTTACTCAGAAGGAGTAAACGGATGATCGGAATGATAGAATGATAGTTTGGAATGATCAAATGAGGTGTAAAATGGATGAATGTTTACTCAGAAGGAGTAAACGGATGATCGAAATGATAGAATGATAGTTTGGAATGATGAAAGGAGGTTTGAGATGGATGAAGGTTTACTCAGAACGAGTAAACAGATGATTAGAATTGCTAAACCAAAGTTTGAGATGATAGATGAAGGTTCGAAATATATGAGTGTTTACTCAGGATAGGGAAACGGATGATCGAAAAGGGAGAATAACTATTCAGAATGGATGAATGAAAGGTTGAAATGACTAAAGCTCATATTAGGGTTTTGGTTAAGCTCAAATTAGGATTGGATTGAAGCTTAGATTAGGATTGGGTTGAAGCTTAGAATTATTGGAGGATGTGATGGGATTGATTCTACACCAAATTTTTGGGTTTAAAGAACGTAAAGTGTTGACAATCAGATTTTTCCAGATTTGGCAATTTTCAAAAATTGTCAAATTTTTCCATTTTAGGAAACCTCACAGGCATACTTTTGAGAGTCCAATTTTTTCCCAAAAAATATCCAAAACAAAGATAGGATTAATTTCGAACTAATATCCCAAATTTGAGACATGCATTCTGAGTTATTGACAAAAATGATTTTTCAAAATGTTGGAAAAAAACACTAAATCGCGATTTTAAGGGTCAAGATGAAATTTTGAGGCCTCAAAAATGTGGAAAAATGGGGTCCAAGGGACTTCCAATCAATTGGGGATCCACATACCATCTCATAATGCAACCACCCATAAAATTTTAGCTCAAATGAACACCCGAGTCAAAAGTTATGGCCTCCAGAAGTTTCAGCACAAAAATCAAAATTCTCAAAATGAAGTCTAGATGATTGGGATGGATGATTTGATGTTGGATATGGACTCTAATGATGTTCTAAGTGGCACTTATGTGATTTTGGTGATGAAATGATGATTTTTGGAAAAGTGTTGATGACGGGCAAACGGGTGCTCAGAATAGATGAATGACTCTCAGAATGAGGGGATGGATGCTTGGAATAGATAAAATGGAGCTTTGGAATGATCAAATGGAGGTTTTTCGAAGGTTTAAAATGACAAAACGGAGGCTTGGGATGATGAGAAAAAGGTTGGGAATGATTAAATGATGGTTCAGAGGCTAAACAGATCCAAACGGGGTGATTTTGGTTGCTCAAGAGGGCAAATTCGCCCCTCTGCAGTAAATCAGGGGGCGCAGTCACCATTCTACAAAAAATTAGGGGCGCAGTCACTTTTTTGCAAAAAATTAGGGGCGTAATTGCCCTTCTATGAAAAATCAGGGGCGTAATCACCCTTCTATGGAAAATCAGGGGCGCAATCTCCCTTCTGCGGAAAATGAGGGGCGTAATCGCCCTTCTGCGAAAAATAAGGGGCGCAGCTGCCCTTCTGCAGAAAATTAGGGGCATAATCGCCCTTTTGCGGAAAATCAAGGGCGTAATCGCCCTTCTACAAAAAATTAGGGGCATAATCACCCTTCTACGAAAAATTAAGGGCGCAGTCGCCCTTCTGTGGTAAATTAGAGACTTGGTTTGATGAAAATGACTATGGCAAGGACTTTGAAATGATAATAATAAGGCCAATTTGTCAAAAAGTTTATTGGTTTCTCACAAGAAGACACTTTCAAGCAAATACAAATCATATGATTAGTGTTAAGGGTATGGCCAAAGAGGTCTTAATCTAGGATGCACAAGGTGTCTAGGGAGTCCTCGATATACTCTCAGTACATAAGGCACAACTGTGAACACCAGCCCGTCACAAGCATGAGTAGGGAACCCTAGCAAAATACTAAAGGGCTTAGACCAACTCTTCACATCTATCTAGGTATCACCCTAGCTTCGACGCTCCGCCAATTATGACGTGACTAGATTGGGGTACAACTTTCGCTCTCCCTTCTTTATATACCCCACTGGTACGCTTGGTTGGAATCATCCCTTGGGGTGATGAAATCCCCAAGTAGGTCCCACTAGAAAGAAAGCACTAATCATTTCCAACTACTCCCCAGGCTCACACGAAGTGTAAGGGGAAAGCGAAAAAAAGCTAATGCTCCCTTTGGGTAACAGAAAAGATAGACACAACAAGCAATGAATATTACTCCCCCTAATTAAACTATGTTCTTAAATTAAGGCAAACAGCAAGGATATTTTAAAAAGTTTGAGCAAAAGGATAGCCCTGCAAGCAAATGTTAAATGTTTTATCTCGCTTTCTTCATCATCTTCACAAAAATATGCTACAAAAAGTTAGCAAAAAATACCAATATCCTTGCAAGAACAGTGTTAGGGGGTTAATACTTGAAAATAGCAAAAAATTGAAGCCAAAATGACAGTTTTACCTTTCAAAATGTGTTGCTTCATGGTGACAAGGGGGCACAGTCACCCTTCTGCAGTAAATCAAGGGCACAGTCACCCTTCTGCGGAAAATCAAGGGTGAAGTCGCCCCACTATGGAAAATCAGGGGCGCAGTCGCCCCACTACAGAAAATCAAGGGTGCAGTCGCCCCACTGCAGAAAAGTGTTAGCACAAAAATTTCAACCCAAGGGGCGTAGTCGCCTTTCTGCAAGAAAAGTGTTAGCCAAAAATTTGGTCAAGGAGGAGGCATAGTTGCCCTTCTGCAGAAAAAGTGTTAGCCAAAAATTTTGGTCAAGGAGGGGGTGTAGTTGCCCTTCTACAGAAAATTAGGGGCGTAGTCGCCCCACTGCGGAAAATCAGGGGCGTAATCACCCTACTACAGAAAATTAGGGGCATAATCGCCCCACTGTGAAAAATCAGGGGCGTAGTCACCCTTCCGCGGCGTATTCCTACAAAAAACTTAACAATAGCAAACGTGAAATATAGGAACCCGCTTGTGGGTCCCACCGGGCGTGCCAGAAATGTGATACCAAAATGTCTAACCCTATTCTAAGCAATTAAAATGCAATGGAGAAACATAAAGAAACACCTCAAGATTAGCCTAAGAAATTTGTAAGTGCAAAGATGAAAGTGTAAAATGATGACAAATGGATATACCTTCCTTCTTGCAGCTGAAACTCCTTGGTTGGCCCTTGATTTGGATTGATTTGTATGCTCCTTGATGGCTCTTGATATGGCTAAATGCAAGTCTTGACTATATGCTTGAATGTAGATGCAAATGGATGAAAGTTGATGGCTAGATGAGTGCACAAAATGGCAGCATTTAGTTGCAAAATGGCTAAGTCCCCAAAATGCCTTAGAGGATGGGGTATTTATAGAGGATCTTGAATTCTCTAGAGAATTCAATGGTTGAAATTTATCCAACAAAGTCAAGATGAAGGGCTAAGGTGAGTTGAGAACTCACAAGCCCTCACATTTTAACATGTGGAATGTGAGAGGGCTAAGGATGAGATGATGTGTAGGTGATGTGGAAGAGAGGTACATGATGTGGAGGAAGAACAAGTACCTTCCAAGTATTTTGATGTGACTTTTCAATGATCACATGGGGAAGGGGAAGCTTTGGGAGAATAAAAATGAATTAAAAATTCACAATGATTGGAAGAATTTAGTGGATAAGACAAGGTTCCCAAAAGGTGGGAATTTGTCACATGTGACTTGATGTGACAAGTCAAAGATTCTAGAAGATGCATGGGAAAAGGGGATTTTAGAAGGAATAAAATGTGAATTAAAAATTCACATGGGGAAGAGAGGAGCCTAGGGTGAATAAAAAAGAATTAAAAATTCCTTGGGGGATAGGGAGAGTTGGCAAAAGGTGCTAATTAGGTTTAACTAATTAGTAATTAGAAGATAATTAGGGGTTAATGAGGATAGAAGACAACTTGTAAAAGTTGGAGGATGTGACACATCCTAATCAAGGATTAGGCATGTGCACATCCTTAATGAAAAGATTAAGAGATGGATTAGGATTAGATGAAAAAGACATGTGAGGAATTAAATAAATGTAATATTTATTTGATTCATTTGATGAAAAGAGGATTAAGGAGAGTAAGGTATTTAATTATTAATTAAATACCTTAGGGATTTGGCAGAATTAAAGATATTAATTAAATAATAATAATATTACTTAATTAACTCAAATAAGAGGATGTTTAGATGAAAAGTGATAAATTTGGATAAATTAAGTGTCCAAATTTGGATGTCTATAATATCAACTATTGAATTCTCTAAGGAATTCAAATTCCTTTATAAATACCCCTCTTCTAAGGTATTTTCAACACTTAGTCATTTTTACACCCACATGTTATTTTGAGTACTTAATTCACAAGCATTTCCTCTCACTTAGTTAAGTCATTCTAGCCATTAGCATTGCATTCTATAACACATTTCTCATCTTGCATAGCCATCCAAGGAGCACACAAGGATCTTAAACATCAAAGGCCAACCAAGGGATTCATCAACATAAAGAAGGTATAAGCCCTTGTACAATTTCATCTATTTTTCTTGGTGTTAACAATTCCTCAGGCTAATCTTTTGAGATGTTCCTTGTGTTTTTGTATTTCCATTTTAATTGTTTTGCATCATTAAAATAGTTAAAACTCAAGGCTACACACATTTTTCTTCTTTGATACATTAATTTTATCAATATTTTTGAGTCTAGAAAAATCCAATTGACTATTGTTCACCTAGAATTCAAATTGAGCCATCTGATTTGCTAGTTTTTTTGAACTATGGGAACAAGAATTGCGTACTTCATAATTTATTTATTTGTGTCAAATGTGGGTAATACCATGGTTGTTGTAGGCTCTGAAGTTACAACAGACACACTCTCCATCAGTTTCTTCTTTTCTTTTTTATTCAAGTCTAATTTCTTTTTAAACTCTTCAATGTAATCAAAACCTAGGGATGCAAGAACAATGGAATGCTTGAATGGCGAAGGAATAGGAGTACTCATAGTTTCTAATGATGTTGCAACCAGACTAACTAGTAGTGGGGGAGTTCTTAGAAATAACTTCTTTTTAGTGGATCCACTGGTAGTGTGACTTGGACCTGTCAAAATCCTTTGGCTCTTTTGTATGCCTTGATCACCTGGTGTTTTTGTGGTATATTGTATTGTTGTCCTCTTGTGTGTAATTTTTTGATGTAGCACATGTTGACCATTACTAGTACTACTGCCCATACCATCGCCACTAGAGGAAGTACTAGTTGCACTAAGCTCTCCACCATGGGCATGTCCTAGTTGTGATTGTATTTGACCATGAGAATGAGGATTTAAAGCTCTAACAAATTGAATTGTTTTGTCTCGACTTGTATTCCCTTGGTCTACTTTATCAGCTCCAAGGCTAGATTTATCAATTGGTTTTCTATTATGTACATCTATTACTATAGGAATTCCTTGTCCTTGGGACCTAAAACCACCACCTTCATAACCCATTTTTTCAGCTATGGCTGCTCTTGAAGTATATGGCTCTTTTGTGGCCTCACTTAAACGAGCTTTGGCATGGCTTTGTCCTTGGGACCCCAAAGGACAACCTTCATAACCCATTTTTTTTACTATGACTGCTCCTAAAGTATATGCTTCTTTTGTGGCCTCACTTAAGCCAAATTTTACATGGCTTTGTTATACTTCTACCCCATCACCATTAGATTCATCATCAATTTCTTTGTCTCCAAGTTCATCGGGATGCTCTATATTCCACAATTTTCTAAACTCACAATCTTCTTCATTATCTCCATACTCTACAAGAGTTCTTGGATCACCTGGCTCCTTCCTCATAGACCAAAAGGCAGTAATTTTTTTATCATGGCCAATTTTTATCAGTAACTTCCTTCTCTAGAGAATCTAGTATTTTTACACTATTAGATGGTTTAGAATTTTTTCATAAAAAATGTTGTACCTCCTAATTGTCTTTCGATGCAATGCCATAATTTCTACTAACAATTGTTCAAAAGAAATACCATTCTCAACAACACTTTTCTCCACTACTATTTTGACCTCATCTGAAGAATCCTTGTTTCTCAAGTTTTCAAGCAAGGGTTTAGTTTGATGTTGAATTCTACTTGCAACATTCTTATTGTGCATGATCATTGATTTAATGATGTCACATGGATCATACTGCCAGTGACAGATAGCATCAAAATAATAAATAAATAAAACAAAAGATTATGTGCCACACTAAATGTTTTTCTCTCGAATGTGAACCCTCCACATGAAAAAGGTAAACAAGGAAATAAGGTCTTCTTTTTTTGACCAAAAAAGTGTAGTTCATCAATACTTTGCATCTACCTTACATATTCCAATGCAAAAACCCTTTCTATCACATGTATTGGAAGTTTGTATGGCTATACTCCCGATCCATAAAATCTTAGCACAGTATATTCTTCCATTAAGTATCAATCAGCCAATTGTATTTATTTTCCTAGTTTAATGTAGTTTCTACATGACATAGGCAATCTAGGCATTGGAGTATTTGTAATTGCTTATGCAATGGAGCCAAAAAGTAGTCTACAAAATGACTATAGTTCCTTTGATAATCATTCATCCTTATCTCAATGGTCCATTCATATACTGGAGCCATTTTCTTTTCCTCAACATTACTATAGAGTTGAATCTGAAGCTTGTTTGTCTGAAACATTACTCTAAATTTGAATAGAAAAAGATAACACAAGTAGGTTGTGAACCTAAATGTCTTGGTGGAACCTCCTTTAATCATTAAAAATTGTTTATGCATGGATTTTATAATGTGCTCAATAAAATTATATTTGATGTGTGGAACACCATAATGGATATTATACACCACTTCAAGGAGGCTTGCACCCACTTCCAAATTGCTATCCAGTCCAAGGAAAAATGTTAGCATGGAAATAGTATCCTAAACCCATGGTTTAAAATTATCCAAATCATAAGGAAGCTTATGATCACCTTTCAATTTGTTTCTATCCTGAACTATTTTATTTAAGAAAGAATTTTCCTCTATTTCATCCACTAGTTCATAATAACTAGCAAGCTTTTCTAGGTCAATGTGGACATTTCCAAATTCTTCAATTGTAAACCCCAATACTTTTCCAAGTTCTTTTGCATTAATGGATAACAATTCATCTTTTCTATCTTTATTAACAATTTCTCTTTTGTTATCATCATAATTTTAGGCACAGACCATGATAAATTTTGGGCAAGGGAAAACCTCACGTAACATCATGTGCCCTAATCTAATTACCCATGATGCACTAAAACTATTAACTTGAATTTTCTTTGCAGCCTTATTCTGAGATGAAAATCTAAGTTTTGAGGTATGCCTACCATAGGTTTCAAGATCATAAATATCATGGTATTCATCAGTGAAACTTGGGGTTTTAAGCAATTTTGCATAATGTATTTTTTTATCTGACATTGCTCTAGTGGTACTACTAGTAGACATGCTTATACAATGTGAAACTATGAATTTCCTATTAGTCCTTAATTTTTCTTAATTCTTAGCTCTTAACCCTAAACCCAAACTTCAAATTTTGACAAAATAAGATTTTAAGAAACATCAATGAAACATAGCTACAAGAATTCTTTCACTTACCCAGACTTTGATTCTTGAAAAGATTAATGATGGAAGTCATGGAAACTGGATTACTAGAATGACTTTGTTGGAAGTGGAACTATGGAACCTAGAACAGGGTGGTGCACTGCAATGACCAAACTAAAGACTAAAATCTCCCTGTGTGTTGACCCTCTCACTTAAAAATAAAATCACTTAGTAGTAGAAAGTGCTTTTTTTTCTAACATTAAAGTGAATGAAACTGAAATTTCTAAGTGTTGCTTCCAGACCACATAATTAGTACATGGATGACAACATTTAAAACAAGCCATTTGTTTTTTCATTGACAACAAATTCTAAACTGTTGATCTTTGTAAATCTAATGGTTATAGGGTGATTCTAAAGGTTTAATTTTACAACCCTAACACACCATGCATTTCATTCTGGAATACAACTACAACCATACATCAAATGTTCATCGAACGGTTGAATAATTTATGATATAAATAATAAACATGTGTTTTAAAGTTGTTTTAAACTTTAAGGCACTAGGATTGACATCAAGGCCAAGGGGTTGGTAACTTAACGTTGCAAAGGAATTAATAAAATGAATTAAAATGTTGCATTAATAGCACAAGCTACACAACCATTTATTTTATTAGAACTAAATTACAATGTCACATTATTACATAGTACAAATGCAAATGTAAGCATCAAGCTTCTGCTAGACTGCTAGTGACAACGTAAATGTAATACAAATGTGTGTCTGAAAATAAATGCATGGGACTTGTTGGATCAACCATGCACTCTGAAAATAAATGCATGGGACTTGTCAGGTTGGTCGTGGGCACTGAAAATAAATGCATGGAGAATGGGGGGCCAATCAAACTAGTGAAAGGGGAGTTGTGAAGATAAAAAATGTACTTATCCCCTTTGAGAACTAGAGTCATGCAAAAGATGAGGGGTTGTAAAATTGCTCACATCTTCTACTTGCAGCTTCCATGCACTGGGAGAGAAATTATCTCCATCAAAGCTCCTCATCCTAGTTCAAAACCTATCTAAGAAGTTAGGTGAACCAAATCAACTTCTTTCCAATTCCACCCATTTTTAACTTGAAGGAAATTGGTCTTTTACTCTATAACTACATACCACATCATCTCCTTCCTGAATCCTTATTAACCCTACAAAATGAAAACCCTTATGACAATTCAAACATTGCACTACCACTCAATAGTATAGCCTTTAGCCTTCAACGAATGATTTTAGTTGTGCTCACTATCCTTATTTATGGGCCAATATTGCCACTACCAGCCTAGTCCTTGTGTACACCTCACACATGTCACACGTGAGATTGGTTATAGTCATAATCGTGATTTGTGTAAACCAAAAAACCAAATTAATCGATTCATGTAACTTAAGCCTTACATTTACAATTTAAATATTTAATTTGATTGACATCTAGACTCTAACAACCTGGCTACATGCAAACTGTACCTCAACTTGACAAGCTATCAATTGTCAAAATTGCTAGTGCCACTCAAACGATATGAAATCATTACAAATCTTGTTTCACTAGATCACTAGATTATTGACATCATCATCTACAATTATACAGTACATCGTGTAGTTTTCAATATAAAGTTATCCAATCAATCACTTTGGATGTTCATATGGAATTAATCCATGCTATCGCTTGTAGTACCACAACCACACTTTCTTCAAAAACTGAGATATGGCATTAATGAGCAATGAGCCTTGATCTTGCTACATGTCCACATCTAACTATTCTAGTATAATTTTGGAGGTTTCAATTCACAAATCTAGTGCTTTAGAGGTTTACTTCCAAAATGCAACTATAGTTGTCCATCAAAAATTCATCCAATGGTCATGGTTATATTGATTTGTGCTGAAATCTAGCTACAGATATGGAATATCCTTTGCACATATGGAAGATTAAGTTTTTAAGCCTTAGTACTGCGTTCTTCCTAGGTGGTCCCTCTTTTAAAACAAACTTTATGCATGTGCATATTTCTACCACTTAAGTCCTATCGCTCATCACCAAAATCCTTCAACCCATCGAGTTCATTACCACAATGAGTGATGACCCTTGATCTTGCCACATGTCTGCATCTAACGACCGGTTGTAGTGTAATTTCAGAGGTTTCAATTCACAAATCTAGTGTTTCAAAGATTTACTTATGGAATGCAACTACATTCATCCATCACAAATTCATCTAATGGTCATGGTTATATTGATTTGCACTAACATCTAGCTACAAATATGGAATATACTTCACACATATGGAAGATTAAGTTTTCAATCCCTAGTCCTATGTTCTTCCTAAGTGATCCCTCTTTTAAAACAAACTTTATGCACATGCATATTTCTGCCACTTAAGTTCTTCTATCGCTCATCGCCAAAATCCTTCAACCCATCAGGTTCATTACTACAATGAGCGATGAGCCTTGATCTCACCAGTGTCTACATCTAATGGTTTTATTGTTATTCCAGAGGTTTCAATTCACAAATCTAGTGCTTAAGAGATTTACTTCCTGAATGCAACTATAGTCATCCATCGAAAATCCATTGAACAGTCATGGTAATATTTATTTGCATTGACATTTTTCTACTAATTTTTTTTATTAGTTTGAGATTATGCTAATTCTCCAATGTTTTTTCTTATTCATTTGAAAATAGGTTTAATTCACCAATGAAAAAAAAATGGTTTGAAAAAAAAAATTAATTGCCAACATTTTTTTTTCTCCGTTTTGAAAACAAGTTTAATTTGCCAATGAAAATATTTTATTGGTTTGAAAATAGGTTTTTAATCACCAATGAAAATATTTTACTGGTTTAAAAAATGTTGCAATTAGCTAGGATTTTCCATAGACTTCGGGCAATTAGAAAAGATTTACCAATCGAGATTTTTTTTTCGAAAAATGAAAAAAATCGCCACTAAAATTAATATTCTTATCAGGAAGTATACAAGATTCACTAGGATTTTACACCTTTTCCAGGGGGGTTTCTTAAAGTTATCCCTATATTGTTGAACAAGAGGATATAATCATTGATAAGAAAGAAAATCATAGTTGTTCTTCTCTAGATACCTACTTGTGATGAATTTATCTTAGAAGATCCAAACATTGAATGTCCTAAAAATCTTGTTTGTTCATCTCTTAAAAACCCTCCTACAATGGAAGATATCATGGTGCAAGAGGATGATAACATTGATACATTTCTTTCAAGCAATAGAAATGTGGCTTCCTTAGATGAAGATGATAAGGTGACATTAGATTACCCCTCATCAGGATAACATCAACATGAAGTCCAATCCACTGAGGTTATGAACACACAATTGACCATTAGATCTCACTTGATTATTGGGCCTCCTAAGTCTCCTCTAATTCTTATACCTCCTAAGAGTCCTTTAATTATTGGTCCTCCCAAGTCATTTCCTAAGCCACTTCTTATAATAAGACCACCTAAACATAAACCATTACCTCCACTGGCTATCTTGAATTTTGTAAGGCAACATTGTAGTAACAATGTTTCATAGCAATCAAGTTTTAATACCATTGCTCACACATATAACAGAAGAAATAATAGGAAACCACAAACCATACCTACTTCATTACCATTACCTCAACGTATCTTGCCTAGTGCTCCTTGTTTGCTTTTGCATAATGGAAAGGAGTATGATCTTGTGAAACAACTTAGAAACAATCTTGTTAATATTTCTTTATGGGATATTATTCAAGCTTTGCCTAGTTATCATAGCATGCTTCAAAATTCTTTACAAGAAGTTTTCATCCCTCCTAGTGGGCAACCAAATGATGTAGCGATCCTAATTCAAGGTATGAAATCAATCAACTTAGACATTACCTTTCATCAAGATGAGTTACCACCATTGGAAATACAAAAACAAAATGATGCTTTGATGATAAGGACTAGTATTAACAATAATGGTATCAAGTGTGGCACAAGACGGACTCTCATTGATAATGGTTCAACACTCATTGTTTGTAGTGCAAACCTTCTAGATAAGATTGGATTGGACACGAGTAAAATTCAATCTGATTCTTTATCTGTCTGTGAATTTTATAATGTGAGGAAACAACTGCTTGGTGTGATAACATTACTCGTTAAAGCATGAAATGTAACATTGCAAACTCCTATTCATCCCATGCATCAATAAATCTCATATAACCATCTCTTAGGTAGACCATGGATTTATGAAATGAATGCAATTCCTTCAATGTTACATCCTCTAGTGAAGTACACTTATCAAAACAAGGTCTACACAATCAAAGTTGACCCAAAATCATATCACAATTGTTTTCAAATTGAAACTGGAATGACAAATCCTCTTACAATATTGACACCAACTAAAAAAGTTGAACCTATGCAAGAAGAAGAAAAAGAGAAATCAATCACAAAATTATTGGACAATTATTGTGGTTCATTGTATTTCACACCTACATTCATGGAAGAATATAAGATCATACCGAAAGAATCAACAAAGAACAAAGAAACAACAGTAATGTCAACACAACATGAAGAAGAATCATCACAAGAATCCAAGTCAACAACTTTTAACAAAGAAGAAGACACAAATTACACAACAAACTATGATGAGTTTGAACAACCACCATCCTCGAAAGAAATGGAAAAAATTTATGGAAGAGGTTATGAGCTTTTGAAACAACTTGGCTACAATGGAAAAGGATGTGGCGTTAAAGAACAAGGTATTTGTGTCCCTATAGAGCCTACCCCACAAGAACAAACAAGAGCTCTTGGTTATTACCCTTCAAAAGAAATGAAAGCAACAAATAAACCTTCACTCAATATCAATGTCATCACACAAAACACGCCTAGGACAAATATTGCTTCATCTTCAAACACATGCCTTAGCGATGATTGGGGTGCAATATATTTTACACCCTCCTTTAAAGGAGAGTACAAAATCTCACAATCTAGAGAGCCAATGCTCTAGATTCGATCCCAAAACTTTTAAATTTTAAATTTTAAACCTAACCTTTTCACTAGTCAATGCAGAACAACCTAGCATGCATTTTTTATATTTGTGGGCTTGGTTATTCTATTTAAAGACATTTATAATTCATGTAGAAAGAACCTAATGAATTAATTAAATATATCTATATTTTACTTTATAAAAGGAATAAAAGAAATATATACATAATCAAAGAATAATTAAAACTATTCATCTTAGGTTTTTTACATGTTTGCTTGTTATCTTAAAACTTCTTCTCATAGGTATAAAACCAAACTACCAAGGATTTGATTTATGAGAACACAACCCTTGCAATTGAGTAGATTCCCCAAACATAAACACTGTCAATTCTTATGTACAAGAATTTATACATCATGAACCAAGATAAACAAGATTTAACATCCTACAATGAATCATTCTTGTGAGCTATAGGATATCTTCCAAACACTAAATCAAATCCATACATGTGAATCTATTATAGTCAACTTTCTAAGGACAAAAATAAAATAAAAATCTTTAACAAAACTTTTTCTTATTATAACCAGAACTAAATACCTATACAATTTAATTTATTTAATTCAAGATTGATTAATATCACACCATAGAAATAGGGGCTCTCCATTTCCCCATTTGAGGTCGATATCATGTGGGCTCTCTTTGTCTCCTCACTTGCTATCTATACTAGGCCTTTGCTTAGGTGAAATAGGAAAGCTCGAAAAATAGGCTATCTTTTTGCTTAGGTAATTGCTTAGGAGGGGCAAGAAGTTATCAACTACGACCAAATGACCAAATCGTAAAAGAAAATCACTTTATCATGTGGGTGAAGAATTCGCTTTCATATTATAATTACGAAGACGTATGTTGACATGAAGGGGTTACCTTTGCATATCTTTTTCACGGTATATTCGGGCATTCTCAACTATAACTTCAATTATTTGATAGCGTAGCAACAAGTAAAAGTTATTATTTAATATTAATTTGTGTGTTAATAGTTTGAGTAGAAAGTATTTGGTAGTTGAGTTGAATTGTGATGTGAAAAGATTGTGTATTTTAATATTACATTAATATCAATTGTAGTTTTAAACTTTTAATATTAATTAGACGTCTTTAAAAGAAGTCACATCTAAAAAGTAATAAATCACTTGATGTCACATGAGGTGCACTAAAAAAAGTTATGAACTAATGTAAATTATTGAACATTTTTTTTCTATGTATTTTATGACACTTCAACAAAAGCATGCTAATATGATATCATATTTGATGGTGTGAACTTGTATCCCTTGATTTAAAAGTGAATTTGCCAAATTGCTATAAAATTTGAGTCATTCAAAATTGTCACGCACATGTTTGGGAGGTGCAAAGCTAAGGTGCACAACTACTAAATAATTTCCCCTAATTCAAGTCTTCAATTTTCTTGGAACTAGATCTAAGTCTAAATACTCATGAAATAGGATTGGATTTCTTTTTTTAGATTAATTAGTGGGGCCTATTAGAGCCTTTACCCATACTAAAGAGAGACAATAGTACATAATACAACTATACAAGATGGCATCCTCTTATTATATAATAGCATCAAACCATGATCATGAACTCTTAAAAAACATGACTTCAAATAAGAGATGTTGAATAAAAGAATACAAAAGCTACAAGATACATAAAAATCTTAAACATGTAATCTAAAAATATATATAATAGCATCAAACCATGATCATGAATTCTTAAAAAACATGACTTCAAATAAGAGATATTGAATAAAAGAATACAAAAGCTACAAGATACATAAAAATCTTAAACATGTAATCTAAAAAAGTGAAAACTCTAGCCTAAGTCTCCATTAGCCTCATGTTCTAATAAGAGGGGAGATTCTCCATAGTCCATTACATTCTAACTCCAATTGTATCATGGTCTTCCATCTAGAGTTTATTTGCCTCTATTTTTTACCACACCACTTATTAAGCTTTTCTGCCAAATTATAGCTTCCTAAGAATTTATCCAACATCAAATCAAGTGACCTCTAAATTGGAGTCAAATAAGCTACTTCTTTACAACTATTTGAGAGTTTGGCTACTCCTAATACTACCACATCCACACCATTTAACATGTGTTGATGCTCATGTACATCAACATTCCTTATTTTTAAAGAGTCTTTAGATGCAAAAAAATATTGGGCCATGATTCCTCTAAAAGAACTCCTTACTTGTCTTTTCTTTTGTAGGGACTTGGGCAATGTAGAGTTGAACCATGTTTCCTTTTATCAATGGGTCATTTGAATTTCTTATGCTCCAAATAATTACAATAGAATCACCTAAAAAAACCCTTCATTATCCATGAATTTTAGTGATGAGCCTACCAAAAAAAATTTAATAAAACTAAAGACTAGCCTTGAGAAGTCCAGAAGCATGCAAGCTCATGTATTGCTACTAAAAGATCCATCACAATAAATATCTAGTTTGATAAAAGGTCTTATTTGATTTAAAACTAAATGAATCCTTTCCTTTGCATTATAAATTAGTGGGAGGTAGTAAAGGCATACCCAAAAGGGTATTGTAGAGAGAAAAATCAACATAGGTTAAAAAATGTACTACTAAGGACAGAGGAATAGTCTTTTTCTACCATGAAACCAAGGTTCTTGATCATAAATGCATTCTTTATTCATATTCATGTTGAACTATGTAGAAAAGAACATGTTCAACAGTATAATCAAAGAGGTGAGACGGATATTATGCCATGATTACTTCATCCATTTCTAGAATTCCTACTCCTTAACAACTATACTTACAAGTATTCCTACTAAATCCATGTAGATTGTGCTACAAAAGACTCTAATTGATTCCTAAAATTGGATTACACTTTATAGTTTCAAGTAAATATAATAGCTCCCTACAAACACTCAACAACTCATGACACAACTATAACTCTTTCTAACACCTCTACAACTCTTATTACCACATCTACAACTCTATTTGGCACATCTATACCATGTGGAGAAATTATCTATGCATTATTATAACATTCCCCATTCATGAATAACTAAATTTTCTTATAATCCTATCATATCCCTATATTATAGAAAATTTATCTTTCACCAAGGCTTAGTAAATACATTAACCAAGGTAGCACTTATGTCACATCACATCATCTATATCAAGATTTTGATTGAATATTTTCTAATACAAAATGATGTTGAATTTTAATATGTTTTGATTTGTCATAATGCATTTGATTGTTTGCCAATTTGATTAAACTTTGATTGTCACACTTGATCGGTGTCAATCCTTGTTTGTGTCCCATATCCATAAGAATACACTTTATCCAAATAGCTTCACAAATAGTACTACATAATGATTTATACTGGGATCTAGTTGAGGATAATGAAACAATTGGATACTATTTGTTGCTCCAAGATATTGATGCAAAATAATAACCAAGAATCCTTCTGGAAAGTTGGTTGTTGTAGCCTCTTCACACAACTATAGTAAAATCAAATCCCCTTTGGAAATAAAGCAAATAAAATGAATTCAAATTAATTCCTACCACACTGGAATTGACAATAAACATGAAACGTATGTTGATTTTGTTATTTTAAAGCTTCCAAGAGTTCACAACTACAATTTCATGATTCAAGAAACAGAAAAACACATCTACAGGAAAGCTTGTTTCCTCCAACTTCAATATTTCTACTACAAAGGTCTTCTACCAGCTCCAACAACAGAAAAAATAATTCCAAGACTCCCTACTTCACTCCTAGACACCCCTCCTTGACCTCACAGACAAGTTCGCATTCCAAACTTTTGTTTTTTTATTTTCCACTTGCAATCACTCTCTCCCAAGTTTGGAATGGATTTTCCTCTAGCATACTGGATACATTCTCACCTCCTTTCCTTCCTAGGTGTGGCAATTCTCCCATATTCAATTTTATTTACCAACAATAATGCAATTTCCCCAATTTCTCACTCATAGGCTCACTCTACTAACCCCTTAACCAAGCGCCCCAAATTCCATACCATCATTTAAAAATCAAATTTTAAATGCTATGGGAGTTCCAATATGCCAAGAATGGCCTCCTAAAGCTTGGGCATGGGATTCCTTGTAACTCCCAAATTTCAAAAATTTAACAATTTCCAGCACTTACCAATGCAATTTAAATTAAATTCAAATGTAACTTCATTAACTCCAATTTCGAGGAGTAAAGAGAATGGAATTAAAATCATAAAAATCATGCCTAAAAATAAACCCAAGCCAAAATTAAAAGAAATAAAATATTTTTTTTGTGTGTGCATGATTGTTTCTTGCACTTGGATGCTCCTGCATCAAATAACCCGGGCAAGAATGAATGTTTCATGAGTGGAGGCTCATGAAAATTAAAATGGGCTTGAGATTCCAACTCTTTGAAATTTTGTAGTTGCAACCCATGTTGCCTCCATTTATTTCATTTCCACTTGATCAAATATTCCTTGCATTCCTTTCCTGATGTCTTCTTGATTATTCTTGATTCCATCACTTTATCAATTTCTTTTTCTTCTTCTTTGGTATCTATTTCCCCCATTACTTTGAGTGTTGAAAATGGAATAAATCAACCACATTAAAAATTTATGAAGCATAAAATTATTCTTACTTTCTCCATTTCAAATTGGCATAGATAGTAGCCCCCCCCCCCCTTCGTACCTCTCGGTGCTTGTTTCTAACTTCTTCACAAAAATAGATTTCTTAAGGTTAACCAACAACTTCTCTCCCCTTAAATTTTATAAAATATTTTTCATTTGCTTCAAATGGTCTAAAATTTCATCTAAAACAATTATAAAATTACCAAGTAATGCCTTATGTGGTTTATTCTTCAAATTTTCACAAAATTTTTGTAACATACCTTTGATCTCCATGGGTGCTTCTTGCTCTTCCTTTGTTATCTCAACTTCCTTGGGACTAGGAACAAATGCATAAAATATTTCTTCCTTTTGTACTTCTTTCAAGAATAGCTTTCTTGAGATTACACATACTCATGTATCGCCACTCTCTTCCCTTTTTTGGTCCTTTAGTGGATTCATAACATACTTTTTCTTGTCCTTGACTATAGTGTAAGTGTTTGCTTCACCATCATGCATAGACTTTTGATCATATTGCCACAACCTACCCAAGAGGATATAGCAAGCATCCATGGGCATCACATCACACATTACCTCATCTCTATAATTATCAATCTGAAAACTCACCAAGCATTGCTCACTTATCATGAGTTGATGTCCCTTTTTCAACCAAGTAACCTCGTATGGATTCAGGTGCCTTTTTTTCTGCAATTTTAGCTTCTCAACCATCTCTTGTGACACCAAATTATCTATGCTACCACTATCCACAATTATGATGCAAGGATTTCCTTAGGATCTACAAATGGTCTTGAATAAACTCCTCCTTTGTACAGGTTCCTACTGCTCCTTCTCTAGTTTTAGGAGAAATTTCTTTAACATAAAAAATATCCATCTTTTGGGTCTATTTGTTCTTCTCCTTCTTCGGGCTCTATAGTAAAATTCCTTCCAACATTTTTTTTCCACCTTCTTGTTGTATTTGTGGGTATTCAAAGGCCCTATGACCTTCCTCTCCACAATTGAAACACTTCCCTAAAAATCCTATTCCTCTTCCATATTCTCCTCTTGCCCTTGAATTTTCACCTCTTCCTCTTGAAAAATCTCCTCTTCCCCTTGCATTTGAGCTATGATTTGTTTGAGACCAAATTTCTTCTTCTTCCTTTAATGGTTGTCCTCTTCCACTATTTTTTTGTTCTCTACCTCTTAAAGGTTCTTCTCTACCTCTAGAATTACCTTGTTGCTTTCTTGCCAACCTTTTTTTTGTCTTGAGATTATATTTGTAGGCTTCTTCTACCATTCTCATCATAACGAAATTGAGTTCATATTGGATTGAATCTCATAATTCATTTCCATACCTTTCCACTTTCTTCTCATCATCTTCAACATGTCTAGCTTGAATGCTGAGCCTATATAACCCTTCAAAATATTCCATAACACTTGAGTCCTTTTGTTTCAAATTTTGTAATCTCCTGAACAAGCTAATATGATAATCTATTGGAAAAAAATTGGCTTTCAATTTAGTCACCATTTTATCCTATGATTTTATATTTTCTTTTATTTTTCTTTGTCTTTCAATTTGTAGTTGATCCCACCATAAAGATGCATGACTCTTTAACCTTGTGCAAGAATAATTCACCTTATTCATTTCCTATATGGATTCCAAATAAAAATATCTTTCCATCTATGTAATATAGTCGATGAGTTCTTTTGGATTCAAACTCTCATTGTAGCTTGGTGGATCCATTCTAGGATTTCTTCCTAATTTTGATATAATCTATAAAAATCTATCTTCTTTCTCATTCATTCTTCCTCCTACATCCTTAGGTTCTTCAACTTCATCTTCACTAACATCCTCTATATGCACTCCTCTTTGTTGTGTTGTTTCTATGGATTTTAATCATGTTTTTATTTAGGTCTCAGCGTCTCCACAATTGCTAGATTTTCTTCTCCCCGTGGGGCTCTTCCTCTACCCCATCCTCTATATGTCATGTGCTCTATTTAATTAACCCGCTCTGAAACCAATTGATGTAGAACAACAATCAAGAATCCTTATGGACTGTTGGTTGCTACAGCGCCTTCACACAACTACAAGAAAACCAAATCCCCTTTGAAAATAAAAGAAAATAAAATTAATTCAAATTAATTCCTACCACACTAGAATTGACAGGAAATGTGAAACATATGCTTATTTTGTTATTTTAAAGCTTTCAAGAGGTCACAACTATGATTTCATGATTCAACAACTTGATAAAAACATGTCTACATGCAAGCTTGTTGCCTCCAACTTCAAAATTTATGATACAGATGTCTTCTTCCAGCTCCAACAGTAGCAAAGATCATTCCAAGACTCCCTTCTTCACTCTTGGATGCCCCTCCTTAACCTCATAGACAAGTTCTCATTCCAAAAAGAAAAATTCATTTCCCACCTATTGTCACTCTCTCCCAAGTTGGTTGTGGATTTTCCTCTAGCATACTAGTTGCATTCTCACCTCCTTTCCTTCCTAGGTGTGGCAACTCTCCCACATTCAATTTTCCCTACAAAAATTAATGCATTTTCCCCAATTTCCCATTCACAGGCCACTCCACTATCTCCTTCACCAGGACCCCAAATTCCCCACCATCAATTTAAAATAAAACTTTAAATGCTATGGGGAGTTACAATATGCCAAGAATGGCCTCTCAAATCATGGGAATGGGATTCCTTATAACTCCCAAATTTCAAAAATTTGACAATTTCTAACACTTACCAATGCAATTTGAATTAAATTCAAATGCAACTTCATTGACTCCAATTTCAAGGAGTAGAGAGGGGGGTGGAGTTAAAATAATAAAAATCATGCATGTAAACACAACCCAAGCCAAAATTAAAAGAAATAAAATATTTTTTTGTGTGTGTGCAGGATTGCTCATGCACCCGAATGCTCATCCATCAGATATAATGCCTAATCTTATACTAAATATAGCCAATGGTGGATTTTATATCATTTAGATCCCAATCAAAATCTAAGTAACTTGTCAACTTAAAATTCAGATGGTTAAATGATACTCAATACCAAAGTTAATGGTTCCTTGTGCATATCAAATAACTTTCTTTATTTCTTTCTAGTGAGTCTCAATAGGTTTAGTCATAAACTAGATAAGTATTATAACTAAATACTCAATATCAAGTTTTTTTGTGGTTAAGTAGTTCAATTCTCATCAAATATTTCTACAAGGTGTCATATTATTTTGTACCATCATCAATGGAAAACTTAATATTTTGTTGTAATGGAGTAAATACTAACTTGAAATAATGCATATTAAATCTTTGGACCAATATTTTTTATAGTTAATTTTAGTAATCAAAGTCTTACAATTTTCCCTCCATACTTCAATTCCTAAAAATTAACACATCTTTCTAAGACCTTTCATTTCAAATTATTGTGATAAATCTCTTTTGATTTCATCAATAAAGATTCTATAACACTTCCTATTATGATTAAATCATTGGCATACAATAAAATTAAGATAATATTCCCCTATTTATCTTTCTTTATGTACAAATTTGGATCACTCTTAATTTTAACAAATCTTTCTTTAAGACCATGTGATGCTTTTTTTAACTTGCATAATAAATTTTATTCTCCCTACTTTTATATTGAACAAGATAGATTTATTATTTTAAATCACCATCCAAAACTATTGACTTAAATCTATTTGATATAGATCACAATTATACTTAGTAGCAAGTGCAATCATAAGTCTAATGGAATTCATTTAAGTTATAATTACAAATGTGTCTTCATAATTTATTCCTTTCTTTTTTGAATAGAATTTTTCAACTAATATAACTTTAAATTTATTAATACTACCATCAACATTAAACTTAGACTTGAACAAATATTTAGAGACTATAGGAGTTTTGTTTGTAGATATTTCAGTTAGTTCTCAAGTGTTATTTTTCATAATTGAATCATATTCTTCTTACATAGTAGTCATCCATTCTTTGTGATTCTTAGCTTCTTCAAAATTTAGAACCTCATCTACACTCATTACTTGAGCCATTAGACCATAGTCTTTATGTTTTTTGGTGCCTTGATTTGTTTCATTGATCTTCTTAGTGCTTTACTACTTTATGAACTAGCTTCATTGTAACTTATTTCAAGTCCACTTTGATCATCATCTTGTTGATAGACAATTTATATGCTCTCAATGTCTTCTTCAAGAATATTCATTAAAGTTTATTTTCTTCCTCTTGAATTTATTCTACATATTCATGAAATATAACATCTTTATAAGAAAAAATTAATGAGTATAATAGGATTATAAATTTTGTGAGCCTTGTGATCAACTCAATACCCAAAAAAAATACATTTGATTGAATTTGCATCAAGTTTCCTTCTATTTTATTTTGGAATATGAGAGAATTCCTTACTTCCAAAAACTCTCAAATGACTAACAATTGGTTTATAACTAATGAAAGCCTCATAGGGAGTTTTATTTTATAGGATCTTGATTGGACTTTTATTTTGCAAATATATAGTCGTACTTACAAATTATTAGGGATATTCTTTCCTTTGAATATATTTCTAGCACACTCAAGTATAATTATATTTTCCTCTCAGTCACACTATTTTTACCAAGATCAATGAGGAACTACGTATTGTTTGATAATACCATTTTGTTTATAATACTTAAGAAAAGTTTTCAAAGTGTTTCCCCCTTAATTTGATCTAAGAATCTTAATAATTTGAATTTTTTATTTATTTTTTACAATAGTTATAAATTCCTTGAAGCATTCAAAAACTTTACTCTTATTTGTTAATAAATAATAAATTAATAAGCTCTCCTAAGTGATTTGGTTTACATTGGAGTATACATACATTAGAGTGTATTGATGGACAATATTATTTATTTACCTTTTATCTTATTCCTATATTATTTTCCTAATGCACAACCATCATAATTAACATGTTTATTCTTCAAAATTGGAAGACCTTACACCATTGCCTTTTTTAGAGAAATAAGATCTCTATCTAATATTTTGAGTGACCAAACCTCATGTGCCATAATTCTTCTGTTGACACATGTAGATGTTTCTTAATGGCTTTCTACAATTAAATAAAGTTTATTTAGATCCCTTATTTTGATTCCTTTAGTTATCACTTTGCAGCGATATTACATGTCCTTAACTTGCACACTTATCTTCATGCAATTTTCCCAATGGATATTAATGCTAATATTCTTTAAACCCCTACAAATTTATATAATTTAAGTGATATGCTTTGATACCAATATTATTTAGGGCTATGTTTATATTTAATTAGATTCAAAACATCCAAAAAATAACTTAAAACCATAATATTTACCTTTTTTGTTTGAATTTTAATATTGATTCTAATGTGACCCAACTCCCAATTCTTTATGGGTTTGTAAAAATATTAATAACCCAAAAAAGTATAGCATGTTAAGACGAAGGCGGCTATTGGTAGTAATGAAGAAGACATGTCTTAAACTTCAAATATGTAAGTGTGAAAACTACAATGTCATGGAATGAGTCGAATATTGTTGGCAGTAATAATGAAGAAGACATTTCTCAAGCTTCGAACATGTTTGTGTTAAAACTACAATTTTATGGAATGAAACAAATGTTGTTGATAGTAGTAACTAAGAAGACATGTCTCAAACCTCGAACATGTCAATGTGAAAACTACAATGTCATGGAATGAGATGAATATTGTTGATGGTAATAATAAAGAAGACATGTCTCAAAATTTGAACGTATAGTGCAAAAAAAACAATACCATAAAATGAGACATGAAAAAGATATATCTCAAAACTCGAACATATAGTATGAAATCTACAATACCATTGTTGCCTCCTTTTCTTTTCCATATGTCCTACCAATAACAATTCATTCCTTTCCTCTTATCAAAATCAAATTAAAGCCAAAATGTACTCATTTAGGCTTTTCTCCTCCACAAATTATGCATCCTTCAAGTTCCAACCATGTGGGTGTACTATAAAAAACATCAAATAATTACCTTCTACTTTTCTTGATAATGAATTTTCTCGTTTAAGGCATGCTTAATAGATAGAGTACTTTTCAGTTAGAGGTCATTGGTTTAAACATTCCTTTCGACTACTCTTCTTCATTTCAACTGGATTTCACTAAAAAGTAGGGTTTATAATGATTGCTAAGAGGTGGTAGGGTTTATAATTACTACTAAATTGCTAATAAGAAATCTAAGACTGACATGCTATTGAATGAAGCAATGGATTTTGATTTCTCTAGCTCACCCAACAAGAAACAATGAGAACTTGCAACATCAGGAGAAATCATCACGTGAAAAATAATTTTCATCTTTGTTGGAAAGGGGCAACACCCTCATATGGTGGTGATTTTCAGTGGTTTTAACCAAAAACTACATAAAGGAAAGAAAAAGGAAGAAGAACAAAGTGGAAAAGAAAATAGAGAAACCCAAGATGAAGTAAAATAAGAGGACCATCAAGAAAAGAAGAGGGTATATTTAAAAACTAAATAGAAAATCATTACATAACTCCACCACATACATGAACATGTGAATAATGATTTTACTATTTTGGATTTACATGAATACAAAAGAATAGTTAAATAAAAGAATAATACCAAATTATGAGGAACAAAGTAAACACAAAGTTCTCAGTTTTTTTCTTATTCTTGAAAATATTTCAATCACAAAATCTCTATCCCATAATCAGTATAATGCTATGAAAATTTACAAAAATTCCCTTACAAATGTTAATACTAAACCCTTCACCTTCCCCTATGACTATTTCACTTTTTTATTTTAGACTTTACAAATATCTAAAAGAAATGAAGTACACAATTTCTAAATGAGCATACTTTCCAACTCATTAAATATAACATTGTAAATTTTATAAAACTAGGATTTTAACATAATATAATAATGGCATATGGCAAATTCACTGTGAGCAATTCACGACGGAAAATTCACCAACAGAAAATTCACCACCAAGTAAAATTCATTGCCAGCAATTCATCGCGGGGGAAAATTAATCGCATTAATATTTTTAATAAAATTAAAGTTTTTCAAATATATATTAAAAAATATTTGCGGTGAATTGCTCGAGTTCGTGAATTTTCGTGGTGGTGAACTGTTGGCGGTGAATTTTCCTTTGGTGAATTGTTGGCAGTGAATTTTCCTAGAGCCTATAATAATATAGAAAAAAATTGACACTTGTTTGGATGCCACATACAATTTGAAATAGTTCCCTAGTAAAGTGTGGAAGTTGTAGCACTTGATATGAACATGATCTTAGAGACCTTGGTAGCTGTTGGTAGGGCACAAGACACAAAGAAAAACCTACCACAATCCACAACAAATCATGTGTGGAGCATCTAGCTGATGACGGAGATAGGTTAAGGGGTGCTCTATAAGGGTCACGTCTCTATACAAGACTAGGCATCGATATATGTATGTAAAAGATAACAGAATAGGAGAGAATGATAGGTAGATAGTTGGAGAAAGAACTGTAATGGAAAGTAGAAACTAAATCCAACATTCTCAAACCTCACTAAAGTACTTGTAAAAGATAGAATAATTATTTTTAATAAAATTAAAGTTTTTCAAATATATATTAAAAAATATTTGCGGTGAATTGCTCGAGTTCGTGAATTTTTCGTGGTGGTGAACTGTTGGCGGTGAATTTTCCTTTGGTGAATTGTTGGCAGTGAATTTTCCTAGAGCCTATAATAATATAGAAAAAAATTGACACTTGTTTGGATGCCACATACAATTTGAAATAGTTCCCTAGTAAAGTGTGGAAGTTGTAGCACTTGATATGAACATGATCTTAGAGACCTTGGTAGCTGTTGGTAGGGCACAAGACACAAAGCAAAACCTACCACAATCCACAACAAATCATGTGTGGAGCATCTAGCTGATGACGGAGATAGGTTAAGGGGTGCTCTATAAGGGTCACGTCTCTATACAAGACTAGGCATCGATATATGTATGTAAAAGATAACAGAATAGGAGAGAATGATAGGTAGATAGTTGGAGAAAGAACTGTAATGGAAAGTAGAAACTAAATCCAACATTCTCAAACCTCACTAAAGTACTTGTAAAAGATAGAATAATAAAATTTCTTAAAAAAAAATTGTATTCACGTCACATTGTGCCTTAATATTAAATCAAGAATAACTACATTGAATCCAAGACATGTTAAATTTTACAAATCAATCACCTTGGACCTTTCTCGCTTATCCAACTTCCAAATATACAAATATAGAGTTGTCCTGATAATCAAAAAAATCTAAACATAAAATACATATCATTAAGCTTGATTATCACAAAACTGTGACCATTACAACATAACTGAAACTACTGCATTTGGTGATCAACATTCTAATTCCATTGTGTTCATCATTGAAAATGGAAAACATCTGAAACATTACAGGATTTTTTGGGAGGATATTCATCATTGGAAATGAAAAATATCTAAATTTTAACAGTTTTAACATACTTGATGTTATGAATTCAATTGGGAAATCTGAGTGTAAAAACAGAATTTTATCTGCAAGTCTTAATTTTAGAATTGTTTAGCAGAAGGTTGTTAGTTTTGTGATAATTTACCCTGTTGTAAATCTCAAGGGAATATATGTCCAACTGAAGCAGTTATACTGTCCATTCATACCCACTGGAACAACATGATCTTATCAAATGGGTATTTCACAGAAATACCAAGTCAAACGTTTGCAATGCAAGAAAGCCTTAAACTCCATTCTGAAATGCATTCATTAAGAAAAAGACGCTCCAAGTGATTAATTAAATCTCTGGAACTCACGCCACCTCATGCTCGAAAATCACAACCTGCCTCTTCATGCCTAAATCCATGTCTTTCCCTTCGTTTCCTGTAAGTTTGAAATGCAGAAGAAATTATAGTGTGTTGGGACGAAGTAATGAAGAAGACATGTCTTAAATTTAAATTTCAAATATGTAAGTGTGAAAATTACAATGTTATGGTGTAAGACGAATATTGTTGATGGTAGTTATGAAGAAGACATGTTTCTAACTTTGAACATGTCAGTGTGAAAATTACAATATCATAGAATGAGACAATATTTCTATGATACAATATTGTCGAACATGTCGGTGTGAAAATTACAATATCATAGAATGAGACAATATTTCTATGATACAATATTGTCGAACATGTCGGTGTAAAAATTACAATATCACAGAATGAGACAATATTTCTATGATACAATATTGTCGATAGTAGTATCGAAGAAGACATGTCTCAAACCTCTAAGATGTCAGTGTGAAAATTACAATGCCATGAAATGAAATGAATACTGTTGATGATAGTAATGAAGAAAACATGTCTCAAAACTCAGAAATCTACAATATCATAGAAAGAGAGATATTATTGATGATAGTTATAAAAAAGACATGTATAATGTGAAATCTACAATACCATTGTTGCCTCCCTGTCTTTTCCACGTGTCCTACCATTAACAATTCATTACTTTCCTCTTATCAAAATCAAATTAAAGCCAAGGTGTCCTAACTCACTTGGGCTTTTCTCCTCCACAAATTCTGCATTTTTCTTGATAATGAATTTGCTCGTTTAGGGCATGCTTAATAGACAGAGTACTTTTCAGCTAGAGGTCAATGGTTTGAACGTACATTTCAACTGCTCTTCTTCATTCCAACTGGGCTTCACTGAAAAGTAGGGTTTATAAAGACCACTAAATTGCTAATATGAAATCTAAAAGATTGCCATGCTATCGAATGAAGCAATGGATTTTGATTTTGTATGAAGTAAATCTGTGTCTTTCCCTCTTCATGAAAGGACGAAAATGGAATGCGGCCTGTCTGTCATGCTGTACCTTTTGTAAGGTATCCCCTGACAGACCAGCTTTATTGCTTTTCATTGATAATTTTTATGCATTGATAATTTTTTTATGAAGTTATGAATTAGATAAAGATGAATTTTTGAAAGGATTTTAATCTTTGTACATAAAATCAATCAAACTATCTATTGTATAATCAATATCATCTCACTATCTTCTTGTTACATCTTTCCAGCACTATCTACTACACATTTAATACCATCTGTTGTCTTTTCTTCGAGCATTCTTGATTACAAACTATCTTGTGAAACAAGTGCTTAAGAATTTTTAGATTGCCTCATTTTATATAATAAAAAAAATGATTAAAAAAATAAGACCCCACACGGTAGCATAGTTGGCCCATAGATTTGGGTATGCTCCCCGTGGTCATAGGATCGACTCACGCAATTACCGGCCTTACCAGATGGGTGTGGATTGAGGGTGTCTACACCCATCCCCAAAGGACTAGTCTCGCCTTAGGTAAGGCGAGGGGGGTCGTTGCGCTAAGTCGTAGGGATACCTCTAAGTAATCAATATATATATATATATAGAAAGCAAATTAATTTCTTTTTACTCTACACAATTTTTAAGAATTTTTTGTTATAAGTAGGGATTAAGAATTATGCAATTGGCCATTAAACAAAGTTTTTTTCATATTGAGTGAAGCTTAAATAGAATACATATTACATGAATAATGACAAAGCAGTGTGTACAGAAGAGTTGTTGTAAAGTCAACCATGCCTACAAAACAATAAAAGAGCATCATACAAAGAGAAAAGCAGAGAATTATAAACAAATGCCTACTAGAAGACAATCTTTTGAGGCATTTTTACACAACTTACAAAGAACAAGTTAAGGTATAGTTGTTACAATCAACTAAAAACTCAAATAATAGCACAAGAAGGTAGCTTGGACAAACCCTCAAGCCCCTAGCCAAATTAGAAGAAAAAAAATTCATTGTGTAGTTTCTTATATTACAATTTGTCCAAAAAAAAGAAAAGAAAAGATAATTTCTTATCTAAAATTGTTTTTCATTGCTAACAAGTTGTAGATCTTAGAAATGTTAAATGATAAGCAATTTTTTTTTCAAAGTGTGGTTTCTTATGTTGCAATGTGTCCAAAAAAAAAGTGCATATCCACAATGGTCATTTTCCATTGGAAACAGGTTGTAAATCTTAGAAATATTAAGTGACCCCTATTCATTGTGTTTCTTGTAACTTAGGCATATTACAATGATGAGAAGATTCACTATTAAGTTTGTACATTAAAAGGTGTAGTGGGTTTATTGATAGGAAGTTCGATGTGTGTTAATTGAAAGTATTTCTTTGTATCAAGAAGAAAGATTTCTCCCATAAAGTGAGACATATCTAGAAACTAAATATTATTTTCTAGTATGAGAAAAAAATTGTTTTTTGAGGGGTTTAAAAGTCCACAAAAAAGCCTATTGGCTAACTATTCATTGACATCTATAAGCAAAATACACTAGCACTTGGACATGTGTTAATTGAAAGTGTTTTCTTGTACTAAGAAGAAGGATTTTTCTCATAAAGTGAGAAATTCTAACACCTAAACAATATTTTTTTAGTGTGAAATAATTTTTCTAGCATTTTTTAGATTTGAAAACCTACAAAGAAAAGTCTATCAACTAATAATTGGAAAGCTTGAAATTGGAGACCTGAAAGCTTCCAAGTCAAACAAATAGGATATAAGAAGAACTTAAATAATTTATATATTATGATTTCAATTTAATTCAACATAGAACCAACTAACAATTGAACATTTTACACAAGTTGAATTGAAACATGGTCAACATTTGATATTTCTCTAACTCACCCAAAAAGAAACAATGAGAACTTGCAACATTAGGAGAAATCACCATGTGAAAATTAATTTCCCTCTATGTTTGAAAGGGGCAACACCCTCATATGGTGGTGATCTCTAGTGTTTTTAATTAAAAAACTGCAGAAAGGAAAGAAACGGGAAGAAGAACAAAGAGGAAAAGAAAATAGAGAAACCCCAGATGGAGTGAAATAAGAGGACCATCAAGAAAAGAAAAGGGTTATTTAAAAATTAAATAGAAAATCATTGTAACTCCATCACATACATGAACATGTGAATAATGATTTTATTATTTTGGATTTACATGAATACAAAGAATAACTAAAGACAAGAATAATACCTAATCATGAGGAATAAAGTAGACATGTGCAAAGTTCTCATTTTTTTCTTATTCTTGAAATTTTTTAAATCACAAAGTCTCTATCCCATACCTAGTATAATGCTATGAAAAATTACAAAAAATCCCTTACAAATTTGTTGATACTTAACAATATAAAGGTGTAGAAATCCTTCACATTCCCCTATGACCATTTCACTTCCTATTTTTGACTTTAAAAATATCTAAAATAAATAAAGTACACAATTTCCAAATGAGCATACTTTTCAACTCATTAGATATTACATTGTAAATTTTATAAAAATAGGCTTTTTAACATAATATAATAATGAAAAAATTTGACCCTTATTTGGATGCCACATACAATTTGAAATACTTCCTCAGTAAAATGTGGAAGTTGTAGCAAGATAAGAATATGATCTTAGAGACCTTGGTAGCCACTTGATTGAATGTCATTAATGCAAGACTAGATGATTCAATAAAGAACCATACTTAGAAAAAGGTTGGCTTGTAGAAAGAAACACCTCTCCTTGTTCTAACGTTAGGTTGTTAGTAATGACATGTCTCAAGGAGTAAGTTTGTAGCAATGAATTTGTCTTTACATGTGAATCAATGTATCATGGTTTGTCAATAATATATTCATTTTGCACTATGAATACTCACCACCATATTAGATGTGAGGAAGAGAAATTTAATCTTAGGCAATGAAATGTATGTCTAGGGTAAAACATTGATCTAGGCACTTGGATCCTCCAAACTCTCCTTCACTATAATATGAGCATGATCTAAAAATTCTACAAGTTCTATCTTTTCTTCTTCAAATATGATTAATACTCTAGCTAATAACATAGCTCTATAATGTAACTGGAAGATTGTGAGCAAAGTTTGAAATTCCCTCTCTTTAATATTTTGAGATAGAGGTGTAGTTCTATTATGCAATTGTGAAATTATGAGAAAAGTTTGAAACTTCATGCCTCTTCAATATTTTGAATTTTAGTATGGAGATGCAGTTCCCTAAATGCTTTTATGAAATTGCAAGAGAAGTTTAAAAATCCCCACCTCTTCAATAATTTGAAATTTTAGGATGGGGAAGTAGTTCTCTAATGTACTTATGAAACTAATCCAAAAGTCCAAAACTCCCTACCTCTTCAATATTTCAAGATTTTAGGGTGGAGATGTAGTTCAAAATTATAGTTATAAAATTATTAGCAAAGTCCAAAACTCCTAATAGGAATGTGGCTCTTTAATGTAGTTACAAAACTATGAGCAAAGCTTGGAACTCCCCACCTCATTATGTTAGGATTTTAGGATGGGCATGTAGTTCTATAATGTAGTTATGAAATTGTGAACAAAGTAAAAAACTCTACCTCTTCAATATTTTAGGATTTCAAGGTGAGGATGTAGTTACATAATGCAATTATGAAACTATGAGAAAAGTTTGAAACACCTTATATTTTCAATATTTTAAGATATCAGGTTGAAGATGTAGTTCAAATGGATTTATAAAATTATGATAAAATATGGAACTCCTTACCTCTTTAATATTATTGAATTCTAGATCCATAATGGAGTTGCAAAATATATCAAAAGTTTATTCCTTTCCTTTAAACATATTTTAGACTTTTGAATTATGTTTGTAGGTAAGAACTCCACTTCTTTACATTGTTGCAAGAATTTGAGATCTTTGCACTTGTTGGAAATAATTAAAAAGGAGTATTAAAATATTTTGAATCCACCTATTCATGTCATTCAAAAATCACTTGCAAATACAAATAGAAGTGTCTTATGTATGTGTTATCAAAAAAAATTATTTAAAAAAGTGTGTCACAATAAAATGATGGAGGGACAAACTCTCCCTTCAAATCTGAAATCAAACAACTACCACAACACTATACAAGAAGGAAACAATATACTTTGTTATTCAAATATGAAAGAGAAATCAGCAACATACAATAAGTTCTTACAACTAAAAATGACTACATAAACATGAAGCTCATGGGCTTCCTTTCAATTTGAGATTTCAACATACAAAAATATGCAACACTCCTTAAATAACATCAAATATTTCCTCCTCACTTGCAATCACCATTTTTCACATATTTGTTTTCATTCATTTTCAGTCGAATCTTCTTTTTCATATTGCAACAAGAAAACTTGTTACTTTCTACCTCTCACCGCTCCCTCATTCGTCTAAATCTCCTCCAACGGTTTATGGGTTTAGTGTGTCTCATTTCCAGATTTCCAGATCATTTTGAAATTCTTAATTAATTATCATATGATAAAGTTATGATTGTTTTACTGAGACTGGGTCTCATAGTTACGACCTAGACAATCTTTTCTCTTTTCCCAAAAATAATAATATGCCAGTCAAACCTCTAGAATGCTCATTACTCCTTCCTGGCATGGATTTCCTCTTCTTGGAATGTGCATTCAATGTGAAATTCTAAATTGTTTTCCCGCCTTACACCCACTCTCTCCATTCCATCAATTCCCATCATTTCAGTCCTCCAACAAGATGCAATTTCAAAAAAAAATTGAATGGAGTTACAATTTACAATAATTGTCCACTCACAGGCTTGGACATAGAATTTTTCCCTTTTAGAACACTTCTCAAATATTTTAAAACAATAAAAAAGTGAATCAATTGATTAATTGATTTTCCCATAATCCATCACCAAATTTTTCTATGTTGGAGGAGTTGAAAATTTCAACAATTTACACTTGCAGCCAAAAATCAAAATAAAACACAAGCATAAAAATTTAAAATATTTTTAGTTGTGCAGGATTGCTTGGTACCCCTGGATGCTCTTGCATTAGACACCCGGGGTAGAAATTTTGTGAGCATAGACTCACAAAATTGGAGTTGAATGGTAGAACCATTCTTTCAAATTGCAAGAAATTTGCAACAAACTCCATCATTGTCCAAAGTGCACATGAAGTCTTTTCTTCTTCCTCTTCTTCCAACAACTCTTCTTACCATTCTTCTTTTCTCTCGTGGACTTGTATCCACCATGTACCATCCTCCTCCAAATAATCTCTCTACTTCTCTCGTCTTTCGTGGGTTTTGACCCACCACAAACTAACCACCTCCACCAAATCTCTCCTATAGCTTCCTCCATAGCCTCTACCTACAAGTATACATCTATATACCACTCTGGATCTTCACAATCCTTTTTCTTTTCTAACTCTTTTCTCATCACACAATGCAAATCCTTTACAAATTCCACATTATAAAACTTATAAAAAATCAAATTTTACCTCGATAACTTCTTTTGTCACAATATCTTCTTCCTCACTAGTGAATGCTACTATCTCTATTGTTGTATTGAACAACTTCTTTATCTCTACAATCTCTTCCTCAAGAAACTCTTGGTCTTCATCAGGTTCCTCATCGAACACTGGATCCTCATACATCACTGCATACTTTGTTTTAACTGCAACATCCTCAACTACTGCAATTTTTAGTCTTTCACTTTCACCTGCAATACTTTCACCTTTGCTACTAGTGATTTTTTTAGTGGCTAATATTTGCCAATTGGCTAATAGTTGAAATTTGGGAATCCAAAATTGGCTAATAGTTTGAGCTAATACTTTACCATGAGAATTATCTTTTTAGATTGGATGGATTTTCCGTAATAATTAATGCATTTTCCTATTATATTTCAAGATTCGCCAAAATTTTCTACAAAATTTTAGTGATGTAAAAAAACCGCTAATAAAATTAATATTTTTTTTCAAAAAAAGGAAAGATTCACCAATACAAATTAATATTTTTTCCTAAAAAAATGAAATATTTTCCAGGATTTTATATATTTTTTTGAGGGTGGTTTCTTAAAGTTATCACTGTTAGCTACTCACTATCATCACTATCTTCCTGTCCTTCAAAGGACTTAACTCTACCGCAACATAATTTTTCTCTTTGATTGTTGCACTTTCTCTTTGCTTCTCATCCTTTACTACAATCTCACCATCTTTCTTCACACTATTCTCAAAACATACTTCTACAATATTTTATCCATCCTACTCACTTGCATACAATAAAACTCCTCCTCCGGTAACTAGGACACCTATTGAGAACATTCAAGCTCAACTAGAGACATTCATCCCTGTAGATAATGCAGAGAAGGTCACAGGTTATGAAGACAAAGGAAAGGAAGATGAGAAGAAAGGTGAAGAAGCATCTAGTGATGCAAGCTAAACAGGAGCAGAGACACCAGTCAGTAATGGTGATAAGGATAAAGAGAAGGATGCAAAGGAATGTGTCAAGGCAACTGGTGAATCCTCTAGAATATCTTGAGATTCTCTTTAGAACTTATTAAATATGCAACTAAAAATTCAATATGTTGTATTAGCTCAGTTTCTATAGTTTCCCATGCAAGAAGGGAATGTGGATATAGCCAAAAAAATTCCACTCCACAAACTTCAGTTGGGAGATGTCTTTCATGCATTTTCCTGAAAGGAAATTATTGAAACACATCAGAAGAGCAAAGAGTTAATTGAAGAGGCAGTGAAGACACTACAAGAGGTCATACTTGGAACTATAATTGATAATTCATTGTCAAGTTTGGAAAATATTAATTTTTTTATTGATTCTTTCAAAGAATATGCCTCTAGAATGGAAGAGAAATTGAAAGAAGAACTGGAAAAAGAAATGGATAAGAAGATGAGTGAGAAGAGACTAATGGAAATCATAGAAAAGTGTGCTTAAGCACACAAAACATTTCAAGATAGTCTCAAGGGTGTGCAGGCTTGTATGGAAAAGGCCAAAGCCTCGTTTCAATTTTGCATGAAGCGGCTTGGAGCCACAACGAGCATCAAAAGTGAAATGGACTCAATTGAGTCATAAATATACAAAGCTTCTAGTGCATATAATCCTACACAAGACCTAGATGAAAGCACAAGATCAACAATTGAAGACTTGCTTGATAAATACTTATGATTGCAAGGTCAAAAAGAGAAGATAATTATGAAGTTTGAGAACCTCGAGGACTTGGTGAACTCAAAGTTCACATCACTTGCTAGTGCCCTGAAGAGTGTTGATAAAGTTACCAAGATTAATCTGGTACCCAACACTTTGGAAGAAGGAGAAAACTGCCTAATGGAGTTGAAGACCCAATGTAGGATGCTTGGCATAGCCAAGAAGATCTAGGAAGAGGGAAAATAGGATTGGCAAGACCATGTTGAGAATCTCAAAGAGTCAACCTCCTTCGATTAACAGTTATTCTTTTTTTATGCATTTTTCAGTTCATTGTTTTAAATTCCAATGTACATATACAAACAATGTACAAATTTTTCTAGTACAAGTTTTTGATATGGTTTTGGTGCATAACATTCTTAGGGGGAGTTAATTCAATTTTTCAGTCTGTATATATGGATATACTTGTTAGGGGGAGATCTGGTGTAAATGAATATTGGTACATATGCCCTTTTCCCTTGATGTCAAAGGGGGAGAGTAATTTTGGAGATTATTTTGGAATGTCTCCATCAATGAAAAAAGGGTAGATTGTTGGAAGAATGAGGAGATTTCATTGATGCATTTGTTGGCAACATGAGTATGTGGAATGAGCACAAGGTAATATAGTTATGCATTGTAGTGTTGTCATTGATGTCATTATTGTATCCCATTACAAGTCCTATGGTGTAGATTAATTTGGGTGATTCGAGCATGGTTAAGGATGATAGTAAGAGCCAATTTTGCAAGAAGGTTTGATCCAGTGAAGGCGATAGTTATGGAAATTGACTAAGTCTCAATTCTAGTGATTTTGTGTATAGGGGATCCAATAATTGGGTCCACATTGGTCCATTGTTGAATATTTTTCTCTATGATTCTAGCATAATTTTTTTGGCTAGTAGAAGAACTTAATTCCAAAATTTTTGCTTGTTTTGGTTTTTGGTTTTGGAGTTATGAGTAACAAAATTTTGGCTTGGTAGTTTCAAGCATTTCTAGTTTAGTGCATGTGTGTTGGTGAATCCGCATCTCTCCATGGATTGGTTTTTGGTTTTGCGGTTCACTGGAAGTTGTTGAAAAGTGTCAGTAGATGGTATATTCTAGTTAGCATGGTGTTTGGAGGTTCGTGTGTTCGAATAAGGATGTACAATTGGAAATTTTTGTAATTAAGTCACTATCGGTGTCGACCTAATGTGTTGGGTACATTGTGGAGGTTAAGTATGCGTTGATCCATTATGTAGGTGTTATTTTAGGTCTGTTCTAACCTATTTCAAATTATTATAAGGCTTGAAGTATGGTGTGAAGCATGTGTGAAAGGATCTTGAGTCAACAAGTTACATTTTGTTTATTACATCTAATTAGGCTAACCTAATTGATGTTATAGGTGAAGTGGATATATGTAAGTTTGATCATTTTTGGTATTTTGACATATATGCAATATGTGTGTGATGTAAGTGATGTGATAAGAGTTAGTGGATGAAAATTATGTGAATTTACTGTGAATGCAGAGCATAGTAGAGTGTTGATTCAGATCAATATGAAGAGTTTTGAGTTTGTATTTTGAGCTTCATTGGAACTGTATTTCATTCATGTGTTAGATGTAATTGTAATAGTTCAAATCTAGTTGTGAGCCACAATCTCTTTTATCTCTTTTATTTCTCAGTGGGCAGTGATTCCACTTATAGTGAGCATTTCTATAATATACTATAACCAATTATAATATTGTTGCAAGTATGATCATATTATTGTTGTCATTGATGTCAACAAGCTTTGGTGTTTTGATTGGTTTCAACTATAAGAGAAGGAGCATGTTGCAAGGATTTACATTTTGTATTGAGTTGGTGTTGTCCCTAATGATGCTTTGATTGGTTGCATTATGTTGTCATTAGTAAGCTACTAGTGTCAACCTCTAGTGTTGCTTTGATAAGCTTTTGTTTATGGATGTATGGTTAAGTTTATATGTTGTAGTTGGCTTGGTGGTAATGAGGAAGTATTGAAGAAGTTGATATGTTTCTGGTGCTTGGTTTCCAAGTGCTTTTGAGAAAATTGAATAAAAGGAGAAAATAGTGTGTTGTAGTGTGTTCTGGGTTGAAGAGTAGTGTTTTGGTTTTTTCCATAGTTCCTCTAGGTTGGAGTTCTACTGGTGTGGTTCATATATGTTGATCAAAGGCATTCAGAGGTGTTTCATTCAGAATTTGGTGTGTTGGACCATTGTGCAAAGGAAGTTGTGTGAATTGTCTATTACTGAGGTGTCTAGGAGAAATGTTCTTGCTCCGCATTTCTCCGCAGAGTAATTTCTAGTCTTGTGGATCTAATAGAGTTTTGATAGTGTTTGTTTCTTTCTCCAAATGAGTTTTTTCATGAATTGGTGCTTTGGAAGTTAGTTTCTTGAGTTATAGTGTATGGCAGAGTTATTTGAGTGTACCGAGTGTGTACATTCTTCAAGTGAAAGTTGTTGTGAAGGAATTTTTTGGTTTCCAGATGTTTGTGGAATATTCTAGATCATATTTAAGTGTTATGTGGTTTCTATGAGTCATCTTTGGATTTGAGGAAGTGTGTGCTTAAGTGTTAATGGTATTAACATAGGTTTGATTGACCTTGGGTGTTTACACTACTTACAAAATTTGTGAAAGTTTGGCATCATGTGTATGAATGGATTTAGGGCCTGGCTAAGGTGTGCTATGGTCCGCCTTCATTCCTTTCCACCACAGGAATGTTTTGGTGCCGGCCTAATTTGAATTTGCACGATTGAGGTGCATAGTCGACCTTGGAGAATGTTTTCAAGGTTGTAGATGATATAAAGATAAGTTGAGTTGTTAAGGGATGTGAAGATAGATGAGTATGATGCAAGTGATGTGAATAATAGATTTTTAGGGTACGAATTTGAGAAGTGCAATGCAAACTTTCATGTGTTAGATTACTCAATGCAATGAGTAGAAGGTATCTACAATTCTTCAAAAATATTGTGAAGGTGTTGGTGATGTTGTGGTGGGTTTTTTTGTTGCTTTGAGATAGATTTATCATTGTAACATTCTTCTCTATCTTCTTTTCTATTTTGGAAGTGAGCCTTTCTTTCTTTGGGCAATGAGTCCTATTATGTTCAGTGTCGATATTACTTATATTGTGAGTTAATCCTCATCGTGATTTTTCCCATCTTAGGTTTTCCACATAAATTTGGTGTTCCTTCGTGTATGGTGTTGATGTGTTTCAATTTTTGTTTTTGCTTTCATGATAAATGATTCTAAAATAATAAGGGTTAATTGAATTAATGCGGATTTGAATGTTTGTGAGGGTTTTGAAGTTTTAAGGTACAACTGATTCACCCCCTCTCAATTGTATTATGCATTCAAAAATTGGTATCAAAGCAAGGTTCCTTGGAAGAAAGCTTAACTGCTTGAGGTAGATATAGGATGGCGAACAAGAAAGATGTTCCTATATTTGATGGATCAGATTATGCATTCTGAAAGACAATGATGGAAGGTTTTTTTGTTTCTCTTGGATTTGAGATCTAGAAGTCTGATGAAAGAGGATATACTATTCCTACAAATGGTCTGAGCATTGATGATGAGATCAAGGCCTATGAAAATAATGGTAAAGCAAGGTATGCTCTCTTAAGTGGTCTTGCCAATTCTAAATTGGTGAAAGTTGTGAATTTGAAAACTGCTAGAGAAATTTGGGTAAAGTTAGAAAGCATTTATGAAGGAGATGATAAGTTCAAGCAAGCTAAGATGTAGATTTTAATATCATGTTTGAGACCTTGTGAATTTCTAAAGATGAAAATATCACAAGCTACTTGCAGAAGGTGGATGAAGTTTTCAATGGCATCAGAGGTCTTGGTGGAGAATTGAAAGAAGAATAAGTGGTAAAGAAGGTACTCAAAACTCTTCCTAAAGCTTATAGTCATAAATTTTCTGCTATTGAAGAATTACAAAATTTGAATCAATATACTAGAGATCATTTGTATGGCTCTTTAACTACTTTTGAAATAAGAGAATTTGGAACAAGTAGTGCAAAATTTGAGACTACTTTTAAGGCTGGAAAATCAAAGAAGACTATGGAATCATATCAGGAGGATCTTGATGATGTGGAATATAACTTTGTAAGGAGAATGAAAAAGGATACCTAGAAAATATAGTGGTAATTTTCCTTTCAAATGTTTCAGTTGTGGAAAGATGGGTCATTATGCTTCTAGATTTTCGAATAGAGCTTTGAATTAAAAAAATAGGGAGAAAAAAGGTAAGATGATTAAGAAAAATTATTATTTTAGAGAAGATGCAAGTATTTCTAATGATGAATCTAATTATGGAGATGATGGAGATAATGAATTCTTATTCATGGATTTAAAAGAAGAAACTAATTATTCTAACTTTAAGAGATGTGTCAAGGAAAGGGCTCCAAAAGTAAGTGCTATAACTGAAGGCACTTGTTAGAAATTGGAAATTTGTCACTGATGTCAACAATGGAATTTGGATATTTGTCAGTGTTATACATTAGTTGTATAGTTCATTACTTGCTCCAGTAATGGAAGTCTGTTGATCTGGTATTTTGGTCGGATTACCTTAATTTATATGATTCTTTCATAAGTTGACATTATGATCTATCTCAACATATTTTGCATCCACTGACAAGAATTTAGTTGAATAAGCTTCACAGTTGGAAAGATACTGTCACAAATAGTTTGGGAAATAAAAAAAATTTATATGCTAGTTCAGTATGTTGGTGTTTTGGTCTAGAATTTCACCTCAAAGAAAGATATCTCTGCAAGACTTTGTACATAGGCTTGTGACTACAAGATGGATCTCATATCAAAGTTTTGTGATGATATGTGAATTCATGAATGAAAGTGTTCTGCTCTAAAGTTTTACAATGACTTTCTGCATAGTGCATTGATGTGGAAGATTCAACATTTTCTTAGGATTAATTATTTTGTTTTGTGGTGTTGAAGATATGTTGATCGGTGTTGTCTAAAGGAGAACTCAATGTGTTAAGAAGTTTTTTTGTTACACGTTCGATGAAATGCTATATGTTTTGGAGTTTTTATGTTTTAGGTCTATCTTTGGCTGACCTAATTATGATTTGGTGATAAGCATATTAAACATATGTTGTGGATGTTATATGGATCTATCATAGGTCCATGCCGAATAATATCATTCAAAGATGAATGTATTTTTGAGGTTAAGGCCGACAGACTTGGTTTTGATTTGAAATAGGGTTGCTCCATTTTGGTCAAACTAATTGATGTACTTGATTATATACAGTATATATATGTGAACTATTTTGAGATTTCAAAAAAGGAAAAGAGAGAGGAGGATCAATAGATTTTGATGTGTGAAGATGTATGAATAATCAGAAAAATGTGTTGTATACACTTGCAAAGAAGTGTTTCATATACTATGATTCACCGAAGCTGAACTCCAACACAAGGAAAGTGCATTCTATCTCAGTTTATCTCTTTGAAGTGTGTCATACGCTACTTTGTAAACTATAGCAGGTTGTGGTCCTTTAAGGATAGTGTGTCCTGGTAGTGAGCCCTTGTAATATTCTATATCTGGATATATTATATTATGATTTAATCCTCACCATGGTTTTTCCCATTTTTGGGTTTTCCACATAAAAATCTAGTGTTGATGTGTCTTATGGTGTTATTCTCCTTTCAATGTCTTTATTCTTGCTTGCAATCAAATATTCTTTAATAATTGGATGGTTTATAGCTGAATGGTTTAATGGAATACTAATTCACCCCCCCTCTCAGTATTTTGAGTGTTCAACAACACTTTGGTGTCTATTTTTCATGCTAGACAAGAGAATAACTATTGGATCATTGATAGTGGATGCTCTAATCATATGACTGGTGATAAGAGTAAGTTTGTTAAACTTGAAAAATATGATGGAGGGCTTGTTAGGTTTAGTGATGGTACATCTGCTAAGATATGTAGAAAAGGTTCAATCAATTTTGATGGAAAGCATTATACTGATGATGTTTACTATGTTAAGGTATTAAGGCATAACATTTGAGTGTTGAACAAATGTGTAGCAAGAGATACAATCTTATGTTTCAAGATGATGGTTGTGAGATCAGAAAAGGCTCTGAAATTGCAATTGTTGCTAGAAGAAATATTGATGGAAATGTCTATCAACTCAAAGGTGTTGATGGTTATTGATTCATGACTCAGATCAATGAGAGTTGGATATGGCATAGAAGAATGTGCGACATAATTTTTGATAGCCTAGTGAGGATAAGTTCAGTTTAAGTTGTGAGATATTTTCCAAAGATTATAAAGCCTATCAATATTGTTTGTAAGGAGAGTCAAATTGAAAAGCAAGCAAGAAGAAGCTTCAAAGTCAAAGAAATATCTTCTACCAAACTGTTGGAACTGGTGCATACAGATCTTTATGGTCCTACTAGATTAAGAATTCTTCAAGGTGACAAGTATTTCATGCTATTGATTGATGATTATTCTATAATGGCATGGGTTACTTTTCTCAAAGAAAAATCAGAATCCCTAGATAAGTTTAAAGCATTTAAAGTTATGGTTGAGAATGAAATGGATATGAAAATAAAATGTTTGAGATCTAACAGAGGTGGAAAGTTCACCTCCAATGAGTTTAATATATTTTATGATAATTGTGGAATAAAGAGGCATTTATCTGCCCCTAGGACTCCTTAGCAGAATGGAGTGGTTGAAAGGAAGAACGTGACTATTCAAGAAGCTACAAAAACAATGATGAAAGAAGAAAATCTACCAAAATTATACTAGAGAGAAGCAATTCATTATTTTATTTATATACTTAACAAAGTGCAAGCAAGAGAAAATAGTGTAAAGACCCCTTATGAGCTATGGTATGGAAGGATTCCTGCTGTCAAATACTTCAGAGTGTTTGGAAGCAAATGTTATATCAAAAGGGATGAAGAAAACTTAGGAAAGTTTGATGCAAGGTTTGATGAAGGTATCTTCCTTAGATATTCTACTAAAAGAAAAGCTTATTTGTGCTACAATAGGAGGCTACGAAATATTTTTGGGAGTGCAATGTCAAGGTTGATGAAGACCCACAAAATAATTTAGTGGCAATAGATGGATATGAATCAGATGGTCTAGATATAGAGAAGAAGAAAAGGCTAAGGAAAAAGAAGTACAGATTGAATAGGAAGAAGCTTCAAAAAAGGTTCCTAAAACTCCTAAGTATGTGTAGAAGAATCATTCTGAAGAATAGATCATTGGTGATAAGAAAAAAGGTGTACTACAAGAAGGAAATTTGTTGAAGAATAGGTAAATCTATGTTTACTTTCTGAATTTGAACTGGGGTGATCCCACAATAGTGGTTTACAATTTTTGGCCAAACTAGACACTGAAATTATTATTTTTAACTAAATCTTCACATTCGGGCAGCTATAGCGGCTAAACCGTGAAGAATTTGAAGATAATGCAAACTAGAGTCTCATCACATTTTTTCTGTAAATTCTAAAAATATTTTTTTCAAAATTTTTGGAATCAGTTTACACTTCTTTTTCCATCTCCCATGAAAACTAGTTTTTTTCAAAAAACAACATTTTTAAAAAGTGACGCAGACCGTATAATGCATAACTTTTTTTCCATGAAGGATAAAATTATAATTCTTTCAAATTTAGATTCGTAACTCTTATATCTAGTGCATCCACTTGGTTAGATAGTTTTTTATTGAATATTTTTTCTTTAATCAAGTTTCAAAGTCAAACCAATTACATTTCAGACATAGCACGACCGTATAATGCATAATTTTTTTTGTATATATCGAAATTCAATTTTTTTTTTTTGTTGGATCAAGGACTTCAATATCTGGTGCACTCATATTTTTAAAAATTTTGTTTTGATAATCTGCTATTTTTCCACATGTGCAGAACATAGAACTTCATTTTCGATGAAAAACCTATGTTTAATAAAACTAAAAAAACAAATACATAATAAAACCAAAACATATTAAGATTATATTCATTGGATAGCTTGTTCTGAAGACTACCTAATTCCAATTGGGTTTGTGAAGATTCATCCATTTTCATCATCAACCCGAGCTCCGAAGTTCCAAAATTTAGGGTTTTTTTGTGTCTTAGAGGAGGGATGAGGAATAAGGGGGGTTCGAATGAACCACCCAGGGGTTCAAGCGAACCCCCCTTTTATAAGGGTTTTTGTTGTAATTTTTGGTGGGAAAGCATTAAAAGGGTTCGTCCAAACCAAGGTTCTAGCAAACCCCTAATGGGTTCGGTCGAACCATTATGTTCGTACAAACCCCTAAAATCAATATTTTTTCCATGCATTCATTTTCTGTGAGTTTTCCTTCCTCACTTCAATTGTAAACCACTATTGTGGCTTCACCCACTAAAAACAGTGATTGAAGCATGCAAGGATGAGTTTTAGATCAAGGCTATAGAAGAATAACTAATGTAGATTGAGAAGAATCAGATTTGGGAACTTATCCCAAAACCAAAAAACAAGAATGTGATTGGAATTAAGTGGTTATTCAAAAAAAAATTGAATGGGAATGGACAAGTGGTAAGAAACAAGGAAAGGAATGTGTGTAAAGGCTAATCACAAGTAGAAGGAATAGACTCTGAGGAGAAATTTTCCCCAGTGGAAAGAATGGAAGAGATCAGGATGTTTTTGGATTTTGTAGCACATAAAGATTTCAAAGTTTATCAAATGGATGTGAAGTCTTCTTTCTTGAATGGTGAATAGGAAGAAGAGGTATACATAGAAAAACCAAAAGTATTTCAATTATCAGATAAACTAGATATGGTATGTAGATTGAAGAAGGCATTATATGGATTGAAACAAGCTGCTAGAGTTTGGTATGCAAGGTTAGACAGTTACTTGTTATTGCAAGGATTCAATAAAGGTGTCATAGATAGTGTTGGATGTTGTGGATATGGTTTATGATATGTGGTTGTCATCGACGTCAACACTATTAGCATTTGGTGCATTGAAGATTGTATATGTCGAGGATATTGAGAAAATTGTAAAAGAAAGTATTCATGGTTCCGAGTGGAATTGTGCAGGTCAAGAAGGTGTTGTGTTCTATACGTTGAAGATTAGCTGATGTGGATTTAAGGGTTTAATGTTGAATGTTTCTAGATCATCTACTAGAATTTTTAGAGGTCTATGTGAATTTTTGAGTATGTTGTGGTCTAACAGTATGTTGTTGGTCTCTATCAGTGTTCCTAAATGAATTTTGTGTAATTCTTGTTTTCTCAGTTGTTGTGGATGCTTCTCTATTGTTTCTTGGTGTTATGTGGTGTCTCTAGATCATTCTCTATCTTTGTGGTATGTCCACATTATTTGGAGAGTTCATGGTTGAATATCTTTGTGCACATGTTCAATTTTTCTTGTTCCTAACCGACATGTTGTTGGTAGCATGTTTTGGATCTTTGAGGTGTAATTAATTAAAGTATTCTTGTGTTGGAGATATTAATTTGGGTCTCCACTATGTTGTGGCTGACCTTGGTGGATATGCATTAAAAGTTTATTTGTAAATTTGGGCTGACATTACAAATATATTTTATTTCTTTGGTCGACGAAGTGGTGATGGAATTTCATGTAGCAGATATATAAGGGTGATTAGTTCATTGTTGAAGAAGATGCTTCATGTGCTCCTATGTGTGTATGTGCAAATATCATTCGATTGTTGAGAAGAGTTTAAAGAAGAATGTGCAAAGTGTGAAGAGGTGTTGAGCTTAATTGGAACTATAATCATGCTTGTGAAGAAGCTATTTTCTCAGTTCACAAATCTTGGATGGTTTTAATCCAAACCCTATTGTTGGACAGTGAGTCCTCTTTTGTAATTGAGCAGTGAGATCTAGGCAGTGTGTCTGAATGCATGTGCATTCCCCTTATTATTTCTTTTATACTTCTAGCAGAGTATAATCTTGTGGACTAACATCCACCGTGGTTTTTCCCCAACAAGGTTTCCACACAAAAAAAATTGTGTTCTCTGTCTCTCTAATTTGTTGATTGTTTATGGTTAATTTCTTATTCATCAGATCTGAGATTAAGTTAAGATTAATAAGAATAATTTTAGTTTCTATTACAACTGATTCACCCCCCCTCTCAGTTGTGTGTCCTTGTTTTTCCAACAATTGGTATCAGAGTAGGTTCCTCTGAAGAAATTCTAATAGCTTGAGGTGATCCGAGATGGCAACAACATTCAAGAAGGAAAGTCCTAGATTTGATAGCTCTAACTATTCACTGTGGAAAGTTAGGATGCAATGTCACTTAATGTGTATTGGTGATGCTATCTGGAAGATTACTAAAAATCAATATGTAATTCCTTAGAATGGTCCCTCTACTGCTGATGAGATCAAAGATGCTAAAAGCAATATCAGGTCTATTGAATCTTTGGTGAGTGCCTTGACAGATTCAGAGATGGCTAATGTGGTAGGTTTGAATATAGCTCATGAAATGTGGATGAAACTGGAAAATTTGTATGAAGGAGATGCATAGGTGAAGATGGCTAAGCTACAAAGCTTGAAAGGAAAGTATGAGAATCTAAAGATGGGTGAAGATGAAAATATCACCTCTTTTATGTAGAGAGTAAATGAGATAGTGATGGGTATTACATGTGTTGATGGTTATGTGGATGAGGATGAAATTGTGGCTAAAGTAATCAGATCCTTGCCTCCCTCCTACAAAATTAAAGATCATTCTATTGAAGAGTTCAGATCAGTAAACAAGTTGACAAGAGATACGCTGATTGGGAAACTTGCTGCTTTTGAGTTAAGTGAGTTTGGTGAATCCACACTGAAGACTGAATCTGCATTTAAGGCTACTGTGTTTGGAAGCAACAGACCAAGATATAGTCTGGGAGAGAGTTCTAGGAAGGTATCCAAGTATGATGAAGAACTGAAACAGCTCAAAGATAAAGAAAGAGAAGTAGAAGAACTGGAAGCATTGATTGCAAAGCAAGAAGGGGGAGGAAAAGGTAAGTATGAAGATGTATTACCTATTAAATGTTTTTCATTTAGTAAAATAGGTCATTTTGCATCAAGGTGTCCTGAAAGAGTTCCTAGATCTAAACCTAAGAAGTATAGATTCCTGAAGAGATACTACTTTTTTGAAGAAGCGGTGACTGATGAAGAATCTGATAAAGATAATGGAAAAGAAGATGATTGGGCTTTCATTGCTACCATTGAAAATAATCCGATGGCTATTGAATCTACTAAAGATGAAAAAGATCTTGCAGGTCAAGTTGAAGAAAAAGATGAGTGGTTCATTGATAGTGGATGCTCACATCACATGACTGGTGACAAGCAAATTTGTGAGTTTGAACAGTATGATGGTGGAGTTGTAAGATTTGGAGATAACAATGCTAGTGTGATTCATGGCAGAGGATCCATTTTCCTTGGTGGTAAGGAAAACACTAATGATGTCCTCTATGTTGAAGATCTGAAGCACAATCTGTTGAGTTTTGGATAGATGGTTCACAAGGGATATCATCTACAGTTCAAAGATAGAAGATGCAAGATACGTGAAAGTTCTGGAAACTTGATTGCAACAGGCAAACAAACACAAGGTAACATTTTTCATTTGAATATTGTTAGTGGAAATTTTTTGATTTCTCAGATTGATGAAAGTTGGTTGTGGCATAGGAGATTGTGTCATGTAAATTTTGACAATATTATCAAGATAAGTTTTTCCCAAGCAGTAAGAGATCTACCTAGATCAGTGAAGCCTGCTAATATAATTTGCAAGGAATGTCAGATGGGTAAAAAAACTAGAGTCTCCTTCCGGAGCAAACATTTTCATTCAAATAATTTGCTAGAACTGCTACATACTGACCTTTGTGGTCCTTCAAGAGTCAGAAGCATTCATGGAGAAAGGTATTTTATGTTGGTTATTGATGATTACTCTAGAATGATTTGGGTTTCCTTTTTAAGAGAAAAATGTGAAGCTCTAGAGAAATTCAAATGCTTCAAGGCTATGGCAAAAAATGAGAAAGGTATGAAAATCAAATGCCTAAGATCTAACAGAGGTGGTGAGTTCATTTCTAAGGAATTCAAATCTTATTGTGAAGAACATGGAATTAAAAGACAACTATCTACTCCCCGAACCCCTCAACAGAATGGAGTTACAGAAAGAAATAATAGAACAATTATGGATGCTGCCAAAAGCATGATGGTGGAAGAAAATGTGTCTCAAATGTACTGGAGTGAAGTGGTAAGTAATGTTGTGTATACCTTGAACCAAGTAAATATGAATGGAAATTTTGGTAAGATGCCTTATGAGTTATGGTTTGGTCACAAGCCTAATGTTAAGTATTTTAAGATCTTTGGAAGTAGGTGTTATGTCAAGAGAGATGATGATATAGGAAAATTTGATGCTAGAAGCGATGAAGGGATTTTCCTAGGTTACTCTACTAAGAGCAAGGCATATCGGTGCTATAATAAAAGACTGAGAAAGATGGTTGAAAGTGCAAATGTCAGAGTTGATGAGGACTCCTTCAAATCATCTAGACATTGCAATTATGATTCAGATGAAGACATTACAAGCTAGGGGAAGAACATTCAGACACCAAATCTACTTCATATTATTCCATATGTTATGGTAAAGCAACCTAAATTTGTTTTGGTAAATCAAGTCAGTCAGGAAGCTCAGACAAGTGCAGAGGCATAGACAAGCGGAAGTGTAGAAGAAAGATCTAAAGAATCAGAAGTCAAAGTAAGTCCCAAAACTCCAAGGTATGTAATGTTGAATCATTTTGAAAGTAAAATCATAGGAGATCAGAGTAAAGGAGTGCAAACTAGAAGGAAAATTGTAGAAGAATATTGTCTGATATCCAAGATTGAACCTAAGAGTGTCATTGAATCCTGTCAAGATGAACATTGGTTGGAAGCTATGAAGGATACTTTTGAGTATCTCAGAGGGACACTGGGGGTAATCAACCCTCCTGATAAGAACTAAAGATGCATTTATTTGCATCAATCTGAGAGATTCATTGCTATATTCTGATCTAGATTCATATTTTGGTGGCTGCTACTTAGGGGGAGTAGTTATATGTGTGGTTATGTGGTTCAGAGCGTGTGTTTGGAAAGGTCATGGTTACCTTTTCCATTGATGTCAAAGGGGGAGAAGTGCATTGTGGAAAATTCTTGTGGAGAGAATTTCAGTTAAGAGAAGTACAGAAGAAGTTAGTGTGTTGGGTTGATGGTATTTTTCACATGCCATCAATGCCAAAGGGGGAGATTGTTGGATGTTGTGGATATGGTTGTTGATATGTGGTTGTCATTGATGTCAACACTATTAGCATTTGGTGCATTGAATATTTTATATGTCGAGGATACTGAGAAATTTTTAAAAGAAAGTATTCCTGGTTCCTAGTGGAACTATGCAGGTCAAGAAGGCGTTGTGTTATGTACGTTCAAGATTAGCTAATGTGGATTTAAGAGTTTAATGTTGAATGTTTCTAGATCATCTACCGGAAGTTTCAGAGGTCCATGTGAAGTTTTGAGTATGTTTTTGGTCTTTGTTAGTGTTCCTGAATGAAGTTTGTGTAATTCATGTTTTCTCAGTTGTTTTGGATGATTCTTTGTTGTTTCTTGGTGTTATGTGGTGTCTCTAGATCATTCTCTATCTTTCTAGTATATCCACATTATTTGGAGAGTTCATGGTTGAAGATCTTTGTGCGCATGTTCAATTTTTCTTGTTCCTAACTGACATGTTGTTGGTAGCGTGTTGTGGATCTTTGAGGAGTAATTAATTAAAGTATTCTTGTGTTGGAGATAAATTAATTTGGGTATCCACTATGTTGTGGCCAACCTTGGTGGATACGCATTGAAAGTTTATTTGTAAATTTGGGGCGACATTACAAATATATTTTATTTCTTTGGTCAACGAAGTGGTGATGGAATTTCATGTAGCGGATATATAAGGGCGATTAGTTCATTGTTGAAGAAGATGCTTCGTGTGCTCCTATGTGTGTATGTGCATCTATCATTCGATTGCTTAGCAGAGTGTGAAGAAGTGTTGAGCTTAATTGGAACTGTAATTAGGCTTGTGAAGAAGTTATTTTCTCAGTTCACAAATCTTGGATGGTTTTA